>KN832992.1:223047-353527 GCA_000827315.1 Piloderma croceum F 1598
AAGCATCCCATATTAATTAAACTATTATAAATATGTACAAGGATTGCTAATGCATATGCGGACAAGTTATATCCACCGCGGTCTGCCGTGTGACTTCAAAATCAAGTGAGGGACAAAATAAGAAATGTTGTGTCAAGGAATGGTCCAAGACTGTACTCTTAAATATCTGATCTTTCATAAAATTTCTAATTCATCCTTTAAATCATTTTACTGCAATAAAAAATGTCTGTTGATCTCTGCAAGCAAGGTTTCAGCCGCCAGAGGCGGCAATTCCCAAGTATACAAACTCATAGTAAAATTACTGGGCCCTTACACAAGACTCTCACTGGGGGTACATATACCCACTCCTTTTGAGCCAAGGCTAAATCTCAATATTGAGCCCAAAAACGGGGTCGCCGAATGTGGGTCAGTTTTGAATTATTGGTGATTTCCGTTTTACCAGTATTGTGGGACGTTTTAACATATGCACACAGAAGCACCAGTCGGTATATATTGTCATTCATCACGTACTCCAACGTAAATAGTCACCATCGTTGCCATCATCATCTGTATCTAGGCATATCAAACACGTTCAAGTTGATGATCCGAGTCGCTCTTTTCATCCGTTGAGTATTGTGCGCCCATCTTCGCCACTCCACCTGCTTCAATAATTTCCTGGTTCTTCCTGTCCTTTTGGCGGATCTGCCTGTTGTACGAATACGATTTATGCGCTGGGATACCAGCTTGGAAGAGACCATTGATTTCCTCAAGGGAGAGGCCTGCCATTTCGGGGACAAAGCAGAAGACAAAAGCGGCAGCTAGAAAGTTAGCACCGAAGAATACAAAGCCCTGTGCACAAAGGTCATAATACAAGAAGTAAAAATCCGGCTCATATGGGGAATCCAGAAGTACGTACATATTTGGCTCCGATTTTAGCTGAGATTGGCGGAGAGAAGTAGGACAGCAGAAAATTCCATATCCACTGATATCATGTGACGAGAGCAGAGTCAGTGGTATTGATTTCGATAGACCAAGTGCCACTTACATTCGAACCGCTGACAAAGGACAGCTGCTTGGCCCGAGTACGTAAAGGGGCAATCTCACCGGCTGCATGTAGTGTTAGAGCCCTCCTACATCACTGGAAATATCAGAGCTTACTGTTCACCCAACCACCAGGACCCCAGGAACAACCATACGCAAGCACGAAAACGCAAATCACGAACAACATTGCTCCACCAGGACCCTTCTTTGCCACTTGGGTCGGATCGTTATTCGGGTATAGAGCGTACGATCCCTAGAGCCCAAGGCTTTTGAGAACAAGAATTAATGGAAAACAGCAGTGCTTACTATAACGCCGTACAACATGTATGACAGACCTTGAATGAAATATGAGTATCAATGAGAATAAGAACCTAATATTGACGCCTCACCCATGACCAACGCGCCAGTAATCATCGTTCTTCTGCGGCCAAACCTGTCGCGAGGAGTGAGTGTTTGTTCAAAAACAGAAATATTGAATAAAATCACCGGTCGAGGCAGTACAAACCCGGCAGCGTACCCAACATGTCCAGAAGACCGAATATAATTTGACTGATGTACGAATTCAAGCTCGGGTTGATGGAGCCGAAGATGGACGTGCCGTAGTACTGCAGTTATTTAATAGAACATCCGTCAAACGAACAAAACAGGATTTCTGAGAGTAACCCACAAAGATGAAGTTTGCACTAAACATCAGATGGACATAATCAGTAATGAAAGAAACAAAAGTCCAGCGAAAGATCTCACCCAGTAAGCTGCTGGAAGCTCTGCACGCAACATCTTCGAACTTGGATTCAATCTAACTGCCAAACAAACTAGTGAAAATATTCCGCACCCAATCAACGTCCTCTGGCCAGTTTTCAGATCATTCTTGAAATTAAAGCAATCGAGATATCCAGCGCCAGAAACCTTCTCCTCCACAATCTTGGCCGCAATCTCGTCCATGTATGCTTGCACCAAAGGGTCATCCAATGGAATGGCATGCATGCGCGCAATAACGCTCCGTGCGTCTTCGGGATGGTCATTGAGGATGGATTGACGGGGAGACTGCGGAAGGAAAGGGACGCCAGCACCTAAAAAGTCGAGTGTGTGATCGGTGATGATGTTTGTACAGAGAATGATACAACCATACAAAGAATGACTCCCCAGATGACCTGGATGCCAATAGGGATCTTGAAGCTGGCTGTACCGTCGATATCTTTGCAAGCAAAGTCGAGAATGTAAGCAATCAAAATCCCCAAGGTGATCATGACCTGGTAGCATGATACGAATGCTCCCCGGAGATTTTTTGGCGAGACTGATATATGAAAGAGCGGGTCAAATACGAATTAATGGCGGAATATGACCTAAAACAAACTTTCTCCTTGGTACAAAGGGACAAGGGCGGAAAGAGCCTGGTGGACCAGATGTTAACCAAAACATAAATAAGGGAAAACCGAGCTTACGCCAACACCCAATCCAGCGACGAACCTTCCAGCGAGGAACGCTCCAAGATTGCCGGTCGTCGCAACCTGGACAATAACGCCTAGGATAAAAATGACCGACACCAAAAATATCGCGCCCCGCCGCCCTAAATAATCAGCGGTCGGTACGCCAAGGAGTGCGCCCGCAAAACATCCAGCAGAGAGGAGGGCTACCACGACAGACTGGCGATGAGCAGATAGGGAAGCGCCGGATGGTGATGTTGAGTCAGCAGTGCCGTAAGCAGTTTCGAAATGGGGCATGATTAGACATCCGGAGATGTAGCTAAAGGTTAGGAAAGTTCGGTATTTGTGTGGTATCATCAGCGTTACTCAATGACTTACCCTATGTCGTATCCGACTGCCGAGTGTGAAGATAAACTCTAAGTAACGATGTCCCCTGCAAAACAATACCAAGAAACGTACAGATGTATCCTCCCATGCTGACGAAAATGTTGACCACTATGGCCAGCATCGAGACAGGTTCACCGCGAAATCTTAACTGTGTCATGATGGTAGTTCCACTTTCGCAAAGTTACGAACAGAGGAATGCGAGGATGTGGGGAGAAGTTTCGGCAAACGTCGGAGTGGGGGAGCCTTTTGGCTGCAGCTCAACAGCTCCCAATAGGCAGAACATTTCTTCAATGGATTTATCTGCGTCATCGTCATTATGGAATGATCGAGCTGGAGAAACTGACGGTGCCTGGGATAAAACGGCTACATCATCAGCAGACTAGTAAGTAGATCAATATTAATAACTATTCGCGCAATAACGAGAGGCCAAATGCTATGAAAAGATACAAACCGGGTCCGAGTGAACGCACCGCTCTCTTAACTCGGAAGCTTTCAGAATTTGCGTCCACAATGTAGAGACTTTGGCGGTCCGCCGTTCCGGCGGCCCACCTATCGTGGCAGTGAGTCGTACGCAACAACCTGTGATGCGAGTTGGTTGGTAAGTATATTCTGCGGAGGTTAACCCTTAAATAGCACACAAGGCGGCAAGAAAACTACTCGGGATGGCGCAGGCGGGGAGCATTTCGCAAATACCTTGCAAGGAATTCAGTCCCGCTCAAATCAGGATGAACAGCTTGTACTCCGACATGTAAACCGATATTATCAGACAACGTCCCACTCGAACTACTGTCGCGATCGGCAGGCCCTCGAAGCGTGCTGTGTGGTATACAGATGAGCGGAGTTTGGAAAACTCACAACAAGATGGACAGCTGATTTTGACAGACCAAAATAACGCATATTCAAATTGACTGGACTGGGCCGAAATTTAGAAAAGGCAGACAAGTAAGGAAGTTTGACGGAATCAAGATGTAAGTATGTACTGAAGGGTGCGGCTCAGGAACGGCGCGGGTGCCAAGTTTGGAACATGCCGTCACCAACATACCCCAGGTTGTACCCCAGGGCCCACCGTCAGATCGTTTCTCCACAATATAGCCTACAATAGCCTCTTTTGATCTTATCTCAAGTTAGTTCAAAGACCGAAAGGAGATAATCATTGGTATCCACATGCCTCATCAGTTGAATGGCGGATCTATTTACCAACTCAGAACTACACCTTGTCAGATACCATCCGGTCCGCATAGTACGAAGTGGTACGGTGTAGCACGACCATGATGCCAAGCACACTTACTATCACATTTTCAAACCGTTTCAGCCAAGTTTCAGTTGTCGGCAAGTAACTGTATGTTGCTGCATCTCGAAATAATGCGGAACATGAAGATGCCGCTGTGCGCGACCGGTCAACTTGCTTCCATGGGAAACCACTGATTGCGATTCTGCGCTCAAATACACTGCCGAGAGTGCAAGGGGTTCCATGACACTCCGCAATAATCTCATTTTTAGCTGGACGGGGTGCCGATACCAACAATGCCTCGAGAACTATGTACCGATTATGTTTCGTGCAACAAGCTGCAGCTCTGAAGTGGAGCAGTTTCGAAGGATGTCACCCTCGCAATTCTTCAAGGATCACATGAACGTTTTTCTAGCTAAGCAAAAATACAATTCGTTGAGCAGAGTTGACGATGCGGTAGTGGAGACATGGGAGGGGCCTAAAAAGTTCGATGAAGAACAGAAAGACGAGGCAGAATAAGCCTACATCGAGGTCGAGGTGTGGCATTAATATGCACAAACGACGAAAACATGGGTTTCGCAACGCAGAACGTCACTCACTACTAGGTTCCGTTTCTCCGAGTCTTTCCCTGGCTCAACTTGGTTGGAATAGGTATCATAATCGTAATGGATTTTTATCGGCCATCCTCCACCACGATGGGCCATTCGTCGTCTCCTCCAGCCTATCCTGCAGGTAAGGTAGGCGAACGAAGACACGACCGCATCGAGCATGGAGGACGCTCCAAAACGAACGAAAGGGCTTCTGCCCTTAACGGAAGGCTCAAACACTTGGGATACGCAGCACTTGGCTGTCCCACCATGATGACACTTGGATTGGTTTCTGTGCGGGACGCGACTGCATCACGTGAAAATTGATATCTAAGGGCTCTAAAAAGCCGCCCAAAAATCATTGCAGGTTTGGATTTCCCAAGTTGAAAAAAAAGTAGATGTATGATACTTATATGATCGTTACTAGATGTTGGAAAACGATAGACGTTATATTAGTGTTTGACGGAGTCCATAGCGGCGTGTCCAATAAGTCCATTGCAGCGCTGTGCGTAAAAGAACGGCTGGTATCATTCGCGTATTGCTGCCTCTGTTGTGCGACATGTATCAGTACAGTCACACAAATGAGGGATGGTAACATGATCACGTACTAAAAAATTCATATGACAGCCAACACAGCGCGTTACTGGGCATAAACGTCATCACGCGTGGTGACAGACCCCTAGCAAATCCTTTCAACCCATCCCTCTGCCATATGATCCGGAAAGCATCCACCATTCCCTTCGTATTTCGAATCTCCAGGTCCGCAGATGACCCTCGCGTTTGCAGCAGCGTCTTGGCAACATCCAAAGGCGTCGTTACACCAGCCGCCACACCTCCTGCAAGCCCTCCCGCAATCATATGTGTCGTTGGCGAATAGGCTCCAGATGGATTTAAGAGCTTTTTCAGCTCCTCATATACGGTGAATTGCACGGCCGTGAATGGTACGGTCATTGTCAGTGTTGTCGGGTAGGACACGTAGAAGGCGTTTAAGCCTTCCTTGTGGTAAACTACCCGCGCACAGGTAAACACGGATCGGAACTCTGATTTGTGCACCTGCATCCGTTGCTTGATGACTATAAGTATACGTTTAGATAAAGTGGTGGTTGGCGTGTTGTCGGTGGAGGAATATGTATTTGTACTCACCGTCAAAAGGGTTCATGAGTGCGTCACTCGCAATCGTGGCTGATGCACCAGCTAGGGCTGTACAGGTGATCTAATTAATATACTCGAAAGGTGTAGCACCAAGTGGGACAACAGTGTGTTCCAGAGCGAAATCGGGCACTCACAAATTGCGACCCAATGATTCCCTGTCTCATTTGCCCCTGCAAGTTCCTTTACAGCTTCATATGTTCCAAAATGTACAGCATGCGCAGGTCCCGCTCCCAGTATCACAGACGACACTCCCCGCCATAATGTGCGAATGCCTTCCGTCGATGATATTCGAGTAAATGCATTCCCTACACCAGTGTATACTGCTGCTGGAGATGTTGCGAACACTTGCATTCGCGTCTTTACGAAACATAGATTAGAATGATAATTTTAAAAACATGATTAAAACACAAACTTTTATGCTGTCTACCGGAAACATGACAGCATGCTCTGTTATGCCGGCCTAAATAATCATACAAAGTCAGGATTTTGTTCGAGAATCAAGCAATGCTGGTGACATTGTTGCAAATGCATTTTCTGCCATAAGAACTGCAAGATAGAACTCACCAAGGCGCCAGCCAACATGTTAACCTAGTCCAAACGCAGAATGAGCCAAGCGAATGACGAGATTTAAAAAATTGCACATACACCAAAGCCTGCATTCGATGGTAATGCTTCATATTCAACCTCATCGGCCATACGCAGATCGTTCACAACTAGTGAAGACTAGTTCGTCGAGGATTGGGAGATTGAAGATACAAATCGCCTTGTCGACCTCAGATCGGCCGACGGAATGGACGGAAAATAATAGGAGGCAAAACGCTTGTCTCTGACCAGGTAAATAAAGCGCAAGGAAGTCTATGGTGCGTTACGCCGGGGGTGGAGACGGGAGTGTGTGCTGAAGGGCAGCGAGGGCGCGCCGCTAGTGGACGATCGCAATATGCTCACGTCGGAGGAAATAGACGGCGAAGTGACGCGAAATTGAAAAATTGAAAATCTAGCTATCTCCGCCTTCGTTCATTTCTGCGAGTCACAATGATGGCAGTAGACAAAGCGCTCTGATCATAACTATCAGTCTGGAGCGTAGATTGAATTTCTCGCTATCTGATATCTAGTATTTGATGTACGGATCATCTCTGGACTTTCGTCCGGTGGGTTCGTGTGGAAGAACCTGCCTACTAAATGTAGCGCTCATTCCATGCCATCTACTAATAAGCCCGATGGCAGTCTTATGACTCTTATCCAGTTCGTCTACATGCAATTGGCTCCCTCTGTCACACAATACAACACAAGTAATTTCCATCCACCTCAAATATACAGTTTTTATGACAGATGGTCTTGTTATTTACCTCAGTTTCCCAAATTTGTCTGCTATATGACTCTGGAAGTCGTAAACCGGTTGTGTGAACAAACAGTTGCTCAATTTTGACAAGGATCGCTCACATATATTGTCCTTCTACTTTTTGGCTTTGTCGGCGGCTGCGAGACGATCGTGTTCATGAATGTCCGTCGCTTCCCATGGGTAGTCAAGCCTATGTTGTTCAGAAATATCAACAAGGACGCTCAGCATCTCACACTACATTCAGCAAAAGGCCTCACCATAAATCATCTACTTCCGCACCAGCATAATATCTAAGCAGGATTCATGAGATTGGTTTTGTAATGTGGGTCCAAGAGGGTCACTCACGGTACATCGGGTGGGAGGTCTGCGTGTTTGGGCTTCAATTTATTGTGTACCACGAATATCGCGAATTTGGTGCGGAGGGCATCTCGTTCAGCTTCTGGGACATCTTGGAGTTCGTTCTCCACGTCCTTTTTGAGCTCAGAGAGCGCGTAGCTGCGTACGGGATCGACCACTGTCATGAACTGATAGATTGTTCTTGATCTTACTGTAAGGTTTTACGAGTATCATCGACCTCGTCCTGTCGGATGGAACATAGTATTCTTCAGTAATGTCTGGTGTGCGCGTATACGGCTCAGCACGCACGACAATCAATGCACGTCTCCCGAGCAGGGTTTTGCCAATTTCAGGGCCGCTGAAAGGATGACATCAACATAAGGCGGTCAGAGAGATAGGGTTAAGAACACAGACAGCCATTGCGTCCGGATGACTTCGTTGCCAATTTGCTCGGCGGTTGTCCCTGGCAAAGACTCATATAAAGACAGACCGATAGCATGTATCGGAATGTTCCTCTTCGTGGAAGCGTCTTTAAGGAATGTGCGCTATAGGGTCAAAGATAAGATAAACAATTTTGTGATAAGTCTATCGCCTTGGTATGTGCTTTACCATCACGCGAGCAGGAAAAAATCCCCTGTTGCGCAGGCGTTCATTTCCACAGCAACAGTAGAATTAAGGTGTCACTAACCCTCCACCTAATGTTTTCTAAGTCAGATATGATAATTCAGCAAAAGACTACGTACCGATGGCGATAATCATGTTGGGTTTGAATTCTGCGATTTTCTCTGATGAAGCTTTGATGAGGTCGTGAATGTCATTGTACGTGGCGCGAACGTGCTCGGGTTCAGCCATTATTGCGGTGAGTGGTGGTAGTGCGCAACTTGAAGATCGTTGTTGATATTTTGAGTTGCCAAATTCGGGTGCCAATATTTTGATTTTGGGCCCTCATGGTCTGCGACTCCCCCAACTGTCGAATAAATGTCTAGCCAGGGTTCTGGTACGAGATCGCGGCAAGGTATCATTCCATCTCCTTCAAATCCGAGCCCTTCTGGCTCGGGCGATGCAGGTCCGAGTCAACCAGTTTCGCGTCCGTCTTCACCAACCAAAGCGATCGGGAGTCTAGCAAAAAAGCAGGTGGATGTGACGAGGCAGGGTACACAAAAGTTAAAATTCGTGCCCACTATACCGTCCAGGCGGAAAAAGGAGTGCGTTGATTTTGATATATATACACGAGAGTGTTGTTGATATGTTATATTTCAGTGCGGAGGTCAAACAGGTTCATCGACGCGCTCATCTCTCAAAAGAATAATTATAATTAAACGATGGGTGTTACAGGAACCGTCTTCTTCTGCAATACCGAGCTCTCCTGACCGAGGACGGGGACGTGGTCGAGGACGAGGACGAGGACGAGGTGATGGCAGAGGCGCTGCCCCTGCACGTCCACCACTGGAAATGACCGCGAGTGGTCCGTTTGCCATGGGTCCAGCACTTGCAGGTCAATCCGGTCGACGAAGTATCCCCCGATCGAACTTCACTCCCATCGTTCCACCAGGCTCTGGTTCCTCTGCACATGGCGCCGGGCTGTCTGGTACACGCGCACCGACACTCAAAAATGATAAAGAGAAAGAGGATGGGGTATCAGCGAAAATCAACGAACAGGATGAATATTCCGACCCTGATGAGGGCGTGGAGATCGTAGATATGGAAAACATCCGCCAGATGGACTGGGCTGCACCAGAGAGTTTACATCGAGACAGGAATGAGGGCAGGAAGAAGAAGGCATTCAGAATAAAAAAAGAGGTGTCTGCTGAAGGTATAATAAATTATTTTCCTCTCCGTCCAGAGCTCATGTGAATTACAGACCGTCATGAGACGGATGAAGTATCAGATAATGAGGAAGCAGCGGCAACTGATGAAGTGGATTTAGCCAATGCACTCGACCTGAGTGAAAGCGAGGAAGAGGAAGAGCTCGAAGATCTCATTGAGGACTTTGCGTTGCAGGCCGACTTGGAACAAGTTCGTCTCCCCACAAAAAGTGTCTTATGAATGTTAACCGCCTTGCCTAGGATCCGGGCATCCGACAAGAAAGACTCTATTTTTTCCAATTCCCCAACCCATTTCCTACATTTCTCCCCAAGGCACCATCGCAAGATGAAGTCCCAATGAACGTTGATGCGCCATCCACCACACCCAAACGAGTGACCTTTGCCCCAGATTCAAAACCCGCTCAACCCGAATCATCCACTGCATCTACTACACCTGTTCCAGAAATCCAACAGAACTCAGTGGACGACCCAGAACCCAAAGTCGACGGGGTCATTGGTCAACTGGAAATCCACCAGAGTGGGGCTGTCAAGATGCGTTTAAAGAACGGCATTGTCATGGATGTGCGTACCACCTTGATCTTATCGGATTCGCACCGTACTGACTTCATCCAGGTCGCTGCTGCAACCCAGCCTTCTTTCCTCCAACACGCTGCTTACCTCAACATGCCGAGCAAGAGGCTGAGTGTACTGGGTGAAGTGAACAAACGCTTCATCGTTTCTCCTAATGTCGAGGCGCTGTTGTCTGCAATGGATTTTGCTGACCGCGACGATCAAGCAGCTGGTGCCGCAGAGGATCTGACAAGAATGGATACCGCATGATCATGTGTATACAAGAACAAAAATAATACATTGTGGGGATTGATTCCAGTAGTATGATGTGGAGATATGCAGAAAACGATCGTAAGCTAGTCTATACACAAAGCAAGGCTTAGAAATCGCCTGGACGACGAAACAGGCGCACTCGCCATATACAAAGTGTTTATTCATCCATCGGCCTCGTGAGTCCCAGGTGACCCATGAAGTCCCGCCATATATCATTTTGAGTTTGGGTGTGTAGAGCAAGATTTACCAGGCCCGGGTGCTGAAGCTGATGATTTGGGGCCTGCATGTATGCGCTATGTTTGGGAAGATGATACCCTAGCGTGTATGCTTGGTTTCCTTGTTGAAAGGGTGACTGAACAGCACTCGGCAGCCCCTGCGCATACCCATATCCATCGGATGAGGTTATTACAGATTGCGGGGTCATATTAAAGTTCCTGCTGACTTCCATGTCAATGAGAGGTTGGCTAAGACTGTAATAGTTTGAAATCGATGGACGCCCTTCGTCTTGGGGCTGCGCTGACTGCATTAACATATTTCCCTGCATATTAGTCGAGGATGACAGTCTATGGGATGGCGACGAGGCTGCAGGATCAGATGTCGGACAATTGGACGATGATTTGCTGGTGATCACACTTGTACGACCACCTAGCACTTCGAGTTCATCAGGCTCATCTGACTTGTGTCTAGTGGAAATCCTATAGGGAGGACTGCCCGTACGAAATGCTACATAAGTAGTCTGGGCTCGCTTCAAAAGTTTTTGGAGCATAGGCTAGACACGAGATCAGTGAGATTGTGTGTCATTAAAACCATGACTTGTCATACCAAAGTAGTAGACGGTCGACACAGCCTTGAACCCTCTTGGAAGAAAGGGACGGCTTGCTCCATTTCCTGTAAAGCGTCTTGTGCAAGTGTACAGCCGGTGGATTCTACCACCAGAGCGCCCAATACAATCTAGAAGGCGTACTGTATCAGAAGAGCTCCCTTTTCTAATATATCACGGTCACGTACGCAAGAAGAAAATATACTAGACCAGAAAAACCACTGGCGACTGCATAAATCGGGATGAACAGCATATAAGCCCCTCAGACAGGAAATCAGCCGACAGGCACTTGTATAGGTCGCTAGCACGGAAGGTGCATATTCGTGACTGAGAGGGTCCTGAGGCGAGGCACGAATGGCTTGCGCGAATGAGCTTCGATGAATGTATAGAAGATCTGTAACGTATGTCACATCGTGAAGAAATCGATATACGAAAACCTACTGGCTTCTCGTTCACAAAAAACGCAATATTGTTGATTTGCTCGTGATTGGTCTGAAGACCAGGCACACCCTGTATCTGACGTTTGGGTGGGGGACTGAAGATGTGCAGGAAGCGGAAATTGGCGAATTTTCTTGTCAACTTCGAGAAGCGCGGAGTAAGACAGTGTTTTTATGCCGAAGACATGCTGCACCGCTACAGAGAGACAAGAAGCCGAGTATCGAAACTTCCATGCATGGTCTATTTGTCGAATACCCCTCAGTCGTTTGCTTAACCTCCAAACATCCCAGAACTCACATCCATATTCGGCATCACCCGACGGTTTGATGCAAGGATCAAGATCGTCTGGAAATCGGCAATCAGTATGTTGAATATTCAGGGCCGGAGGACGGCCATGCACGAGACTCTGTGAATGGATGTAAGGAGGGACCATCTGCCCACTGTGTCGAGGCACTTACCGACCAAGACTCCGAGGTATATATTTCCCAAAACAATACGCGACGTCGTTGTACTTCATCAGGATCGAGATTCCAGCCGGCACTGTCACGCTCTGTATCACATTACGTCAATATTATCTGTAAGGCGACACATGGATAAGTGCACCAACGAAGTCCAATCTGAGAACAATATTCAAAAGGTCAATGGCAGATTTTACAAGATGTTGTTAAGGGCATACAACTTGAGCCACCTTCACACACAGCCCTCCCAGCAGCCATCTTTCCTCGCCTCTGGGATCCCATATATATATGAACCGAATAATCATAAAGAGAGCTTGTACGGTTGCACAATTTGCCTCCTGCACGATCGAATCCAGAGATAAAGCAGCTCGCGAAAGAGCATGATATTGCTGCGCCAAAGTTGACGCACACGGATGGCTGTCGTATAACACTCCGCAGGCCATAGTGATGAAAAAAACAGAGAGTTTGTGAGAGTGGATTGTGTCGACGGAGACATATCCTGTGGTTCCATAGATTGGACTGACGACTGTGTTCATGAAGTCGCTGTGCACAATGGGGTCGTACCTGGACATATCGTATTGAGTACAGACGCAAAAAGATGCGAAAGGCACTTGCATAAAGGCTACATTTTTGTAATATATATCCGCTAGTTCGATAGCTCTCTCCTGCGAGGGCAGGAAGGAAACGAACTGAGACTTATTGTACGGACAGTCTTTGAGACCCATAGGAAAAGCATTCCCAAGGTCCATGATCTCGAAAGGCATTCCGAGGTACTGCGAATCATTAGTTTTCTCGCTCAAGTTTTCATCCGGCTATCCAAAGCTATCTTAAGTTCATGCTTATAAGCATGAAAAGGCTACTCACAGACACATTTATAAGTCTTTGCAAGTACTGTCCCGCGATTCCGTGAGCAAAAATCCTTGATTGTCAAACCTGTCCTCACCTCTGAACCAGCCGACTCTCCGTGATATTTGGCTTTACCGTCTAATCCGATCGACAATGAGCCGATAGCTTCGGATATCTCGGGAATGCCGTCGTCAAAAGCCGTCTCAGGAGATGAGGTCTCGGTATCGTTAATATTATTTAGTTGAAGCAACGGGTGCGGCCCCTCCCTGCCGGTCTGAATCTGCGCTTCTGATAGAGCACATTCGAGTTCTTTGATTCTCGTGTTGGCCGATTTTACCTGTTCAGCCAATCGCTGGGCATGGGCCATAAGAACTCTGGATTGGGTCCGGCGACGTCAAAGTCCGACTCGGAGGAAGGTAAAAAGGATTCAATCTTACTTATTCCCCTTCGTGGCCGCTAAAGTTCCTGTAACGGGAGCGGGTTAGGCCGACGGAAAACGTACATATAAACATCCATCGCTTGCCATCGGGACATATATGTCCGCACCCTCGACGAATACATGACTGACATGGGAAAACCCTGTATAATCATCAGCACTTGCTTGATGCCCGCCCTGGACTCATGCACACCTGTCGCACTTTAGCTTTGACCTACAGATGTCCGTCGATGATCAGCGCACTCTCCGGCGGACGTATTATTCCAGCCTACTTGCCTCCGGCACTCTGCGCATGACAACCCACCTTTGCGGTCTCGTTCGCTGCTGCCGCTAGTCATATTTCGTGCACGATTATGACGCCGTGTGGGCAACAGAGTCGGAGGTTAAATATACTCAACGTGAAACACAGCTGGTACTATTTGCTATGTGCCACGGTGCAGTACGTGCCTATCGCACAAAACAAAATAAGTCCGCCCTTCACTATGATACCTGGCGATAGCGCTGCTTCTAGTGCTCCCATTGTCTATGGGAGGTTAGAACCATGCTACCAGCTTACATGGCGATTCTAGCTACGCATTAAATGGTATTTCCATGGTATTTCCGCCCAACTTTAAGCTTGGCTAATCCTTGGCACCTCTTTATTATTGACCCGTGACTACTTATCACCACCTGCCAATATTTTCAGGCGTATTAGTTAGCGCGCAAACAAAGTTTGGCAGCTTGTTAGGGGCCAGCATCAGCCGATAAGAATTGATAGGGCATTATGTAATTGCAATGGCACAAAGCAAAGGGTGACATTTGGAGGTCACACAAGAGGCATCAGAAAGGTATCCATGGATCGAACAGATAATTGAGCAGTTCCTGCTATCATTTATAATTCACTGGGTTGATGAGCAACGGTACAAATAAACGATGAGCATATTGACAATATCGAAAATGACATGGATGGGGATCTGGAAGAACGAGCGCAATGGTCAGTCGGTGGATTTCGAAGTGGATCGAAGGATGAGAAGATCAGAAAAGCGGGTAGGTACTGCCAAAGCAGCCCTCCCGAAGGTAGCTGAGATAATTTTCTGCACCGCAGGGTGCGCTCCTGCATAAAGCCAAATGCCTCAAACATCATGTCGGTTTTGACGAGCGGCAAAGCTAGTCACTAGAATCTAAAGTTCAAAAACTCACCTAAAGATATATCAAAGAGCGAGGCGAATAATAAAAGCAGGTGTTGGAATGAGAAGAGGAAGTTAAACAGAGAAAACTTTATACGCAGCCACTGCCCAGCCACAAGGCTAAACTCCGACATGTTAGCTCCGCGGTTACCGTCATACTATTTGAGAAATATTCTATATGTCCATTTATCATGTCATCCCAAGACGCATCCACCTCTCAACAGGGCCACGCCGCATACCCGGTTGCGCCAGGTGGAAATGCTGAACCTGCTGCTGAAAATTCACAGGCAGCAGGGGGAAGCGGCAGCGCTGGGTCAACTCAGCCACAATCGCGCCAAGCAGCAGAGGAGGCCAGGAAAGATCGAACACTGGCTGAATTCATGCTGATGTTGGACGAATATGAGCCTTTGGTGCGCCTGAAAGTATTTGTGGGGTGGGATCAACCTGACGGGGCGTACGGTAGATTCCGAACGAGGTGACTGATTACTACTTGCAACGAGTTGGATTTGATTGCGAAGATGTTCGTCTGTGAGTTGCATTTAAAGCTCATTCATTATATCGCAGAAATTTCCTGCATGTCAACCGTTTGACCGATACTGGCAATCGTACAGAAAACGACTCCTGTCCCTGGCAGCTCAAAAATTCGTCTCGGACATCGCTGCTGATGCCTATCAACATGCTCGTATACGCACAAATGCCACTGGTGGTCGCGCACGAGCCAACCAGCCACTTTCAGGCCCCGGGTCCGCAAAGGTAACCCGAAAGTGCTTGTCCTAACTCTTGACATGTCATTGATCTTGTGAATTGGCAGGACAAGACGAGGACAACCTTGACGATGGATGACCTGAGCGCTGCACTTGGAGAGTACGGTATTAACGCACGCAAACCCGAGTTCTACATGTAGAAATGTAACAAATAGACTTGTAGCTTAGCAAATGGATTGTGGATATCGTCAGAGCCGTTGGATGATAGGCAAGATGAAGAAAAGGGCTGCATGTAAAAAGGCATTAGGTTTGATGAACCTTCCTACAAGTTTCCATTCGAACCAATATTTAATATTGAGCCAGAATGATTCAAATACGCTTGGGTATAATTGCCGCCCGTTAAGCTCCGAATACAGAGTGTAGAAACAAACCCCCTCAGATAGCTTACTCTACCGTCTTTGACGGAGCTATGACCATATCCGTCGCCATGTCATACTTAAATTCGAGCGGGTTGATCGACTCGCTCCTCTCCCTCAAAGCTCCCCAGTTCACCCACCAGTCTTCTGCTGCGTCCCGAGCGCAATACCCAAACACACCGGCGACTTCCTCCCATTGCTTTCTCAGCTGACCCTCATCCCAATGATCACTTCCCGATGCTCGAGATGCCTTCATGTAAGCATCACGCTGATCACGAGCCTCGCCTGGGGGCAGCCAGACTAGACGTCCGTTGTTGAGCTCGCCTTCGCTGACTGTTTTGCAGCGGGGAAGGCGGAGATCCTGGTAAGCCTCGATGAGAACCGGGATGTGTCTGTGGCTACGCAGATGCGAGAAGAGCGTTCCGAAGACCACCGCATCTTCCACCGCCAGACTCGGGCCATGCATTGAACATGGCTGGCAGAAAAAATATTACGCCACAAAAAATGCACGGGATAGAAAGGTCCGCTCACTAGTAATGGGTGAGCTGCTTCACCAATCAAGACCAACCGTCCGGACTCATCTGCCCACTCCTCCATAGGATCCCGCTCAACATACTTCGTGCGCAAGGCATCAGGGATAAGAGACAGCATGCGGCGTATTCTGGACCGCCTACGTCAGTTTCGTTTCCGGGAACTAACCAAAGCCGTACGCTGACCTAGGTTCACAAAGCGACATATCAGATGAATGCATTGACTCAACTATATCCCAACCTTCCTCTACATTTCCTGGGCGTAATTTATCGTCCTGCCAGAATACATGGACAGCATACTCTTGGCCTTGACGCTAATTGACATACAATAAAGAAGTCTGCCGATGAGACCTGAATACTCACTAGTTGATAGCCTGGAGGACAAAAAACTTAAATCAGGCCAGGACATTTAATGCATAATCAATACCTAAAACACTACACGAGTCGCCCATCCACACGGGCCATTCCGGCGTAGTGGCGAGTGCATACAATTCCGGATCAGCCTTCATGGTCTCGACAGGTATAGTAGCGCTGTAGACATATTGTTACCAAGATATTTTTGCGAAAGATAGGAAGACGTTACCCACGTCAGGACGCTCATTCCACTCGGCTTTCCATTGTTGTTCCGCTTGCTAACGGCATCTCTCACAATGCTTTTGTATCCATCTGCGCCTATGATGATATCGGCCGTTATTACCTCCCCATTCGCAAGAAATGCGCAAGAAGTTTGAGCACTGTGATCAACAGAGACTTTAGTCACGCATGCGTCGTACGTAACTTTTGTACCGGTGGATGTGGCCAGACGATAAAGTAAGCGGTGGAGGTCATCATACTGTTGTCGGGATGAATTGAGATATCAGATATCCACAACACGATCGATTATAAATGCACGTACGGCCATCAACAAGTAGTCGGCACCCGTTTCTTGGATCACGGCTTCCTTCCACTCAAGATATCCGATTGCCTCTCCAGTCTCCACTATAAAGCAACACAAGTGAAAGTCCATTATAAAAATAGGTTGACGGAGCGCGACACTCACTTGAATAAAACGTGCTTGCCAATACACGATTTGCCAAATTCTCTAGTTCATCCTGCAGACCCCACTCCAATAGGATTTTGGTCAAATTCGGTGGTACGCGTATACCGCCTGCCCTCTTTGATGAAGCGAAAAATCAGGATAGTGAGTTGGTCATTCAATGATGTGCGCGTACTTGACCCAGACCCGATGACTTCTCAAGTACTCGAACGCGGTGACCACATCGACTCAGTTCATACGCACACGCAAGACCCGCAATACCTGCGATCAAGAATGAGGCATTAAATAACCAAGTGTAAGACCTATCGAAAGAAGCGCCACAACGGCTGATAAACGCCACGAAGTGTGATTCAAGCACCCACCTCCACCAATAATGAGAAAATCAAGCTTTAGAAGAGCTGGTCTACTTGAAACCGACATCCCCTGTTCGCAAACGATCTAGTTACAATGGGTGGGTGGAGTCTGAGATGATTGTAGAGGTTTGTGATTGAGAGCAGGGTAATGTATTCGGAAATCCCAGTGCGGGGATTGGTTGCGGTTGATGGAGATTATGTGCGCCAGTGATGGACGCGAGTTGAAACTACTTACGCCGTTGATTTGCGTGTGGTGAAATACCTCCAGTGGAATCACTGGCACCCGGATGCGTCGATCACGCGGCGGATCTGTGACTTTCGGCAGGAGGAAGTTTCCTATCTGTAGTCCAAGGGATTAACCAATTTGGGGCTAAGAGACAGCGCCAGCGAAAGTGGGGCCGAGATTATTGAACGGCAATTTGGTCCGGTGAGTACTTACTGATGGTTGTGCAGCAGAAACAGAGCCCGGTGAGTTGCAGGC
Source organism: Piloderma croceum F 1598 (assembly GCA_000827315.1). NCBI lineage: Eukaryota > Fungi > Basidiomycota > Agaricomycetes > Atheliales > Atheliaceae > Piloderma > Piloderma croceum. The sequence continues at coordinate 240,853 of KN832992.1, forward strand.
CCATCTAGGTTATAAGACGCGTAGAGAAAGTGAGCAATACCAGGGACTCTACGAAAGTCATCATCGCATTTTGCTGCGGACCGGTCAATACACAAAACGTGCTGAAAAATGGACGGACACAAATTATCGAAATCCGAGAACTCCTAAAAGGAGCATCATTAGCTTCCAGAAAACCTCCACCAGGCTCACACAATATCCCTAGTGCACAGTGCACCCGCCAGACGATCCCGTTAAATACCCCACACTCCTGGATGGATTCAGAAGAAAGAAGCACACTGTCTTATCATTAATTTGTAATTTATCCTCGCCGAGGGAGGCAATTGCACGACAAGGTCGGGCCTCCATGTCATGATCTGCGTTTCAAATAAGCCATTAATTCTAGAGCAATCTGTAAAAGCATGGAGGTATTTGAAAGGAACTTGAAGCGGCATGCGGCAGCTGGCAACTTGAAGCTGACCTAATTTGGACAACCAGTGGTTTGCCCAAGACAATGACACTGAAGCTCAAGCGAACGAGCGACTCACCGCCTCCCTTCTCATGGGATGCCCTCGTCCCATCCCCACCCCCGGCCTCTCCATTAGATCCACCCGCTTCCCTGCCCTCGCCCCCAACATTATGGCTGTCTGCGCGCGACATGAAGATGTTCGGCGCTCAGCCTCTGAAGTCTGATATTGGCATCGTAAAGTGCAATGAATGCGATAAACCGGTGCTTAAGAGTGCGATGGGTGACCATGCTGGTGCGTGCACATTCACTTTTTTGTGCGCAATTATTGATCATCATTCCAGACAATTGCAAACTCATCCGTTCTGGAGGGAAGAAAGGCGCCAAAGGGAAAAGCGCAGATGTAGAAGGTATAGTCTTCCCCGAATAACCCATGCCACCACCCAAATCAAACCAATTGCCAACCACACCCTCGCACTATATATTCAGACCCGACCAAGAAAGGTTCTAAAAAACGCAAAGCAGATGGCGATGAGCCGGAAGACCCATCCGCGCCATCCAAGAAAAAAACAAAGCCCATGACCAAGGTGACCAAAGGGCGATTCAAAGGGCCCGTGGACTACGACAAGCAATGTGGTGTCATCAATGACAAGAACCTCCCGTGCTCCCGGTCGTTGACTTGTAAATCGCATTCAATGGGTGCGAAGCGTGCTGTGCAGGGTCGGTCGAAAGCGTATGACGAACTGCTGCTTGAGTGGAATCGAGCGAATAATCCGAATTGGGTAGAACCTGTCAAGAGGGAGACAAAGGCGGAGAAGAAGGAAAAGAGGGAGAAGGAGAAAGCGGAAAAGAAGAGATTGGCCATGGAAGCTGCTGCTGCTGCTGGGGTCGATATCACGAAGAAAGGCGTTGCAGCAGCATGGGGAGTCGGAACGAAGAAAGGAGGGAAGAAAGCTGCTGCTGCCGCCGCCGCTGCAGAGGCAGCTGCACGGCTAGCCGAGGGGGACGATGGTATGGAGAACTACGACGACATCGATTCGGAAGCGGAGGTGGATGCTTTAGTTCAGTCTGTGAGGAGTGCGCATGACAAGGGGGTTATTGGGCTACCTTTGGCGATACCATGCGATGCAAGTTCGTGGTTCGTGGCAAGGAGGGAAAGGTTAAGGAATTGTCGAGATTTGTTGGCGAACGCTCTAGCTCCTGCTCCGAACCGCAATGGAATCGTTGCGAACATCGCACCGGGGATTAGAATGGGCTGAGCAGCCTAGTCTATCCCCCTCCCCCACCTCTGACATCCCCACGCTGGTATTTAAATACGCGCCCCTAGCTTTGATGGTATCTTCGGTATTTATTACCCACTGCATTACATCACACGTATGCCTATGGATCGCGTCCTTCTACAATAATTCTTCCGTATTCAAGACTCCACCTAGCATAGTACTATAAATATTCCCCAAAGCCTGCCTTGTAGCGATAGGATATACGTATGTATCAAACACTTCTTCTGCAGGTTGATGGTCTAATTATATATTAACATTGCAATGCTTTCCAACACTACTCACCACCTCGCTTTCACCGAACAGTTAGTGTCATCCACAATGTAACAAGGGTACGTCTCGAATCTCGAACATATGTGCTTCGGCATGATCTACCAAGAACTGAAAAAATGTGAATATCAATTCCACGGCGCAAAAGAGGGTTGTTAGCGTACTTTCTACCAGTAGTCTATTAATTACTGACCGGCACAGTGACCCGTGCATGAACTCTGGGACGTACTAAGAACCGAGAAAAATGCGGAAATAAAGTCAGCAAAGGAAAGGAGGGTCAGCAACGCCAGTTTATACAGACACTCCGAAAGTTACTGTCAAGCATACAAGCCCCTATCTGACCGTCTATAGCTTTGTTCGTCGTCTACCGTGCGTCGGAGAAGTCGAACTTGAATCACATCCGATCCGACATGCCTAGAATAGAAGGATGGAGCCCTAAAGCGGATGCTCACCAATCCTTCCCTCAGTTCCGTACTACCACAATGATAGCAGTTCAATCAGCAGTACAGGTCCCTGACCCTCTTTCTGTGCCTTCAAATGCACCGGAACATTGTCCCGTATGCTAATCCGATTCATAAATCTCAACCAAAAGCTAACTAACAGATGATTAGGGCACCGAATCCGAACTCGCAGGCAAAGCAGACGCTTGCGCGGGATGTGCAAACCAAGAGATATGCATGTCGAATGAACCGAAAGGCCCTGACCCCGCCCTTCCATTGATACGCGAACGAATGTCGACGGTGAAGCGGAAGATATTGGTATTATCGGGCAAAGGTGGTGTGGGCAAGTCGACGTTTACAGCTCAGTTAGGATGGGCATTTGCTGCGGATGAGCAATTAATAGTGTGTCTTCTTATGTACTTTTCTAAATTTCAACAGTTGCATCTGCTCATGAACACTCATGGATAGACCGGGATTATGGATGTAGACATCTGTGGTCCGTCAATACCCACCATCCTCGGCATTGCTTCAGAACAAGTACACAGTTCCTCGTCCGGTTGGTCGCCAGTGTACGCACAAGACAACTTTGCGGTCATGTCTGTTGGGTTTATGCTCTCTTCGTCCAAGGACGCAATAATGTGGCGTGGTCCCAAAAAGAACGGCCTCATATCCCAATTCCTCAAAGACGTAGACTGGGGCGACCTCGATTATCTCATCATTGATACACCGCCGGGTACATCCGATGAACATCTCAGCGTTGTTCAATACCTCAAAGAAAGCGGGATAGATGGAGCGGTGTTGATCACCACGCCACAAGAAGTAGCCCTTCAAGACGTCCGTCGCGAAATCGATTTCTGTAACAAGGTTGGGATCAGAGTGCTTGGCCTCGTGGAGAATATGTCAGGATTTGTCTGTCCCAACTGCAAGACGGAATCGCAGATATTCAGCCCAAGTACTGGCGGTGCAAAGAAACTTGCTGAAGACATGGGCGTAGAACTGTTGGGCGCTGTACCACTTGATCCCCGGATAGGGATGAGCGCAGATTGTGGTGTGAGCTTTTTGGATAGGTATCCTGACAGCCCCGCTAGTACTGCATATCTGGATATAATAGACAGTCAGTCTCCCTCACTTGTTGTTTTCGCATACTGCCATTCACCACCCGGTTTCAGAAATCAAGCAGATCCTCGGCGACGAATAGAAAGCTCATTTCCGATCTTCGTACACCTACATTATACACCGCACTCTCTGTTATCAATTACTAAGCATAGTTTTCTATAATGCTCAATGCGATCTACAACTCTAATGTGCAAGTCCGTCAAGTCCTTTATCCGACCCGAAACTTGCCGCTCTCATTCTTATCCCGCTCACTATCATCACGGCCATCTTCATCTTCATCACCTTCATCTATCCCAAACTCTTGAGGTATTTCCGAAGGCGGCGCGTCGGCCTCGGTTGTCTGCTTCCCAACAATATATTCCCTAATCTCCGCAACACCCGCCAAGCCGCCCGGTAAACCCTCGATACTCTCGTGTATCGAGACAGTCGATAGGGTACGTAGAAGCTTACGCGAAACCTCTCCACCTGGCGTAGACGAAGTACGCGAGCGCGCGGGGAGAATATAACTCTCGGTTCGACCATGCGACGGAAAAACAACACCGCCACCGCTGACAACCGATCCTGGTTCTGCGTGCATGGGCCCTTCTGCGTATGAAGGAAGGTGTTGCTGCTGAACCATCGGGGAGGAAAACGTCGAGTTTTGCCGTGATGGGCCCAGGATACTTGACCGTCGCGCATATGTGACAACTGGATCGGTAGGAGTTATGGAACGTGCAATCTCTGGGACTGGTGGTAGTGCTCCGAGGTTTGCACCACCATCTAGTGGTTCGTTTATAGTTGGTGGCTTTGCTTCTGAGTCGGTCGCCTGCGTTTGAGTAGCCCCCACGGTGCCCGGTTCAGTCTCGGGGGAGTCGGGCATTTCACGTCCCTCCATTCTCTCAACGGACCGTTTCCTGGATTCACCTGCAGAGCATCCCAGATAATCAACCTCGACATTCATCCCCCGCACTTCCTTCCTATAATCCTCGATTTCATTCCACAGGGCTTCTCGGAACTGCTCTAGCGTTTCCAGTTGCTCGATCTCATGCCACTTCTCGAACGGTTGAAGACATTCGGGCTCGTCGTTCACATCGTGGTAAGATGATAACCACGGATGGGACAATGCATCTGGGACTGTTATTCGTGTGCTTGGGTCAAAGGAAAGCATTTTAGTCAGGAGATCGATGGCTGGATGTTGTAAGCAGTCAGCTCAACGTGCAATTCATTTGATTATCGTTTGATTATACCTTGTGCGTCTGCTGATGGGAGGTGCTTTTGGAAAGGAACTGCCCTTTTAATGGGTAAAGAGCGCACGTATGCTTGCGCCTGATAACATTAAGCTACAACGCATCTCTCGCGACCCGAGAATTCTACTCACTTTTTCGCTGCCTATCCGTCTGATAACAGCCTCTTCAGGTGTTCCTTAGTGGGAGTCAGCCAAATCTCGGTCAATACAAGATAACAGATGGAACCTACCTAGGACGTCTAGGATTTTGTTGAGCTGGTCAACTATCGCACAGAAAGACGAAATTGAGAATCATTATCGATCAGTCATGTAAGAATACTGACCATAACTGTATAACACAAATTGTCAGTTTCATTTAAACAAAGAGTCGTTATACGTACTCCTTGCCCTTGAATAAGGGTTTTCCGAGCAGTAATTCAGCCAATATGCATCCTATTGACCAGACATCAACTGCGACAAAATCAGTCTGACATGTAGTGCTTTATAATGGGAATATCTCACTTGCGGTGCTGTAGCGGCTGCGTATCGTGCGATCATCGCTTAGCACAAATACACGAACGGAACCACACCGCAGTCTGACACTCACTCGAACGCCAACATGATTTCAGGAGCTCGATACCATCTGGTGGCAACGTACTCCGTCAAATGCGTCGCATTTTCGCCAGAAATTTGGGTGAATCCTCTGCTAAGACCGAAATCGCATATTTTCAGTTCACAATCAGAGTTCACCAGCAGATTTCCTGGTTTCAGATCTCGGTGGATCACCGAAGCAGAATGCACATATTTCATTCCTATATCGGAGCAGTTAGCCCTTGCGATCGGTCACACAAATTGCACCACTCGCCTCGCAGTATTTGATATAAAAAATACTGAACGTGTTCATTTGTCAAAGTCTGGCCTGACTTTATGATCTGGTGTAGATCAGCTGTGATGGTGTATTAATATCACGTCAAAATACCGGCAGGTCGATATTTCCTGACCTTCCATAGGCTGCAGCACCCGATTAGAATGTAGTCAGATGTCGTTCGTTAGTGTGAAATCGATTCCTACCTCCATAAATATATAGCTGGAAATGAGATGAGTCGCTATCAGATACAGCAAGAGAATGTGCACACACATTTCGTTGAAATCGGGGGAAACTGCATCGACGTCAATCAACCCTGTGATGTTTTCATGGTTTGCAAAGTGTCGTAGAAGTGTGATCTCTCTCAGCGCCCTCTTTGCAAGTTGCACCTTCTCAAATACTCGGGTGACCAGTTTAATGGCCACTGTCTCTCCAGAAATATCATCCGCTGCTGAACTAGATCGGAGACTCAGAATGAAGAAATGCATGATCTATGTTTCCAAACTCACATGACGTAGCCATATGCACCAGATCCCATTTCTCGGACAAGTTTCCAGCGTTTCTCAACATGAAAAATCTTCCCAAAAGATGACTGGAGCGCGTGATAGCCTCTGAAGACAACAAGTCAGCCCTCTATTTCACTACAAGCGTTGAATTTTCAGCGAAATCGCACCTTCTTCGTAGACTATTTTCAGAGTACGGATTCGACGGTCTTCGCACTCGCGAACGCCCTCTGTCCACATTATTCCATGAGCCTGGAGATGGCACGGGAGATGACGATTTCGTGTCAGTTTTCGAGCTTTTCGAACTACCACGACTTTCTCCCTGAGGCGAGTCCTTTGACATGGTAGACAAGAAGCAACCTCTGTGGCTATGCGATGAGGTCCAGAACCTGCCAATGAATGCTGCCTTGTAAATTGTAAAGATGCCGCGCGTTAATGAAGTCGTGAATGGAAATCAGGTACAAAAATGCATACCTGCTGGCGTATAGGGAGTTAATCGTTTAGAGCGTAACAGATGGCCAGGCTGCAACGTCGAGCAGAAGGAGATGGTCGTAGTTCAGATTCAAGACGCCGGTTGGTTGGTACGACATTCACAGCACGGCGCGCAAAATGCATGGCGACCCACACGATTGGCGCAATCTCAGATCAGCATGCCGTGATTTTTGCTACCGTCCACAACCGTCCACAAGCTGTCCACAAGCGACAAGTCTGCCTTTCTGATGGCAATTCGTATTATACAGACCAGTATCAATAAGAATACAGGAACGATGATAAAATATATGAAGAGCATGCAGATTTAAATATGCACTATGCTGAAGACACCTCCACAGCGGACGTTTCAACTACCATCTCTGTTTGGGGTGCGCTGGCCTCCTCTCCAAATATTTCGAGGAAACCCGCTACTCTGGCTTTGTTACCAGCCTTTTTGGTTACATAGTCGCGAAGTCCCGATTTTAAGCCGGGCTGCTTATCGACTACTTCGCGGAGTTGTTCTTTGGGGAGTTGAAGCAGAACACCAAAGCTGGCCGGGGCAATGACTTTGGCGCAGCGGATGAAGCCTTCCCAAAGTGGAGGATTCGTCCAGACCTTTTTCGTGACGAGCCGTGGCAGTAATGTTTGCGAAACGAAACCGACGAGCGATTTGTAGGTTGTTACAGCTTGTATCACCTATAATATCGTCAGTGCTCAGACCCAATGGGACGTCAAAATAAACAAACAAACCGTCCGGAGAAATAAAACTGGCAGCACGGGCTCGTCTACAATTTGTTGCATGACGGAACCCAGGATCTCTGATCGAAACACATCTGTCATCGAGAAACAGATCCCAATGGCTAACACAGTGTCAACTTCAGATGAAGTATTGAAAAAGAAAATATACACACCTTCGATGGCGCTTTTCAACCCAATCTCCTTCTCAGATTCATGCAGCATAACCATCAGCTCAACTGGAGTCAGTAATTCACTTTGCCGGACTCGTGGCAAATTCGAAGTGACGCTCCCGAATGCCTGGGACGGTGTCGTCACAATAGAGCTGAACACGGAACGAACCAAGTTCTTGGGCTCTGTCTGGCCATCAAGGATAGATACGATCCGCGGTAGATGTCGCATGATATCAGGCTATACGATGGCATGTGAGCTTACGGTCACATCGGAACAGCTGAAGGACTTACTTTGTCCATCTCCGCGATGATCGGTATGAGGAATCGTGCATCGAGGTCGCGCTCGCTAATGAGACCTTTTACAACAGCAACAAGTTGAGAGCTTGGCCTTCCGCGTTCCGTGAAGATGGTCAGAACTCGCAAGGCTAAAGACTCGGCACCAGATGGGCAATTTCGCATTATGGTCAGAAGCTTGCCATGGTTCGAGCCAAGAGCTTCGATAAGATTCGTGATAAGCTCTTGTATTGCTTTCTGAACCGAAGTTTCCATTTGACCGTATGAATTAAATATTCTATTACCCCGATATTATCAGTTAACTGGATTTGACAATTAACGGGAATCACGTACTCATCTAAAAACTCGGGCACCTTCACAGATAATGCAAACAAAAGCTCAACATGCTGTAAAACGTGGGCCTTTTGCGCAGGTAATTCAATGTGATCCGGCAAGTAAGCAGTTTGAACTAAGTCTTCTGCTGGTAGTTGGCCATCTTCCATATTTTCGTCGCCGTTCATCTGGACATCAACGCGTTTCTGTTCTTCTGTAGGACGCTTCTGCAACCGACGAAGCATCTGCACTGCAAACTCGCGGACCATGGCATCCATCGGTTGCACATCGGGTATCCAGCGTTTCACGGTGATGATCGCTGCCCCTCTCGTGACTTTTTCTGTGCGGTGCAAACGATCAGTGGACGTACAGGCGTCGATGTGGAAGAGAATGAAGCCATACCTGGATGTGTGGTAAGTTCGAGCAGGATATTTAGAGCTTCCGCCCTTAAAGATGGTCTTTGAATGACAAACTCGCGGAGGGTCATGAAGCCGACGGGCATCCTACTTAGTCAATGAGTCAATAACGGCCAAACACAAATATCAATGGCACGTACTTCTCAGCGTCGATGCAAAGCTCTCGGAGCAGGCCAAGAACATCGGCCGGAACAGAGGGTAAATCCAGAAGGAAACGGGAAAATGTCTTGTCTTTACCATCTAAGAGGGTTTGATACGACGCGACGATCTGGTTTAGCCACGTCTCGTAGTTGGGTCGCTGGTGAACAGATTCCATCGTGAGCGAACACTACATATCAAGGCGATATTTGACTGTACCCAATTTGGATCAACTCGTCGTATCCGATCGTTATACCACTCTTCGTTCATCCACGTTGTAGCGAGTCGTATTCTGTTCAAAGATGATCAGCCGCGCATGTACCCTAGAAACAGCTAAACGCACCTCGCAGGAAAATCGGACATGATATAATCACACAATGTTTGCCTCAATTTGTCTTGGCGAGCGTAAAAGTCTAGCTCCAAAGCATCGTCTTCAGTCTGCTCCTCCATGGCATCTTTATCGGTATTCTCCTCGTCCACTGGGGGCGTAGCAACCCGAGTGACCATCCGTACAATCAGCAGCATCCACATTTCCGTGGGCGAAGGACCACCAGACGCTACCTGTTCGACGGATGTGGTGTCTTGGGCCTCCTCCCATATTCGAAACACGGAATTTTTCATCAGCAAAGCTCGCGCATCATCAGATAATTCTTTGGGTGGGGGTAACTTGAAGTCTATTAGTTGCAAATTTGGCTCAGCAGACTCGAGAATGTCGGCTGTGACTGCGTCTGCGGCAGACTCGTGTCCCGAAAGCTGAACCAAGGGAAGTCAGCGTCAATTAATAACAATGAATATCTATATCATACCTCCATATTTAACTTATCGGGTTCGTATTCCATTTCTTCCTCGTCGATATCCATTTTGAGGGGGTCTATAGGTTCTTGTTTCACAGGAGGTGCAGTGACTACTTGAGCTGTTGGTGCCGGTTCGGGCACAGGAGTAGGAGCATGTCCTAAAGATGCTGTACTTGCACCACGGTTTTCCCGGTATGCTTCAACAAGTGCGACCAGCGCAGGTTCCGTGAAAGCTAGCAAATTGGCCACGACCAGCTCCGTAATAAGAGCGACAGGTAGAGACGTAAAATCAAAGCCAGCAAGAAAAGCTGCTGACGTGCCATCGGTGGAGTCCTGTTCGAGCTTTTGCCGTTTAGCATCAGGAGCCTCGTTCGAGGCAGAGAGTGGTCGCTTTTTAGCCGCTTCCGCTGCCGCTGTGGCGGTTGCTATTCTTCGAGCCTTTTCGTCCGCAGAAGCTCTGTCCATACGGGCACCTTGAAGAGCGAGTGCTTCATTGATTTGTTGAGCAAATGTAGTGCCATGAGGTCCTCTAAAAATAGGGCAGATGTGAGTATAACTATAAAGATTCTGTCGCTTAGTGATAACAGCTCACCGTGAGATGTGAACGAGTAATATTCGAACCCCCTTCTCCACGCTTTTAACGCTAGATGCAGGTAAGCCTGAGAGAGCTGCCGGGGTCCATGTTGTCAATGCAGACACAACTAATGGAACTAAACTCGGGCGCAGTTTGACTAATGATGACCAACTGTTCAAAATAGCAGATAGAATGTCCGAATTTCTATAATAAACTTTAGACATGTTCTGATCCAAATATTATACGTGACTTACTTGCTGTTGTACAAAGTTGTGATAACATTTTCGAGGAGCTTGCTGCCTTCGGCCTCCAATGTTTGCGCTGAAATGAATGGGTGGTCTGCAGGGACGAACGAAATATTGGGATCGTTTTTATTTTGAAGCTAAAAATCATGTTCAGATATCGGCGATGAGCAAGTGTACATAAATGAACAGCACCCTAGGATCAGATACACCGCGTGTCTCTACGATGATTAATCGTTGCATGAATTTCACGGCCGAAAGTTTGACACCACTGTTAGCATGGGGTGACCATACAAATTCCAGGATTCGAGCCTTGCACTGTACAAGTGTGTCCCATTGTGATCGAAGGTTACGATTGGTGCAACTGAATTATTATATACTTGGTCAGTGGGCAGTGTATGCTCAGTAAATGACACTCACAGCTGACGGAATAGCAAAGGGAATACGGTTGTCAAAGTTTGCACAACCACCTTGACCGTGTACGGATTGGGGTCGTGGAGCAATGCAGCTAAGGTGTCGATCGATTGGGAAGCAACTAAGACGATGCAAAAAAATCTCATTATTTTGAATGAAAGACCCTCGAAGTGGAAACTAACGTGAGGTTCGAACTTCGAGAGTCAAAGAAGACCGACAGATGGCAAAGTGCAAGAGGTCAAGGACCCATCTCTTCAATAATGAGTCCCCTGCTCCAGACACAGTCTTGATTAGGGTAGTACAGAGGATAGGTATAGGACTTGGATGAGCCTCAAGTGATTCACGTAAGGCAGCTAGTAATTCAGCCTGCTCTTTCGAATCAGCTGTTACAGCTAATGCTGTAGACAGTGCTTGCAGCGGGTCTACTGGATTTCCTGCCATCCCGTAAGTTTTCAGACAATACACAGCTAGGCTGTCGCCTTTATGCTGAAGGGGCGTTGGTGCCTAAATGGAGGTGTACGTCGACAAGCACTGTGTCTACTGTTGCGGAGTTTTAAATTCTCGATTGCCCCAATCCACCATGGTAGGCGAAGCGCTATGATACCGGCGACACAGGCTCATTGATCTTCCCAAGGCCGCTCAACAGTCTCAAGGCATTCAGACTCTTCTCGAGGCCGAGAAAGAGGCGGCCAAAATTGTTCAGCAGGCCCGTCAATGTGAATCTTGCTTCGTATCATGGTGGCTGAATATTCTTCGTTAATGCCTTACAATAGACCGTGTTCAGAAGCTTAAGGACGCGCGTACTGAAGCAGGGAAGGAAATAGAGGACTACAAGAAAGCGAAGGAGCAGGAGTTCAAGTCGTTTGAATCATCAGTGTGTTACGTCCTGGTCTTTGCTATTTGATCCTTATACTCCTGTTATCTTAGCATGCTGGAAACACATCGAATGCCCAAACAGCTGTCGACAAAGAAACGGAGCTCAAGCTGCAATCAATCACGGATTCGTACAACGCGCACAAAGATGCTGTGGTCAAGAAGCTTCTTGACCGGGTCGTTCTTGTTAAACCGGAACTTCATCGCAATTTGAAGAAAGTCGAGGCATAGCATAGTGAGCTCGAGCTGCGGAATCTTCAATCACTATTATTACACTATTTAATGTAGCAACAGAAACATGGTCCCTTCCATATTTGTCACGGCGTTATTCTACTATGTATGTAGGGTATATATGTTCGACAACGAAAGCAAGGATTACCCAAATTAGTAGTTTGATGATAGCAATCTGCTCATCTGGGAGTAGTTGGCTCATTGGCAAGCCATGCCATCCCTACTGGCATCCCCGATGGCACTGGGCGAGACGATTCTGATCCTATTTGAGTTTGAGCGCTTGTGCGTCGCGGAGGCTGCGCATCCAAGCGTGCATACAATGACGTTGCATCCCAGGCTTTGCCTGGCGCTGAAGGTGGTTCATTCGGAGCGCTCCAGGAATCCAGTAGCCCACTTGACTTCAAAGAGGGCAAAGAGGGCGGGTCATCCCCTGCAACCGAACTTCGGGGACCCAAACCCCCGTGCAATGTTGGATCAATTTCGGTATTACCGATAGATCTTGCAGAAGAAGTGGGACCCTGAAGATCCGGCTGCTGCGCTCGGTTGTTTGGCCGAAGTTCGCGCAATGCTCGAGTGGTATCTCCAAATTGTCCAGCAATGTGTAGGTCAAGTGGAGGCTGGTGTGTTTGTTGTAACGGTGGAGCTGGAGCTGGCTGTCGGCGTTCCAGCGAGACACAATCCTCCATCTTTATTCCCCAATGCTCTTCGTGGTCTGCAGACCATTCGTGAATTTGTGGATCGTCCCTTTGACAATACTTTATGAGAGCCTAGGCGAAAAATGCATTTACATGAGTCTCATTATCAAGTGGGGCGAAAAAAAGCCCTACCCAAAGAACCGCACTGACTGGAGAACACAAGAAAGAACAAAGATGGAGCACATATTAGTATATGATTTGATACGGAAAACTCTTGGCGCTCACGAATTGGACTGTTTCTTGCCCGACCACCAAGGGACATCATGATAAGGTCCAATCGAGCGACCGGCCAATGCAGTATAGTAGCAGGTTTCTTCTGACTAATTGCTTTCGCCTGCTCGAATCATGTTGTATTAAAACCAGGTCAAGATAGCGGGGAACAAAAAAAAAGCGCTCACGGCGTTCAGCGCCAACATACAAGACGCATGGACGACATGCATACAGCAGAAACACCACGCGCCTGAATTCGAGCTTGTCTCAAACATAGACATTTGCAGTTGTAAACTGTCTTCGGAAAAAGAAAGATGGTCTGGAAGGCTGGAAATCCATGACTGAAGAACGTCGTCAACGGAGTTACTGCATATTAGATGAAAGAGAACTTACATCCACAGCTTGTTCAGTTTGTGTAATCCATGTTCCTGGGTCCGAGTCTGTCGTCATCCAGTGTCAGATAGAATGCACGGTACGGTCCGGGATAACTTACCTTTACAATCTATTGATTCGACATTGGCATAGATGGTGACAATTCGGATTAGATGACCGAATTCTGAAGCATACTGCACGTGGGGTGCAGGCAAATACAAATATTCTGAAATCGAGCAAAAACCGTATGAGAGACGGTATCGAGACAACCGTAGTAGATAGATACCAGGCACTGTCGAATGAACCGCTAATTCGAAGCTCGTCTCATCTGCAGGCAGCCGCAGGGTGAGTTCAGTTTCCTTTGGTATTGGTGACGTCTTGAAGAATATAGATGACATTAGGTCTACGAAGTGAATAAGCCAGAATACTCGTCGCACGCATTCGCGTTCGATAGCAGTGTTGATAAATTCGAGAGAAGGAATCGGCGTAATGACAGGGATATCAGGCTTCTGCACACTCAGATCCTTGAGGATCTGCAATGCAATATCTGAAAATGAGATGTCAATTAATTATTCAATTTCGCGGCGACTGATTGGTGCCGACCATGATATCGCGTGGTCCACGATGGCTTCGCAATGGTTTCGTGCATTTGAAGCAGACATAGAGCTTGTGCAGTGGCTAGATTAGGCTTGCAAATTAAACGACCGACACTGTCAAACATTAATGAGGCAGCTGCTTGAGCGAACGGCTGGCCTGCCAAACGAGCAGGATTTGTTCGAATCCGAGGCTGTTTGGATAAGGGTGCTGCCAAAGCACACACAGCATATAACAAGTACGCAGGGACATGATTATGGCTGAGCGCAGCTGAAAACGAGGGCTTGTGAATGATTATCCGCTGAGGATGGCGGTGGGTGAAAAATACTGTAGCTAGCGATTAACACGGCGTGTCATAGACGGAAATTACGAAGAAAGAACTAACAATTTACAAGTTCGCGGATAAGAGCCGGATCCAACCCAGAGGCACTGTCAAATATCGTATTTGCTGGAGGTGGTCCCGGATTGCTCGGAATGGATTCGGGAGAAATAATCGTTTGGCTACGATCAGACCGATGTCGTTTCCGCGGGATGACCGTCTTGTCATCGCCGTCGCGATCAAGGGTGACCTGGGAGGACGAAGCTTCGCCCGTTCGATACATCTTTGGGTCGCTCGGAACGAGACTCTCTGGCGCGCCTGCGGGTTGTATAGCCTCGGGTGGGAGCGGTCGAGGAGCAGGTACTGGGCGCCCCGATGCATCCGTGTATGTGCAATTCTTTGACGCGAAGTAACTGTGGCGATTAATGAGAAAGCCGGAGTTGAATGGGTTCACGAACAGGGAGCGTACCAATTGCTGCAAGGGGCTGAGAAATGGATTAAATTGTATCTTAGAGACTTCGTATTTGAGAATCGGTAGAACCACTTACCAGTTCCATCACAGCGTCGTTTGCTCTTGTGACATGGATCGCAAGCCTTGAAGAGAAAATGTAAATGAATACAATGAGTTCCAGAGACATGGACACGTGTACCTTAGCAAGCCGTTTGCGTTTTGGACCTTTGCTAAACGATATGTGCAATGTATCTCCTTGGACCGGCTCTCGTGCGACAAGCGGAACACTCTGGTCGCGTGTGGGAGGGGCCTGCGGTTGCTGGCCAGAGGCATTAGACATTAGTTGATTTGAATGTCCGTGGCGCGCACGGCTGTAAGTCCACACTGATGAACGTGGTATCGGACAAGATCCCTTCAAAAATTCAGGACACAAATAGTGGACAGTCCCGAGACAGAGCAACGACAGCGGGTTGCGCCGGGGAGAAAGAGAAAGAGCGGCAATACGGTCTGAAATACTCAGGTGAGGCTCTGTGTCACCGATTACTTGAATTGGGTCCACTTCGTTCCTCCGATACGCCACGACCGTTTCGTGGTTTGTCTCTATTCAATTGTTAGAAGTCACCGAGCTCGTAACCTCTCGGTATACTTCAAATAATCGGTTGTTGCCGTTACGGTTTTGCCGTGGATTTGACTTTCGCCGGCGGCACATCTCAGATAGCCGCGCTTCTGTTCCTCAGCGCTCATTCCCTCTATGTACTAAACTTGCCGGTTGCATGATCATCGCAACTGAAGCCAGGTCTCGAGATGAGTCCACCAAAGATTTTTAAAGTTTGATACCAGCGGCAACATATCATATATTGCCGCACATCAAGGACCGTATACGTTCGTTTTAGGGACTAAATGTATCAATTACATTGATGATAGGATCGTTCGCTGCCGGTATTCACGCCCATGCCGGTGAGATTATCGTTATTGTCATGTAATATGGGGATACATCGCAATAAACAAAGACAGAACGGTAAGACAATCAGTCGAAGAGACCGAAGCCCATGTCGTCATCCGACTCCTCCTAAAGTTGACGGCAAAGCAGTCAGCACTGATCCAAGGCCAGAACAAAAGATACTCACCTTCTCTTCTTCTTTCTTCTCTTCTTTCTTCTCCTCAGCAGCAGCAGCGGGGGCTCCACCAGCTGCAGGAGCCCCAGCAGCAGCAACAGCACCACCGGAAGGAACCTGATATCCATGTATAAGCGACTGGCGAAATCAAAGAGACGATTGTACGCACAGAAGCAAGTTTACCAGAGCCTTCGGCAATCAACTGAACCAATACCCAACAAGCAATGTCAATATCATGACATTTTGTGTAAAATTAAACGTCCGACCTGATTGATATCCTTTCCCTTGAGCTCGGAAATGAGAGTCTTGAGACGCTCGTCATCAGCTTCAATTCCGACTGAAGAGAGGACCTTCTTGACGTCAGCAGCGGAAGGAGAGGCGTTTCCGCCGATTTGGAGAAGCAGGTATGCAGCGAGATGACGCATCTGATTGTAGAATATTATTTAGCAACACTCGCGTGAATTGAGTCCTCGGGACGCACTTTAAGTGTTGAACAAGAGTGGTATTTTATGGGTTACGGTAGCCACAAATCACTGACATAAACTTGAGATGATTGACGGGTTAAAAAGATGTTGACTCACATTTAATCCTCGATGGGAAGACCTGTGGATTCTATCCGAAAATTGTGTCGTGCAGACTTAGATCGGTGCCGCGTCGCAAATGTTCCATTGTTTGGTACCGCTTGCCTGTCTGTACAGCTGCGTTCCCGCGTTCCATCTCAGCCACACAGCTTTCAAACTCCGCCACTCGACCTTCATAGCCTGTGCGCTTTCCACCAATTTACCGACGACTTTAACGCCAAAAATTCAAGATGGTACGGATTTCGTAGACTCAATGCGCAAGGGGAGATGTTGACCTCAGATCTTACAGGCTGATTCTTCCGTTACTGATCCCCAAGTCGCCGCTGATCTCAAGAAGAAGAGAACCTTCCGCACATTTTCTTACCGTGGAGTTGAGCTGGATAAGCTCTTGGATTTGAGCAATGAGGAGGCGCGTGTTACTTATTCTAGTGTTACTTTTTTTCCGAATCTAATTGTCTTACTTTCAGTTTGTTGAAGTGCGCTTTCTACTGAGTCCTATTTCATACCACTCGTGACTGACCTTTCGATGCAGCTCGTCCACGCTCGTGCACGTCGCCGGTTCGGACGTGGTCTCAAGCGCCGTCCCATGGGTCTCATCAAGAAGCTGCGTAAAGCAAAGAAGGAGGCACCACCAAACGAGAAGCCCGCAGTGGTCAAAACCCACCTTCGTGACATGATTGTTGTTCCCGAGATGATTGGCAGTGTTGTTGGTATCTATAACGGCAAGGCACGTATTTTTTTGTTTTTAGTTACAGTTGTGGTGTGTTAAGCTGGCCGTGAATACAGGTTTTCAACTCCGTGGAAATCAAGCCCGAAATGACTGGCCACTACCTTGCTGAGTTCTCCTGCTCATACCGCCCCGTCAAGCATGGTCGTCCTGGTGTAAGTGCTCTGGTGTTTCGTCTTGTCTCGCTATCTGACTCGCATATTTTCTTGTATCAATCAGATCGGTGCCACACATTGTGAGTTAACCTAAGACCTATATACCAATCATTTCGGTGGACTGACAATTGGTTTTAGCATCTCGTTTCATTCCTCTGAAGTAGAGTGGTGGTGTTCGTTGATTTATGCTTGTTATCGATGTCTATCACACAAAATACATGCGACATGCATATGGTTATGAGAAGCACATTTATAATATTGCACGTCCTCATGGCAAAACCACAGAGATAAATACTCTGCTGTTGTTGGGTGGTGGTTTTTACTGATTAACAAGCTGCTATCAATGCGCGCTCATGCTGCATGCTCTCAACGGACAGATGAAGGGTCACGGCTTCCCGATTCTGCCACCATTTGGCTGGGACCTACACGTGTCAACACAATAGGTCCCTCGTCATTTCGTCTACACAACATCTGGTTAGCTGCTCGTCAGAAGTATCCTTGGCGTCAGAGTATTTGGGGTATTTATTCTTATGGTGTCCAGGACCGACAGCGGACGGTCGAACAGGTCATTGGTACATACATATTCAATTATTTGTGCAAGAGCTTGTTATTTCGTTGATGCATACTAAGGATGCATGGGTATAGCAAATAAACTGCGAAAACATTCGTCCGTTTCATACTGATAAGTGAAAGCGAGTATGGTAAACTACAGATAGTGCAAAAATCAAACAATGTCATGGCGAAGAGAGGACTAGCACCAAACCTCGCTAAGTCGATAAAAATTGCGTCAATCCAACAAAAATAACAAAACACAACACATCATGTACGTTGTCGAACCGGCGCAGGGGGATGACCATTTGGAGATCCAAATGGATGCAATGTGTCCCCACTTGATGGAGGCACGTATGATTGCGGCCGTGATGGAGAACCGTTATTTGTTTGACGTTGAGGTGGTTGCAAATCACTATCTCCGGGCTGACTACGAGGTTGTTGGCTCTGAATCATAACTCCACCTTGAGAGAACGACGTGGGTTGCCCGGGATGGGATTGTGACATGGGCGAATGTGGTGTATGGTGGGAATGAGGTGATTGTTGGCGGCCATTGCGGAAATGAGGATCTGAGGGCGAACCCATCTGTGGACGCTCTCGTGAATCCGAAGGTGGGAATCGTTGACCACTGTTGAACGGCGATGATGATGGAGTAGATACCATCGGCGGTCGACCTGAAGCCTTTAATCGCATATAGGTGTCGCATTTCTTCATGAAATCTTTGCCGGGTAAATCCATACTGTTCAAGAAATACTCCTGATCATTCAGGATGGCTAAGAAGTCCTCTGGCACGGTGTAGAACTCGTCTTGATTCTCGAGCAACGATGTTATCACACGGATTGCGCCAAAACTCTCGTCCCGAACAGCATCGCGGCCTCGAGAGTATAAAATGCTGGGGCAGATGACTGTCGCCAAGTTCCCAAGGTCCATCTTGCTTCCCGTCTCTGAGTCCAGGTGCGAAAAAGATGCGACCCACTTTAAAAAGACAAAGATGACCTCCATGGTATCTCGGTGTGCTCTAGGAAGTAATAGCGAGACCATGTGAAGCATGCGTCTTCGATCTTCTTGTTGGGCAAGGCCTGCAAAAGACTCGTCTGGATAAATGGGGTTTGAAAGAAGATACGCTGACGTACTCTGTGATGCAATGTACAAGCGATGTAGCTTGAATGTCATCAATGGATCGGGCAGATCTCGAAGGAACTTTTTCAGGAGCGCTGCTAACTGTACTGGATTGTCCGACGATAAATCAACTGTAGAAGCGTCGCGATCAATGGCTTCAGTCAGCTCCTTCAGCCGTCTTATATTGCCGTTCTTCCGGAAGATGCCTTCAACAGACATGTCTGTTTATATGACAGTAAGCTTTTTTGCAAGGTCAATGGACACACTAGCTCACCCATTTGCCGCATGGCAGAGACAACATCATCGATGAAACTAGGCACTCTCAAAGTAGACCTCGTCGCTCCCAGTAATGAATCTGCACCTTCTCTCTCCACCAGAAGTTCAAGGGGGACGCCAAAGACACCTAAAATGATATTTAGTCAATTTGTGACAAGAGGTCAAGTGATAATACCCTCACCCTTCTTCTTTACATTCTTCTTGTCATTACCACCTTTGAATAGCTTATTCCAGAAGCCACCTTTTTTCACCTCGACCAACTCCAGGATCTCATCCAGATCGAATTGATCCTTAAGTGGCGACCGATGCAGCGTAAGAACCGCGCAATGTTTGACAATGGCGAGCTCGAGAGCGCTGAGTTCAGCTATGTACGGTATTGAGCCCTGACGAGGCAGAGAACGCTGCTGTTCGCGTGCTTGAGCGGCCTCCATCAGCTGAGGGATATCAGCCAATGTGATACCCTCGTCCGGTGCGGGTATATTGGGTGGTTCGTCAGATCCTATCGCAGGAGAGTTTGGGCCAGAGTCATCAACAATCATCACCTCCGCGTTGTTTCGCGCTAAAGACGGCGGCATGACTAGTCCCTGTTGGCTCACATCCAGGGTTCCAGGCCCTCTCGTCTGCGTCTGCGACTGCTGAGTGAGCGATGCATGCTGCTGTGGAGGCGATCGCCCGGAGGTGGACTGAGCCTGGCCCTGCTGCTGCTGCACCACTATCGGCCGCTGCATGGGTTGTTGTGACACACCCAGCTCCTGCGATCGCTCCGCACGCAACACGTCCGATGGGTGTGCACTCTTCCCTGCCGGGCTCTCTACAATGGTCGATCGCTTGGGCAATCGTGCCGTTGCTGATAACTTGCGATCAAGATGCACCGATTTCATGCGCATAATGTCACCTGAATTGCGGTACGGATCCTCTTCTCCAACAGTCGATGTCTGCCCTGGTGCTGTAGTGGCAACTTCCATTCCGAGCGAAGAGACATGTCAGTAATTGATCGGGACACTAAACCCGTCACGAGGCAATGCTCACCCGGTGATAAAGGGACTACGCCTTGTTTCTTCAACAAAAGGTACAACCTACGCAATGCAACATTGAGCAAGAACGCGTACTGCTCCAATCGGGATACAGATTGGAAACCGGCTCGACATCCTTGATGGCCATGATCGGTACACAATATGACGGTCGGTACATCTCCGAACGATGGTATGTCCTTCGTCGAGTCTGTCTCGTATACAAATAGAGCCACATTAGCAGGAGGTCTTCGGGCAGTAGACAGTTTCGGGCCGTCTTTGTCGCCCTTATCCTTGTCGTCTAAAGTCTTCGTTGATGTCAGTTCCTTCGCAGCTGGGACGGCAGCGACCTTTCCACATGTTTTGCACTGTACGCATTGCGAATGCCACCGCTGATACGTCCCCAGGCGTACACAGTCTTCCTCCACCGTTGTGTTGCACTTGACACACAAATCAGATGGTGGATGATTCACCGATACCTTCGACCCAGGATCCCTCGACGAACCAGTCGCAAACGGCGATTCTCCAGCACTTTCTGGCGCCAAGCTCCGAAAGCCATACGTAACGCCCACCGTCCCAGCATTCCCCTGACCTTGCGCCAATACCTCCCCGCCCGCGCCTTTGATGACGCGTCTCGCACTCGGATTACCACCCTGCACAGCAAGTAAATGCAATTTATCCAAGAACGACGACATGGCTTCTCGGACGCTATGCTCGCGCTCGAGCTTGAGTGCACCTGTAAGCGCGATTCGGATGAGAATCTTGAGATAGTGAGCTAGTCCTGTGACAAGCGCAAGGAGCTCTTGTGTCATGCCCATTCGACGGGATCCTGTTTCTTGGGTGTGAGATAATAGAGTGAAAAGGTCAACGGTTTTGCGACAGAGCATGCGTGCTTCGCGGACGTGCGACATCCCTGCCAGACACAAGAAAAATTAGCTTGTTTGACCAGTAAAGATGTGAGCTAACGTACCTTTCATACTCAAGCGGGCAAAGTGGTACTCTAAATCGTCTATGGCCGCGAAGAGGACTTCCACATGTAGAATAAACTTCTCTGCCATTCGGATAGCATCGATGTATTGTCCATTGCTGACCTGCCGCAGCATGTCTGATATGCATGCAGCGCTCGATTCTTCAAAGGCGGACAATACACTAAGATCCAGCATCCCGAAGTCAGACTTCATTCGAGTTCAAGGGATGATCAACTCACGTCCAGATGCGGTAAACCTGCTGCTCCATTCTTACTTGCTTCTCCTTCAATGAATTATGTGATTCCCGTTGTTCCTCATCAACATACGCTGGCTCATTCTCATCCACGCCAGATATTGAAGAACTGTTTGGTCTCCGCGATACGACCTTGACATTCCAGAACTACATTTTGAATATATCAGCGTCTAGTCACGCGCAGGACATACCAATCTGGAAAACCATTAGAGTCGCACCTTGTTGATCATATAACACTCCGGATGCCAACACTCGTCCTTCATGTTCCTATTGATCTCCACAAATTGCTTCAAAATCGCACTGCTACAACCCGCGCACTTGGTTGCGAACCGCGTCGAATAATGAAAATGACAGTATACGTCCCCTTCGTGCTCGTAATATGAGTCCTGCGGACCAAATAGGATCGAGCAGAGCGAGCATGTGAAGTGTTCAACATGGAATTTCTTGTCTGCGCGATTTGAAAGAAAAAAAAGTGATGAAGAGACAGGAGTTGACATTAGAAAAATGTGTCCCTTGACAAAGGCTGAACAGACTGACTGCATGCGGTAATGTAGCTCCCTCGGAGAGCTAGATTGCACTTGGCACAAATGAGATTCAGACGTCGAAAATAGTCCCGTTCGCAAAGTGGGTGTTGTTTCCCATCCGGGCCGTCAATTGGGAAGAATTTCGAAGCAACAACATCACCGCAATCCTGGATTGATTGAATGCGATCAGTCACTCAGGATCAGTGTGAACACGAGGCTAACCATGCATTTGAAGCAGTTGAGATGATATACAGTTCCTAAGGCTCGGACGAATGCTCCCTGCATGGGGTTCCCGCATGCCGAGCATATTCTGGCAGTTGATGATTTCCATATTAGATCCTTGTCCGATTGATGGTAGCATGGAAGCAGAAATGTCACTCACGATGAAGCAACGCTAGTAGCAGCAGAAGTGGAGGATTGCACGGCACTCTTGCCCGTTGCACCAGATTCAGAAGACTGAGAAGCAGTGCTGAGACGACGCCCAGAGTGCTCTGAGTGACCCGACGAAGAGGCTTGGTATTGTTGTTGCTGTTGTTGGCCAGAACTGCCCGGGGTCGTTGGTCTACTCGAGTTCATGAACGCGGGAGATGGACCCGGATCTCTTCCGACAGTATTGTTATTGTTACGGGTAGAAGCGCTATGATTCAAGTCCTCGCTCCGACTCTGATGACCGTAATCAGAGTGGCTAGCCATTTTATTCCGGAGATAGTCAGTGGAGTCAACAGTCGATGCCCTTGTTGGCGCGTGCGTGCGATCTGGCAGACGAGAGGGACCAGTTAAAGGAGCGGAGTAAGGGCCGATAGGCTGGACGTTGCGGTTAGAACGTTGCTGCTGCTGCTGATTCGATGTTTCAAATCGTCTGAAACGAGACTTTTCAATAGGACTTGTGCTGAGCGGAGTGGTGCCGTGTTGATAGTTTGATGAATGTGAAGTACCTCCGAGTCGCTGGCCCTGATCCCGGGGGTTATTCATGCGAGAGACGGGTTCGACGCCGCCAGTGATGTCGTCGCAGCTGTCAACAGCGAGCAAAGTGTAGTGTGTTTGACGATGTCGAGAGCAACGGAGGTGACTTGAACTTGAAGCAGACGACGACTCCCAGAGCGTGACAAGTGCGTCACAATGTCACGTTATAACGACGCCGGGGGAACAGCTTTGTTCGTATGGTGAAACTAGAATGGACTCTTTTATTATTCGACTCCCATTGTTCTCCGAGCCGTTCTTGTAAGGCTTTCGAGCATACGGTGGTATTTTATTCACACTTTGATAAGTGGAAGCTGGCACAGCTGTCAATGGACTAGGCACCAGGCACGATCGTCCGACATGGGTTTGCAGCTGAGTCAACTACTGCACCAGTTAGCGTTGAACAAGCTTTACCCGATGAATCTCGTTCGGTCGTCAAGCAGTCGAATCTCATGATCATCCTATATATAGGTCGCAAACCATTCAATAATATAAAGCAACCCCCTACTCCGGGACATCAATCGCATAGTCAATAAGGCTATCTTACCGCCCACCGCTCTCGTGGCAGATGGTTGAATTTCATCTGATGTCCAAAATTGCGCGCCAGTGGTGATCGACTGCCAGGCGTCTATACGGATCAAATGAATTTATTCATTGTGGATGAGGCGCCCTCTAGCAATCCCATCGGCTACACATGCAGGCAACTTGATGGCCGGGGTAATCACTCGGTCTTGACTTATTATGACAAGCGGCTTCGTTCATAAATTTAGCTATATATTGGCATCAACCGTTTACTTGTAAAAAAAATCCACACAATTCATTGCCTGATCGGCAAAACGAAAGGAGCTCTGAGCAACACTTCCATCACAACAAGTCTGATACAAATGCCCAGATATCGCAGGAATTGGCAGCTTATAGTTGTGAACGTTTAACACTCGCTGAGTCTCTCACGTTTCCAATCTTTATTTAAGTCCAACCTTTGCAAAGGGGGACTTTTCTGGGGTCATCAATCGCTGTGTCGCCTACTGAGGTCCTTGCAACTCCTACAACGTCTTACCGATGCCTTGGGTGGAAATAGGCAAAGAAGGGGAACTGAGGCCGTGAAGTTATTTCAATCAATCGGGAAGCCTGAGAGGGATGCAGAATCTGATTGCAGCAGTGGGGGCCGCCCGCCAGATGTACTATAGTGCAGCACAGGACAACAAGGAACTCAAAGGAAACCATTTCTTGATTCCCACACATCTCAAAATATGTTGCAGATTGGTGTCATATTGAGGATGAGATCTTGAAACGAGATGTAAGCAGGCCTTGCATATTATACTTTTTATGCTTAATTCATTGATGGGGACTATAGTATGCAATGGTCGCAGTGGATGGAAGAAATACAGCAGCACACGAAGTGACCCCTCGCCAATTAGCCAGTTTCATCAACATGGCACTGGCGAAAAACGGCTCTATGCTGGTCTATTCGACCTCGTGTTCCACTTTCTGTGTATGGACATTCAAAACCGACCCGAGCATATCCAATTGCAAATCTTGACAAACTGTAAGTCTTGTTTTCTTGACTGTACTTATGTTTAACCCCTGTCACCGGCCGGGAGCTCTTCAGCCTCGACTCTGACACAACAAATGTTGAGGACAGTGAAGAAGGAAAGCCAAGAGGGAAGGCAGATAGTAGATGTTTGTTTCTTGGTATTTCTTGGGGATACTTACAACCTTTTCCATTGTCCTTTAGACAGTCATTTATACCAACCAAAGATGTTGGTTTTCTCGTCAACATATATCATAATTGTAGCGGCCTTTATTGTTGTTATCCCTCCGATCAGGATATTCATCACAGACAGGTAAACATCTCCGCAGTGTCCATGCAGCGAGTTGTAACTCCTTACTTTCCATCCGGGCTAAGTGGAAACAGACTTTTCCCATCCTCACATTTACAATCATTTTTAATATTGATTACAAGCTGTATAAAAATACAAATGTCCGGCTATGAAAGCCTCAGCCGTTCCATGAAGACCTGCATTTAGAAGAATATCGAGTTGCTCTTGCGGGTTATGACCTTCCCGAATGAATTTGGCTGCGGTGGATACCTAGATGAAGAGACCGGTCGAGCGCCTGACTAGATCTCGAAGTACGGATCCGCCGGGCCAGTCGGATGCCAAGTCGTACATTTTGTAGCACTGCCGAATGGTACCCATCTCATTTCGCAAGAACATGTGAATATCTTCTGTGTTAGAATCTGTCGTAATGCTGAGTTCCTTCTGCGCAACACTAGGCTGGACGTCAAGTATATCAGTGATATCCGATTCTGCGCGGCTTGTGATAGAGAAACGGAAAGCGGAAGGGAGCTTCCAAGTTTCTGAGCTAGAAGCGTCAGAAATGTCTGGCTCGATGCCGAGTCGCCACACTCATCCAGTGCATCGATGACAATGACGATAGGGCCTTGAGTCGGCCAAGTTCGCGGAAGTACTCAGCAACGGTAGTCGAAAGTGTGCTTTTATCCGCTCCTGAGAGGCCATACAACCACAGGATATTTTGACCTTCGAAGGTGTGGTCAGTCATTCAGTGATAGATATAAGCACATCTTTGCGAGTTCCTGATAATTCTAGACGCGAGGCATTCATTTAGATGGCATTGAGAAGCTTCAGATATTCCTTTTTGACTGTACCATGACACTCGACAGTCAATAAATTTAACAGGTCCACATAGCGAATGTCGCGTACCCAATTTGTCCACTCCTTCCAGGGTTCGCGTGGAAACGAAGGCGGTTTGAATGACGGTACCAGAGTCAAAAGACGCTTTGAGTGAAAGCAAAGCTTACTTGAAATCGGCGATCTTATGGGCACTGTCAGAAAGTGTCTGCCTTACAAGTCTGCCTGGCCAGATCATCAGTGGCCATTTTGTGCACATATATACTGTGCTCACCTCTGAACCTATGACCGGTGTACTCTCGTATAAAAATAGCACATTCAACCGTTTGTTTCAGAGTTTGATCGATGATGTCCTCGAGGAGTTGTAGCTTGTTCGGTAGTGCTCGGATGATGTCCACAAACGAGCAGACATGCGGTAGCATCGGCTATTTGCACAGCTTCAGGGTCTGCAACGCCAGTGGAGCGATCTACTTCGCTGTGGCTGACATCCTGTAATGCGTTCTTCAAGATATTTTTGTTGGCTTCGGTGGGTTGACGGTGCTGAGCTGAAGGGTGATAGTACGCTGAGGCAGATTGTTCTGTTTGCCATTTGATACCCTTAGATCCACAGTGGCGTCTGCGACAGCACCATGAGTATCGCGACGCAAAGCGCTGTATCCTGTTCACTGACCTTTATTATCCCGGCATAGGCGAAGAAGGGTATCTAACTCAAGGTCAAAGCATTCCAGGAGTGAATCTTTGACTAGGCATCACCGTCTTGTGCTTCACATGTAGAGACAGGACTGATGAAGTACCATTTGCTAATCTATTGCACCATCAGTTGATTATACACGAGCGACCTCCCACTTAACTCACAGCACTAGGTTTTCGTTCCGCACTGGCGCCATATAATCACCCTCGTATGTTGCGTAACTCCATCAAGAAAAATCTTGACATACAGACTCGGAGTCTTCTGGGGGAAGAGATCCGCCTTCCATTGGATCTGATTACAGCCTCGGACTGGATGAAATCAGTGGACATCAGTGGGAATCATACAATCCAATCGACACGAGCGACGCGAAATTTGTAAGATGTAGCTGTGAAACATTTCATCTGACGAACACGCGTTGCGAAATACACATACGAACTCCAATTACGAAGACTCGGCTGCTTGGGTGTCACAAGTACTCGGCAGTAACACGAGTCGGCACAACAGCCCGGCGTAGAGTACAGCCATCTGGGTTGTCTGACAAAATAGCTGACTCTGCGTGGCAGGGCAAAATGTGTAAACAAACGACCGACGAAATTGTTACATACATTAGACCGTTTTTCTAGACTTTTGCGTGATATTTACCGTGTTGTTGGCTAGTCAGAATCCTATATAAATAATCAGCCTTATCAACCGGAAAATACACCATCTTCACGCTTGCCTGTCATCGCCGCAGCTTCGTCAACGTCTAAGTATGAGCTCGGGGAACACTCTCGGCTGTTGCCGTGTGTACAAGCTTCGGCCGGGCGCCTAAGCTGGCCTCGTCATCCGGCTGACATGCGCAAGACCGGCACTGATAAACGCAACCATGCTCGTCCGACGCCAATCGTCCTCCGGCCGTAGATCAACGTGAAATCCAGCCGAGGCCGATCATACACGTCCTCCTCCTCATTCCCGATAAAAGCCATCTCGCAAATCATGATGGCCCACTCACATACCCCCGACATTTAAACTCACATTTCGCTAAAGCGTATGTACCCTTACTACCACATGCATCACTTCCACCGCGGTCCACGCAGGTTTCTCTGGTTCATCCTCGGTGGTGTAGCCGCCACTTGGTGGCTCAAGCATAAGGAGATGCGAGCGTACGAGCGGTACACGGGATATTGCGTTCAGAAGCCCGTACTACCCGCCGTCCTGCCAGCTCCTGGTCCCGAGATAAACGAGACCTCTCCGAGCCAGAGCCAGAATCAGAATGCGCCTCCAAGAACGTACTGGGGTGGTAATACCCAAGCACAGTATGAGGCTCCCCGTGCGAGCCCACCACCGGCGGCGATGCCATTTGGATGGAATAATCAGCAATGGGAAGAAGAGAAAGAGAGAATGTGGGCAATGGGACGACAAGCTGGTGATACCGTAAGTTACCTCGCGGCTCCCTGTCTTTCGTGGACCTTTTGTTAATGTATTATTTCCAGATGTCTGAATTATCAGAAACGACATTAGAGAACGTCCTATCCACAGTAGAATCTCTTAAAGCCGTACGTCTCAACCCCCATCTTCCCTCATCTCACAAACACTAAACCCACCAAAACTCCCTATAGAAAGTCGCCGAACACCGCGCAGAACGCGAACAGCAGCGCAAGCTTTTTGAACAACAAATGCAAGAGCAAAAAAAAGAACCAAGGCATTATGTCTAGAGACAGCAGTAGCCCCCGCACGCGCTTGCAAAGACAAATGCCTGAATCAGTACATAACGCGGGCGATTGCAAAGAGCTCTCCATTAAATAAATTTAATGATAATGGGTGGAGTTGGTTTTGGAGAGATTGATGATCATGGCACGGACTTGGCATCGTTGTATTTTTCTTCTTCGTGGATGTTCGCTATCGCACTACTCCCACTGTCTTTGTAGAACCAAATCAATTGTATACTGCCTCCCACTTACACCCCAGATGTCAAACATAAGTAGTAAATATCAAAAAGACCTATCGGCCAAATCAGAAGACATGTAGGTATCAGGCATATGTTATCCGCCCCGGCCTCTTCCTTAAAAACGAGGATAAATACCAAGGACCTATCGGCCAATTCGAAAACCAAATACATATCCGCACATCAAACAGTCTCCACCTCCAAAGATCTCCTCAAACTGGGCAAATCACCAGACAATTGGTCGTCGGTCAGTGGCTTACGCACGTACGACGGTCTCTTTGGGTCCAATTTACCCTGCTCTTCGGCTGGTCGCGAAAAAGTTTAGGGAGGTGAATATAGGATGGAAGGGGTGCTTACGGGTGGCGTGCCAGAAGTATATGATAAGACCCAGAATGACCACCGTAAATGCGGGGAAGTATAGCCAGAATGGAGAGTAATGCTGAATATATTCAAGTAAGTATTATTGTTAGAGCAAAAAGAGGTTGAATTGGGGGCACGTACGAATAGGAATAACCCTAAAGGAATAAGATTCAGTATGCTATGGCAAATTATTAAAAGACAAGTTGAAAAACGTACCGAACAGGAGACCGTAAAAGTCACTGGTGAGGAGACTGATATTGTAAAATGCGGATGACGCCATGCGGTATAGCAGAGGTGCGACGGTGTATAGTATGATCATGGCTGGATAAAATTCGAGCATATCAGCATACATAAAAAGATGATATCGGGTGACAAATATCTACACGCTGTATACGCGACCAACAAACCAACTGGAACGGTAAGACATTAGGGGAACGATGGATAATATGCTGAGGACGGAAGAGCGGCTCACTGGTTGCACCGTTCCATGAAGCGTGGGTCATGTCTACATGTTCTAAAGAGGCAGCTTGGATGCCGTTAATCAATGTTCCCCACATTCCGAGTTGCCCGACAACCTTAGAAAAAAGTAAATAAATAAATAAATAAATAAAACGGAAAGGCGATGTTCAAGTGCAATCGGAAAGCACCTCGTAAAGCGGAGATCTCCTAACAAAAAATTCCTCCGTAGCATTGGCTAAAATGGGAAACTTTGTAAGCAACGATCAACATTATAATTCAGCAGCGTCCGCTTACTGAAGCCATAAAGGGTGGCTCCGACAATCATGAAGGCATCGCCCTTTCCTCTGGACGTGGCTGGGAAATTCTTGTCCGTCAGCATGTCGGACCCAACCAGCATCCCGAGTCCCCCAACGCATACAAATACGCCCTATCGCAACAGAATTCAAATCAGCGACTGTAGAGCGAGAGTAAACGTAATATTGTACTGACAAGGATTTGGGTCCAGTGGTATTTAGTCCGCATGTAGATCCAGCAAAAGAAAAGACAAACGGGAATTGCCCAACTGCATTGTCGTCAGTAAGATTATCCAAGGATGCCGAGGAATATATGACTCACGCATCGAGAAGCATGCACGATAACAGATCGGTATATTGGTATGCCTGCCCAATATGATCTAAGAGGGGGTGGAGGATAAACCCTAATGAATCACTGACCTTCACAACTAGGAAGTTGCCTTCTACATCGCAAGAGGCCAAAATGAAGTCTGTGCGACCAAAGTTTTAAAACAGCGGGCCCAGTGAAAGACTCGACAAAATAGGACTTACATTTCCAACCGTCCTTCCAAATGACTTTCAGCCAGCCTTTAAATCCGTCTGTGTGTCCGTGAGTTTATTTCCACGCCTAAACATGTGAAAAAACCACTCACACTGGTAGATCGTGTATGGGGTATAAATACAGAAGAGCGAGAAATAGCTTTTTACGTAATTTCAGTCTACTTTCACGGCTCCGATCAGATCATAGCTTACAGGAAGAAGGTCTGGGTCGTCGGCAATGCCCAGTTGCGATTGACCAATTCTGTAGTCGTAACATTCGTGCAGGTAATGCAGAGCGAGACCACTTGGCCAGCCAGAAGGGACAGGATAAATTGGCGGGTCCAAATACTACAGAAGCGTCTCCAGAGACTGGAAGCGAATGCCGACGGGGAATCATACACGATCAAGGGACGAGGGGAACTTGATAGCTCGGCATCCACATTATTGCCTGCCACGGACGACACATCGTGTTTAAAATCCATAGAAGACGGCATCGCTGACCGATGCGCTGATGGCGGCAAACTCGACCGGATGCACTGCAAGGTTGAGGCTTCACCGAGTGAAGCGCCCACTTTTCATCTCATCTTATCTTTATCTATCAAATTTTTCAAACACCGCGGCTGTATTCAGGCTCAGCGACACACAGGGCATTAACAGCCAAATATACCCTTGAATCCACTGTTTGGGCACAGTTAAGCTAAGCCTTTTATCACTGCTCTACAGATCCATAACCGTATTCCAATGTTGCAGGCTCCAATGGACTTGTCGGCTGGAAATTGAATTTATCTGAGCCTTTCTTCTGCTACAAGCTACAGTATCGGCTGTTCCGCAGGTTTGCCGAGAACCCCATCCGTGAATAACGATCATATCGCCAGGAACGCTTGTACCGGAAATACCAATGTCTGATACAATGCGGTTGTTGTCCAAATTTGCAGATGAAATGACAGCACGCTTTGACAGCCACGCAAATTGAAGAGTTGGACTTCGTTACGCACACAAGACTTTGAGCTTAATATTTTCTGCGCAGCGACCATTAGTGTAAGACCACTACCTGGTGTCTAATGAATGTCTGTAAGCAATGCGGTGACAGCCTGACAGGTGCAGTTGCCTGCACGCTCGTCGTAACGTTTGTTCGCAAACAGACGGCACACTCCATTTGTGAATTGTTGTTACGCATGTCATTGCAAAAAAGTGTCAGACTGTTTTTCTTTCTTGGCCTACAGACTATGACAGGAATCGCTTATCTTCCATATGTGAGCTGGAGCGATTGGGTGATATTGTAGAGGACATTCTATGCGGAGCTGACAAAAGCATTGTGCAGGCCTTTGCTAGAGGCTAGAGCACTGGTCCTGCTAAGACGGTAAAGAAAAAGAAGTGATCATGTCTGTGTGCCATGCGAAGATACATTCCATAGCATTCCATGACACGAAGAACGAAGTTCAAGTTGTCGAAGACTCGAACTCGGAATTCGGAAACTCCCGAATCCTGTTTCGATCGGTCACGCGCACGGGTGACACACAAACGTCTACAACCTGAGTTGAAATTGGTGCAGCGCAGGTCGGCGGACGACATGTCCCAGCAGCCAGGCTCGCCTTCGTCGTCGGATAATAGGAAACCCGATAATTACCGTGAAGCATTCCAAGTGAGTGGCTACCTGCAAGTCGATGTGTCGACGAACAAACCTTTTGTCCAAAGGGTCGGGAAATCTACACGAAGTTCACAGAGTGAGTTCTTCTTTACTACTTCCATGTCCTAGAAGAACATTTCATCATCATTGATCAGTCCTTGTGAACAAGCATCCAAAGCGGCTATGGTTTGCTTAGACCAGAACAATTACAATCATGCAAAGTGCAAGGACTTCTTCCAAACGTATAAGGATTGCAAGAAGACATGGGTAGGGCACCTGGTATCGTTTTGTTTCGCTTGGACTCACTTGCATTCGGTTGCCACAGATAAATCAACGAAAAGAGGACCGAAAAAAGGGTATTGTTTAAACGACAAAATTGCAGTCTATGTTACGCTAGCTTCTCAAATGAAAGGCACAATGGAATACTTCTGGCATTCAAGCCTTGGTCTGCTGCGATTTGCCTGGCTCGAACCCTCGCGGACCAAGCACTTGATCAACAACATGCATCATGCCAATGACCTTCTCATCCTCCCATCTCCTTCCCACGATTTGCACGCCAACCGGAATGTTGGCCATCTTCTTTGCATCATATACTGGGCTTTTGCCCTCGAATATCTCTCGCTCGAGTAATTTCGAACCATGTCCGGGACCTTCAAACCAGTCTTCGGTGAGTTCGTCCTTGGAAGGGTCGACCCGAGTAACGGGGATGCATCCAACCGGACTGTCCACGATGTTGTAAAGGATCGTCGCGGCAGCCAATGGACTCAGCGTTGCACAGCCGCTGTAACAAAGTGGAGTCAAAATAAGCTGATTGTAGTAAAGCATAGCCGCCACTTACCCATGCGGCAATGATGGAAGAGCTTGAACTGGGGCGATGATAGCATCGAATTGCTGTTTATCCCAAACCTGAGGTATATCTGTGAATCTCGTTGAAGATAAATCAAAATTAATATGCACCTCTTTGTAGAATAATTCTTCGTATATGTTCTTTTGCTCTATGTAATCATTAAATTCACGGACAGAGCTATACTTAGAGGCTCGCAAAAGAGTCGAAAATGTGCTGTCGCCTATTGTCTTCTCCACGAGCCAGCTTGCGATGGAGCGTACAAACCCTGCAAAGGATGGAAGTCATTTGTCGTGTCAACCATACACATCGCCGGATGTTGTACCTGGTAATTTGGGTCCCAAGGTGACTAGAAACAAACTCTTTTCCTGGGTGTTTGGAAATATTGAGAATCGAGCAGCTGCCGGTGGACGAATATATTCATACCTGTGGATCTGGACCCAAGTGCGACGTCAATTTTTTGTAACCATCCGCAGATGTGATCGCAACGAAGAGCTCCATCGCACGCGTTGCTGTATGAAAATCGTGAGGTCAGCGGGTAATGCGTTCGACACTGTAAACACGAGCTTGCGTTCTGGGATTTCAAACTCCACGCATTCATGGCCATTTTTCTCCAAGGCAGCAACAGTTTCAAGCACGGCGCGTCTATTGGCCGGGGATGCCTTCGCAAATCCATCTGAGAAGGTTGTGACATTATTTAAACGACCACACTCATCGACAAGAAACAACGGCACCTGACGTATAGTAGCCAAAGCGCAACTTTGAAGGTAACTGGACTTCGCGATATGGGACCGGTGCGACTTTGTTCAGGCGATCTTGAACTCCGAAGGCGGTTCGGCAAAACAGTTCGATGTCCGCAACAGAGCTTAAAACGTAGCATTCACAAAGATGGGAAGAGAAGTGTTACAAGTTGCAACATACCGACTCATTGGTCCAAACACAGTGTCAAGCGCTTGGAATCCTGGGTTTGGATCTGATTGGCACAATCATCAGTGTAATCGTATATGGATAGGTCTGGAAAAGCTAACCTGCAACCCCCATACGACTGATGCGTCCAAAACTCGGCTTGATAGAGTAAACACCACAATAGCTAGCGGGAATCCTCAGACTTCCACCGATATCGGATCCGACCTAGTGGAATAAACAAATCTACACAAATTTACTTTTGGACACTAACAAATAACTTACCCCTATAGCCGAGCCATCTAAGGCCAAAAGGGCACCTTCACCACCGCTACTGCCCCCGCTACAGTCAAACATGATTGAGAATGTAGAAGGTATAGCCATGAAGCATAACATGTACCAGGTATAATTATCACTCCATGGATTGATCGTGCGACCCCAAAGGGGATTGCAACATTCGAACGCGAGCATTGTCTGCGGCACGTTTGTCTTCGCGATGATAATTCCGCCTTGCGAACGGATCAAAGAAACCAACTAATGAGCGCACAGACTGAGTCAGTGGTATATCAAATGTTGGACTAATCCACATACAGCAGCATCGGCATGGCTTGGCTTATTCGCCCACTGCGTGAAGCCTATATTGGAGTCAAAACCTGTTATATTAACTTCACCATGCCGCATGCGTCAGATTTAATCGATACAGAAAGATGCTAGCCAACGAACACTGTTCTTTGAAGCTAAACGGAACGCCATGGAGCGGCCCTTTCAACATCTTCGTCTTTGCAAAATCCTCATCCAACGTCTCCGCCTCTTTCCGAGCTTCGTCGAATAGCACTGCAGCACATGTTTGCTGAGCAACAGATTATAAGTAGCGATATACCCCACCTTCAGTCAGACAATTGGTGGAATGATGTGCGAACGCTGCCCTGGCAATATACGCATCTACGACTTGAGACGCTGTCCATCGTCCACTCTCGATGTTGCTGACAATTCCAGACGCTGAGCAAGAAACGGTTGTCTAGTCTCATTGATGATTGTAGCATGGGAAAGCCTTAGACAGACCTGTGGCATTCAAGATCTCACTGTGGGTCGTTGCATATGAGTTAGCAGACCCGATGGCTTTATCGCGGTGGGCGCGTTTGGCAGCCACGATGTCCTTGTAGCCAGCCATAACGATTGTAACGACCTGGACGTGGGGGAAGAAAAACGTGTAACTGATATGCAATTGAATTTGCCACGGCTGTCGCACGTAAAGCGCCCATAAAGGTCCCCTTTATTAGATCCGTTATCATAGGCGCCTATTGGGGAAACAGCGAGAGATTCGGCGCATTGTGCCGGTCCTTTTGTACCCATATAAATAATTGGATATTCCATATTGCAAGAGCTGGGGATCGTGCTATATAGTCTTGAAGATGACAGCCTCGGATTTCAACCATGTTGCACTGCCACTGACCTTCCCAATCGAGGCGCTGAGTCGTAGTCTAGATTCATAAATTGGTGTCGATAGAGTGGCATATTTCAGCGGGGTCAAAGGCATCCGAGTCAAATAGTACTACTTACGGTACCACATATCAACTGCCCCGTTAGATTTTCGCTTCCGCACTGTCGACTCTCGAGCGAGCATGGTATATTTATAGCACCCGGATAAAGCACGAAGGCCTCATGTTGATTCTGCTGAGACTTGCCTGGCCTGAACCCTCGCGGACCCAGCGCTTGATCAGCAACATGCATCATGCCAATGACCTTCTCATCCTCCCACCTTCCCACGATTTGCACGCCAACCGGAATGTTGGCCATCTTCTTTGTATCATATACCGTCTGTCGCTCGAATAACTTCGAACCACGTCCAGGACCTCCAAACCAGTCTTTGGTGACTTCGTCCTCGGAAGGGTCGACCCGAGCGACGGGGATGCATCCAACTGGACTGTCCACGATGTTATAAAGAGCCGTCGCGCCAGCCAATGTACTCAGCGTTGTACAACCGCTGTAACGAAGTGCAGTCAGTCAAAATATGCTGCTTCTAATAAAGCACAATCTTTAATCACCCATGCGGCAACGAGGGAAGAGCCTGCACTGGGCCAATTATAGCGTCGAATTGCTGTTTATTCCAAACCTAAAGTATCTTCAAAAAGTCCGTGAGTCTCGTTCAGAGTGAATAAACATTGTTCCGCACCTCTCTGTAGAATTATTCATCGTAGGTCTTCTTCTGCTCTATGTATTAATTAAATTCACGGACAGAACTATACTTAGAGGCTCCCAGAAGAATCGCCCAAGTACTGTCGCCTATCGTCTTCTCCACGAACCAGGTTACGAAGTAACGTACAAACCCGGCAAACAATGAAATTCAATTATCATTCAACCGTGCGCATCGCGGGATACTGTACCTGGCAATTTGGATCCCAATGTGACTAGAAAAAACTCTTTTCCTGGGTGTTTGGAAATATTAAAATTGAGCAGCTGCCGGTGGACAAATATATTCATCAGGACCCAAGTGCGACGTCAATTTCTTGTAACCATCCGTAGATGTGATCGCAACGAAGAGCTCCATCGCACGGATTGCTGTATGAAGATCGTCAGGTCAGCGAGTAATGCATTCGACACTGTAAACACGAGCTTGCGTTCTGGGATTTCAAACTCCACGCATTCGTGGCCATTTTGCTCCAAGGCAGCAACAGTTTCGCGTCTATTGGCAGGGGATGCCTTCGCAAATCCATCTGAGAAGGTTGTGACATTATTTAAACGACCACACTCATCGACAAGAAACAACGGTACCTGACGTATAGTAGCCAAAGCGCAACTTTGAAGGCAGCTGGGCTTCGCGATATGGGACCGGAGCGATTCGGCAAAACAGTTTGATATCCGCAACAGAGCTTTAAAAATATCGCATTCACAAAGATGGGAAGAGGCGTGTTGCAACAAACCGACTTATTGGTCCAGCCACAGTGTCAAGCGTTTGGAATCCTGGGTTTGGACCCGATTGACATGATATATATAGGTCTGGAAAAAGCAAACTAACCTACAGCTCCCATCCGACTGATGCGCCCAGAACTCGGCTTGATAGAGTAGACACCGCAGTACCTAGCGGGAATCCTCAGACTTCCACCGATATCAATCCCAACCTGGTGAAATGTATAGTTATTTGAACCCAACCTTGCTGTGAGAAATGTAGGAACGAATGATCTTACGCCTATAGGGGAGCCATCCAAGGCCTTCACCACCAGTGCTGCCCCCGCTATAGGCAAATAAGGTTTAGAATGCACGAAAGGACAATCATGAAACCATGACAAGTGCCAAGTATAATCCTCGCTCCATGGATTGATCGTGCGACCCCAAAGGGAATTACGACCGTATTCAAACGCGACCACTGTCTGCGGCACATTTGTTTTCGCGATGATAATTCCGCCTTGCGAACGGATCAAAGAAACCAACTAACGAGCGCACAGACTGAGTCAGAGCTGTATCCGGTGTGAACTGGTATACATACGGCAGCATCAGCATGGCTTGGCTTATTCGCCCATTGCGTGAAGTCTATGGTGGAGTCAAATCTTGTTATATTATCTTCGCCCATGCGTCAGATTTCGTCATTACACAAAGATACCAGCGAACGAACACTGATCTTTGAAGCTAAACGTGGCCATGGAGCGGCCTTTTCAACTTTTTTGTCTTTGCAAAACCTCTTCGCTTCTTTCCGAGCTTCGTCGAATAGCATTGCAGCGCGTGATTGTAGTCACAGATTATACACTGCAGAGGTATACGACGCACCTTCAGTCAAACAATTGGTTGAATGATGTGCGAACGCTGCCCTGGCAATATACGCATCTACGACATGAGACGCTATCCATCGTCCACTCTCGATATTGCCAAACGCTGAACAAGCATTGGCTGTCTGGTATCTACACCGACGAGCATGAGAAAGCCTTACTACTAGATAGACCTGTAACGTTCAAGATCTCGCTGTGGGTCGTTTGCTTATGGGTTGGCAGACCCGATCGCTTCATCGCGCTGGGGGCGTTTAGCAGTCACGATGTCCTTGTAGCCAGCCATAATGATTGTGACGGGACGTAGACGAGCTCTAGAGGACGAAAAGCGTGTAAATTTTAATGCCATTTAGTACATATGTAAAGGAACCGTTCAGCTGCAAATATTCAATTGCGGATCTCACACGTACATAGACCACTAAATACAACTCTTCCAGAAAATTATTGAAATTTCGGTTCCGTGTCTGTCGAAGAAAGAGTCATCGGGTCGCATCGGTCCATCGTAAAATCGGATAGAGGCCGCTATATCATCGGGAGTACAATCAAGTGGACTCATTTGTCCTGCGATTACCAGGACTCGTGAGTCCGAGTCAGCCTGAGGAGATAGCCGTCTAAACAATATTGAAGTTACGGTCTATATATTGTACGAACGGCGAATAGAATAAGAGCATGGATCGATCACAGCCTGCCTCCAATGGTCAATGTTCAAGCCTTGGTCTGCAGCGATTTCCCTGGCCCGAAACCTCGCGGGCCCAGTGCTTGGTCAATAACATGCATCATACTGATGACTTTTTCATCCTCCCATCTCTTTCTGACGATTTGTACACCAACAGGTATGTTGGCCATCTTCTTTGCATCATAGATAGGATTTTTGCCTTCGAATATGTCCCTTTCGAGAATTTTCGAACCGTGTCCAGGAGCATTAAACCAGCTCTCGGTGAGTTCGTCCTTGAAAGCATCGACCCGAGTGACGGGAATGGTTCCGACTGGACTGTCAACAATGTTGTAAAGAATCGTCGCGGCGGCCAATGGACTCAGCGTTGCGCAGCCACTATAACAAAACCGCACTCAACAGGCTACAAGCAAGTAAAGCACAGACTCGACTTACCCATGCGGCAAAACGGGAACAGCTTGCACTGGGGCAATGATAGCGTCGAACTGTTGCTTATCCCAAACCTGTTATAATCAAGTCCGTGAGGTTCATGCAGCATGATTCGATGATTAGAAATTAATCCGCACCTCTTTGTAGAATAGCTCGCCATAGATGTTCTTCTGCTCCACGTAATCATTGTACTCACGGACTGAGCTGTGCTTTAAGGATCGCAGAATTGTCGCAAAAACGCTGTCGCCTAGCACATTCACCATGAACCAGGTTGCCATGATACGTATGAACCCTGCAGAGAAGAGGCTAAGTCGGTCATGATGTAAGCCGTGCCAATCACATACCTGGCAATTTGGGGCCTATGGTGGCCAAAAACAAGCTCTCCTCCTGGGCATTCGGAAGTGTTGAGAATGGAACAGCTATCTAACGACTAATGTATTCATACCTGTGGATCAGGGCCAAGGTGCGAAGTCAATTTCTTATAACCATCAGCAGATGTGATTAAAATGAAGAGCTCCATCGCACGCGTAGCTGGGTAAAAAAAATTGTCTGAGTCAGTAGATGATGCATTTCGACACTGGCATGTCCACCGACTTACGTTGAGGGATTTTAAACTCCACACATTCATGGCCTTGTTTCTCTAGAGCTGCAACAGTCTCGAGCACCGCACGTGCATTTGCTGGGGAGGCTTTCACAAACTCATCTTGAGGGTATACAACATCATTATGAGCCAACACTCATCAATAAGAAGTAGATGCACCTGATGTATAGTAGCCAAAGCGCAACTTCGAAGGCAACTGAACGTCGCGATATGGGACCGGAGCGACTTTGTGGAGGCTATCTTGGACTCCAAAGGCGGTCCTGCAAAACAGTTCTACGTCTGCGACAGAGCTGCAGGAAGAAAAAAAAAACACATTTCAAAAGACGGAAATAAGGTACGACACAAAGCCCACCGTACCGACTCATTGGCCCAAACACAGAGCCAAGCGCGTGAAAGCCTGGGTTGGGATCTACGTAATTGACATGAACCGAATTTAGTATAATTGGGTTACACAAAGCATAATAACATACCACCAATCCCCAAGCGACTGATACGTCCAAAACTCGGGTTGAAAGAGTAGACACCGCAATAGCTTGCAGGGATTTTCAGACTTCCACCAATATCGGATCCGGCCTGGTAGGATACACAATTAACTACAACTTTGGAAACCAATGAAAAAAAAACGATCTCACTCCCATAGCCGCGCCATCCAAGGCCAAAAGGGCACATTCGCCACCGCTGCTACCTCCACTGCAATCAAAAAAAAAGTATTGAAATCCATAACCATAAAGTTGTAGCCGCGAAAACGAAAATACCTAGTATAATCAGCGTTCCACGGGTTAGTCGTGCGACCCCAGAGGGGATTACAACATTCAAACGCGAGCATCGTCTGCGGCACGTTCATTTTCGCGATGATAATCGCGCCTTGAGAACGCATCAAAGCTACCAACTAACAGTTACAAAAGTCAACAAGTCCCAAGTTAGCATTATACCATATAGGCGTTACACATCATCCTAGCCTACGTACGGGAGCGTCGACTTGACTTGGCTTATTCGCCCATTGCGTGAATCCTACGCTGGAGTCAAATCCTTTTATGTTGACTTTCCACCGGCGTATGTGAGATTGAGATTGATTATGGGAAGATATAAAGGGAACGAACAGAGATCTTTGAAACTAAATGGGACGCCGTGGAATGGCCCTTTCAGCTTCTTCGTCTTTGCGAAATCTTCATCCAGCGCTTCTGCTTCTTTCCGAGCTTGGTGGAATAGCACTACAGCGCATAAAAAGTAGTAAGAAAGTAATTGCTATTCAACTAGATCAAATTATGCGACGTACCTTCAGTTAGACAGTTGGTGCTTTGATGAGCGAAAGCCGCTCTGGCAATGTATGCGTCTACGACTTGCGACGCAGTCCATCGTCCATTCTCGATATTGGTGACGATCTCAGCCGCTGAAACACCCCAAACAACGCTCGTTAAGTTTTTTGTGAACAACCATGGGCATGTAAAAAAGTAATACGGACCTGTAGCGCTCAAGTACTCGCTGTGCGTCTGTTTTAGGTATGGTGTAGCCGATTGAAGTGCTTTGTCGCGCTCGGCGCGTTTAGCAGATATGATCGTCTTGTAACCAGCCATGGTGGCCTGGCGGTGGAAGAAGAATATATGATTGATGTCATTTTGGCGAGATGAACAATCGCATAAAACGCTACCCCAAAAATAATGAACCGGTGGACCCTTATATATATAGTAGAATACTATAAATAGCAGGCGGCGAAGTTGAATTGAATTTCATGGGTATGGTACTTGTAAATTATGAGAGTAGTAACAAAAGGCATTGAGAGGGAGCACGTCAGTATCGATACAACAGCTAGATTCGAGGAGTAACAAGATGACAAGAATGTAATACGAAATATAGCCAGACATTGAATGGTTTGTGACGAGACCAAAGGGTATTACACCTCCTGCTGAAAGAGGGACTACTATTAGCATGGGGGAATGAAATCGAGGGTAGAAAAGTACACATACAGACGTATCGTCGTTCTTGCCCTTCTTGCTCTTTGTTGGGAGCAGGTTGGGATGGATGTTGGGTATGACACCACCCTCGGAGATGATGACATGGCTGAGGAGCTTGCTGAGCTCCTCGTCGTTCCTGGAGATACAGCACATTGGCCGATTAGCGACGATGTGATGTAAAGAGGATCAATCAACGAACCTGATAGCGAGCTGGAGATGTCTGGGGTTGATGCGGCGTTTCTTATTATCACGCGCGGCGTTGCCGGCGAGTTCGAGGATCTCGGCGGCGAGGTATTCAAGGACGGCGGCGAGGTATACTGCAAGCGCAGTGTCAACGAAGGCTGCTAAATCATAGAATTAAAATAAAGGACGCGTCTGTACCTGGTGCACCAGCGCCGATCCGCTTAGCCAGGTTTCCCTTCTTGAGTACACGATGAATACGTCCTACAGGGAACTGGAGACCGGCTTTGGAAGAGCGCGACATCGTTTTGCCCTCTGTCGCTTTCTTGCCACCTGATTTTCCAAAAGCCTATACCCAGAGTTGATCTCACACCACCCATGAATGCAGGTCAACGACTTACCATTATGATGTCGAGTCAGTTGAAGGGTGGTGGTGGTGGTCGGGGGCGAAGAGGGAATGATGAGCTTCGTTCTTCGCGTCCCAGTCTTTATATGATTCGCGAAGCGGTGACTCCCACGATTGGAAATGACGCGCACAACAAAGCAAGTGCATCACGTGCAACGCGACAGTGGTGGCAGTGCGTCCAACATGCACATTTGTGGAAATTTTGAATTGCAAACACGAGGACGAAGCATACATAAGTACGTAGGCCCCTCTGCAATTGAATTCAGATCTGACCAGATATCTTGCGGGCAGTCGATCCCTTCCGCGAACCATGTCGGACCCTTCCCGGCCTCCGATCGCACCCAAAATACATACTTCTGCCATAGAACCCACTCCCGACCAGGTCTGTTTTCTTATTCTATTCAGCTCAATTCACATTCCTCATCCTTGAACAGGTGGTCGTTCTCTACGTTGCAAGTCATCAGTATACATTGTATTGCACCAAACTCATCTATGTACAGATTGTTGTCTATGCCGTTATCATATTTGGTGTCTGGCACATCCCGGGCGCACGAATCGTCATCAACCCCCTCAAGTTACTCACAATTGGGTGGCACGAGCTATCTCACGTCATGGCGGTACGTCCCAGATCATAGATGGGCAGGTCCATCAAACTTACCCCGTATAGGCGGTCTTGACGGGGGGTACAATTATCAAAATAACCATTGACCCAACCGTAGGTGGTGCAACCATCGTAGAAGGCGGTATACCATACTTCATCCTCCCCGCCGGGTACATCGGGTCAAGTTTATTCGGAGGTCTATTTATTCTCGCTGGTTGGGATACATTAGTGGCCAAGATCATGAGCTTCGTGCTTGCGCTGGGGCTGCTCACGCCGTTGGTGCTCGTGAGGGATAAATTGTGAGTGCTGATGGTTTTATATCGGATGGGACTGATCTGATGGGGTGTACAAGGACAATATTACTTACTTTGTTATATGAGGCGCTTTTGATTGGGTTCTGGTTCATCGACCATGCGTATATCGTCCCATTGCTTGTCCGTATCTTACACTGACGCTCCCATCCAGGTCAGCATTACGATGGTACTGTCTCTTCGTCGGCGTCATGAAGTGCGTCTCTCAGTATTCTCCACCATAATCAACCAATTCATTGCTCATTTCTACAGCATGTTATACGTGATCTGCAAGTCTTTCTGCACCTCACACACAATTCCAACGCGTACTCACATCCGCAACGTACAGGGGACCTAGCAGACGACAAATTCTTCCGTA
Organism: Piloderma croceum F 1598; assembly: GCA_000827315.1. Classification (NCBI taxonomy): domain Eukaryota; kingdom Fungi; phylum Basidiomycota; class Agaricomycetes; order Atheliales; family Atheliaceae; genus Piloderma; species Piloderma croceum. The sequence goes on from KN832992.1 coordinate 283,055, forward strand.
AACCGAACGATTCAGATTGCACGCAGTTCAATCTCCTGTGTCCTTCTATATCTGCGCATGGTGAGTTTTTTCAACCCCTTGCGTAAGGTCTTTGTTTGATGAAATCGCGCGTAGTATGGGCGGTTTTTTGGATTGTGTTCCAGGTGGGAGCGTTGATAGGGTTCATGTTTCTCGGGATCGCGTCGTTCAAGGTGGGTTTTTTATATGCGTTGTATGAGGGTTATTCACTTTGGGGATATAGCGAACGTCAGATCAAATGTACGCTGAAGCAGGTGAGTTACGTTCTTACTCCCAGGCAGCCTTCAACCTTGCTCATGCGTCATGATCTTACGCCAGCAGGTTTCCTGCCGACATAACCCCCACGACCCCTCTCCGACCTTTGCATCATGCCTCTTCGGCGTCTATCTCTGTGACTTCCTACAACTCATGGTACATACGCACGCACGCACGCACGCACACTCACACGGACAAAATGCATACATACTTACCTACAAATGTACGAAATGGAAAGTGGAGAAAAGGATGCCTTTTCTTACCTTTGTACATCTCATCAATTCACTGTCGCCTTTGTACTGATCCGCACCCTGCACCCTGCACCCTGCACCCTGCACTCAGTGGATTTACAGTTTACTTATCTCATTCTTCATCTATACCTGCATTTATATTCATCTCATTTAACAGTGGATTGTGCTATACACTGTTGTTGTTCAGGCCTTCAGGACTGAGGCGGCACACCGCATGGAGATCGACAGATGTTTTATCAAGGACTACAAGTCTGCTATTTAACCTAGTTGATTCGATCTTTGTAGTGTGCAGTAGTAGTTAGTGTACGCAATTGAATGGGGGGAGTTCGTGATAGATTTTACATGGGGGCGTCATGGCGGGTACAGTACGTACGACGGATATCAAGCGTCAATATATGGGGAAGCGTGCGTAATAAGAAATGATTGATAAAGAGATCGGTGGAGGAGGGCGTCGGTGTCGGCGGCACATGACAAGGAGGGGACATGCACAAGAACAGAAAGTCGCGAGTCAGTTGCATAGACGAGGGGCGAGATCATTTGCGGGCTGCTCGCCGTATAAGGCTTCCTACTAGAATCGCGCCGATTGCTGCTGCCCCTCCCGCCAGTGCCATGCCAATGTAACCCTCTGTGAACGATAAGTGGAGGGTTAGTATGTCTGGGTGGATTAGGATGGGGGGGGGGGACGAACCTCGTGCAACGCCATTGTCGATTAATGATGCTAGACTGAGCGCTTGCATATTTGTTGGCTCTTTGTCGATCAGGAGACCTGGAGAGATACAACTCAGCAGGCGGAAGGAAAAAAAATTGAAATGAAGCGCTCTGCGCACCATTGAACTTCTTCGCCTCGTCAAAGTTGCCCATCTTGTAATGACCCAGCGCAAGATAATACAAGCATTCTCTCCGCCGTGTAGGTTCCGCCCGATATATCTCTGTAACAGAACGCCAAGGTCAGCACAAAAAAAGGATCAGGTGGCCAAAGACCCCGTTATCAAAAACCCGCCTTGCAATAACCGCACCCCTTCCACCTGATTCTCCCTTATAGGACTCTTTACCAGCCCCCACGCAAAATTGAATTTCGTCTGAACGGTGATATGCGCTTGAGCTACTTCTTTCTGGTATTGTAATCGCAGAACCTGTAAAACGTCATAGTAATATGAGTTCTTTTTCGTGATTGCTTGGGAGGAGAGGAGGTACGTACTTGGAGTTCGTCGTATGATAGTGATACTTCGGCGTCTGCTGCGTAGGGGAGTTCTGTAGGCATGGCGTAAAGGCAAAGGATAGCGCAGTAAATAGTACACGCCTGCCACAATGACACCAAGTTTCCGACCAAATTGTCTGTTTGGTCCTTTTCATACGAAACAGGGTAGTTCCTTCGCCCGAAGTCGTAGTTCTTTCTCACACAGCTCTTTCACCTCTACACCCACAAACCATGGCAGACATTGGTAAGTACAGCATTTCTTTTCATCTTCATTCTTGACTATTCGTGAGTAGAAATGCAAAATGCGTTTTTGTCCTCAATGGCAAAGGGCAATGACAGAGGTAACTGTCGTTCCCACTTAAACCCCCCCAGCCTACTTTTTTTGTTGTTTGGCTTTCTTGCATGCCACATGACGATGAGCTCATGGTGCATTTTCTTTTTGTTGCACCATGTTGGTTTTTATAGCTAGCTAGCATCACGTTACGAACGCGAGAGTCGTCATCGTCATCACCGCCGAAGACTGCGATAGCAGCAGGAGCAACGTCACGAGTTACTTACTAGCTGCGATTTTTCCCCTTTTTTAAATTACAGAACGTGGAGGATACCGTGAAGACCGAGGCGAACGCCACCGTTCATCAAGACACGACGATCGAGACCGGGACAGAGACCGGGATTTCCGAGATCGTGACCGAGATCGCGACAGGGATCGCTATGGTGGAGGTGGAGGTGGAAGGCGGGATGACAGACGTGAGCCCCCTCGAGAGAGACACAATCGTAATTCTCGAGATTATGATGACCATCCAAGACGTTCTTCCCATTATGAAGATGACCGTCGCCGGGACTTCCGTGGTAACCGCGAAGAAGATCGTGGCGGCTTCCGAGGAGGGAGGGGAGGCGGCGGAGGTGGAGGCCCCCCTCGCGAAGACGCACGAGATGGTGACCGCCGCGGACGAGGCAAACAGAACAAAGATGGCGCAGCCACTCCAGAAAGAAGATCACCGACCCCCGAAGGTGCTGTGCCGTTGTCACAGAGGAGAAGGAAGGCTTCCGGATGGGACGTGTGTGCACCTGGATATGAGCAATATACGGCCAGCCAAGCCAAACAAACAGGTAAGATTACCTTTTATTCTATATTTCTCTGTTGCTAATAATGTTGTATAGGTCTTTTTAATCTCCCAGGAGCTAACCGTACCCAGGTTCCGCCGATTCTTGGCATTGCTGGATTGCCTCCTCCTCTACCCGTCCAGAGCTTTGGTATGGGTATCGGTGGTAATCCGAATCTGTCTCGCCAATCTCGCCGGCTTTATATTGGCAGCATTACTCCTGACATCAACGAACAGAATCTCGCAGATTTCTTCAATGGCAAAATGATTGAAATGAACATAGGAACAGGTGGACCAGGTAACCCCGTCTTGGCAGTACAGTGCAATTACGAAAAAAATTATGCTTTCGTCGAAGTGAACTATTTTATTACTACCCTCACATTCGCTGTATTAAATTAGTGTTCTAGTTCCGAAGCGCCGAGGATGCCACCGCAGCCATGGCTTTCGACGGCATTATATTCATCAACGGTCCCCTCAAGATCCGCCGCCCTAAAGACTATGGAGGCATCGACATGTCCGGGGCCCCCAGCGTCCATGTGCCAGGCGTCGTTTCCACCAATGTCCCCGACTCGATCAATAAAATATTCGTCGGCGGTTTGCCGGCCTACCTAAATGAGGAGCAAGTCATGGAGTTGCTCAAAAGTTTCGGCGACCTCAAAGCATTCAACCTCGTTCGCGAGAACGGGAATGGTCCTTCTAAAGTGAGTCTAATTCCGAATGATAGTGTTCGATATTCGAACTCAAACTTATGTTCAACAGGGCTTCGCATTCTTTGAATACGTTGATCCTAGTGTTACTGATGTCGCCATTCAGAGTCTCAACGGCATGGAGCTCGGAGACCGCTACCTCGTCGTACAGCGTGCATCTGTCGGTGCCAAACCTGGAACGCCCGGCATGATCCCGAATTTGCCATATGACCAATTTCCAGAAATTCCTCGCCCAATTATGCCCGCCGGGGACAGCGGTAGCTCGGACGCCCGCATTCTCCTCATGTTGAACATGGTTACGGCCGACGACCTCGTAGATGACCAAGAATACAGTGACCTCTTTGAAGATATCAAGGAGGAGTGCTCGAACTACGGCAAAGTGGAGGATCTGAGGATTCCTCGACCAGTGAAGAAGGATAAATCGAAATGGGCGCCAGGGGAGGTTGGGCAGAAGTCTGCTGTGGATGCTGTTCGGGCAGATGAGGCTGCAGGTGTTGGACGAGTGTATGTGAAGTACGATGGGTCAGAGGGTGCAAATCATGCACTCAAGGCGTTAGCTGGACGGTCATTTGCTGGACGGTCGATTATCGCAACGCTGTTGAGCGAGGACAGCCAGACTACGCCACCGCTCAATTTGATTTTTGCACCACAGCCAGACGCACCACCTCCCCTTCCTCAGTCATAATTCGCTGAAATTTGTTTTTCTGCGCATAAATTGTTATCTTCCTCGCTCCACAGTGTATATAGTAGTCCGTACACCTATGTTTTGATCTCTTACGATGTTGCTGCTGCGGCTGAAATCTAAAGTACTAGTAGTGATCAAGCAACGACGGCAGTGTGGAACGAGAACCTAGTGCTGACCGTTGGTGCTTCGCCACCTTCTGTCTCTTCCTCCTTCACTGTCACTGAACCACCACTAAGGCCACTCCTGCTTCTGCCTCCATTCCCCGTTTCTGTATCATTGAAGTAGAGGGGTGTCTGGTCAGCATCCTCAAACATCTCCATCAAGGACTTTGTCTTTGTGGGGGTTTCAAGCCACCATCCAGCCCTGCTCTGACTCTGTGAACTTCCCTCCCCACCCCCGCCCTGACTCCTTGAACCTCCAGCGCCACCCCTGCCCCACTTCTTTGAACCTCCCGCTCTACCCATTGAACCCCCACTGCGCTCTATTAATGAATCCCCATCCAATTGCACCTTACCTTTCCCTTTGGATTTTGTCCAACTTTCCTTCATCTTGTGGCCCATTTTGCTGATCTTGCCAGCACGCTTAACACTTCCCCCATCCATAGCACCCTCACCCACCCCACCGCCTGCTACCTGAGCATCCCTACCCATGCCACTGCTGCTCGCAACAGGGTTGTGCTTGATGGGCCGTTGGAATCAGATTCAGCAGATCTGGAGATGAGCTAATTTGGTACTGAGAATATTGGTCTATGTAAGTATTAACATAAAGAATATGTCCTAGGGAATGGTATGACAACAAACCTCATCTGATGGCGCACGTCGAAGTGAGTTGAGCCTAATAGTCCACAGACCAGTTGCTGTGAACGGAGCTTTATAGTGTTGTGATTCATCAAGGATGACTGTCTCTAGCGTCCTGCGGTAGTCGGATTCGGCTACACCTTCCAAACAGGGAAGACCGCGAGGGTTCCTTGAGAGAATAAGTAAGTGAAGTGGTGTGAAAAATGACAAATAACATACCATTGAATGGCGTCAGAGTGTACATTTAAGAGGAAGTCAATGAGGGCATTCAACTAATGGTTAACAGTCAAGTTCAGCGTAACGAGAGAAGAGACCGGGATCATACAGTGTCATTTTGCTCTTTATTGGAGGACTGAATGGAAATGTCAGATAATACCAAGAACAAAAGGGAAGAACTGAATACCATTTTGACAAAGATTCTGAATGAAGGAGACGTGGGGCAGAGGGATGGTGGTGGTTTAAAAGTGAGATCATACGTGGCTGTGCAGCTGAAACTGTCTGAATCTCCACTGATACCCTCGTCCTCTACCCACCTATGAGCACTCCCATTCTGCCATTAGTCTTTTATTCACAATCAACACGAAACTTCCTGTCACCCCACCCCCAAACACAATCATTCTGACCAGTACTCCCATATCAAACAAGACATCTGGGAACCACAGCTACGCCTCTGAGATACATGCCTGCTATGGTTTTCATCAGGTGGACTTAACTGATTGCGTTACAAAAAAGGTGTTGTCTCTTCTCATTGTTCTCAATCCACTCTGTGTGCTACAGGTGGTGAGCTATTCTATAGATACGCAAATTGCTGCTGATCTTATTCTCACTAGTGCTGGTATGTTCGGAGTGTCATCCGTTCCTGTAACTTCTTGTCTGTCTGTGGCGACGAGCATATCTGAAGGAGGCAAGCTACCATCAAGCTGGGCATCATTGTTATTGCTAATGTGCTAACGTCCACCTCAGCCACGTCTTCCTCTACCTCTGCGGTTGTCATCCGTTCCAAATGCAAAACAACAGGCAGGTTGACCACTATGCGCCCAACAAAGACGCAGATCAGACTCCACTCTATTAGCTTTCCAGTCCATTTATTCATGCCACACTACAGGAACCTATTTGTGATTGAATATATGCGAGAACAACCCCAAAACAACAACCAGAGAGTTCGCTCTGATATTCCGGAATCTCAAATACGACCAATTGCATTCAGAGCCATAGATGTAGATCGACATCCCTCAATGTGATTCTCATTGAGCCTAATCCCTCGTGCTCCCGGTCTTCGTGTTTCAGCCGGCCATCTGCGTGGTTGTTGGACATGGTACTAATGCGTGCAAATCAGAGAAGTGAGGTGTTCAAAGATCACATGTTTGGCGCCAACCCGGACCATGTGGCATTTTCTACTGAACGTCACCAGGAACCATGATGTTGGATACAATCATCAGGCTCGACTTTCTGCAAAATCTGGCTCGTGTGTATCTCCGCATTCAACTCTTTAGTATTTTACCCTCGTCCACTGCCCCTACTCCCTGGGAGCATCTTTATCTCATCGAAAGCGACTTACGGGCACTATTACCATATGCCGATGGAACACCTCTAGGTGTACCCTGTTACCTTCAGTTATGGCTGTAGCCAGAGAAAATGTTACATCCCACAGGGATACAGCCAGTGCTGTGGCACCTAAGTGTCAATGGTCTCTTATAGGTTGCAAATGGGTGTAGGATTGTTATATTCATATTAACCGGGTCAATATGCCATGTCTTTATGTCTGCTTTCGGTCAGTGCGTTGTTTCCATGTCCAATTTGGCCACATTGCATGGGTGGCTTTGGCATCTCTTATGTTCCGGCTTTTGGCACCTCTTGCCTTATCGTTCGGCTTCTGGCGCTGCTTATTCATCACTTCTATATACTTCTGTGTGATTTTGTCAAACATAGCCCAATTTGTCTAACTCATCCTGCGGCCGCATTGGGTTCAAAATCAACCAACTGTTGGAATTGAGCAAAATATAATAATACAAGCTAATCAGATAGTGTCTGCGCACTCGTTAAGGCTGCCGCATGAGCTGCATCCATCATGGACTGATCCCACTTGTCTGAAAACGACTGCAACAGCGCATGGCGCCAATGACCTTGACAGTGAGCGTATGCGATGTCCCACCTAAGATCAGGCCAACCCTCTGTCCATCCCTCCCAAACTGATGCTTCCCACTCCAGGTATCGTCTCACTCATCGCATTTCTTCTTTCAATAATACCACCTCCTCCACCCACCTCTGCTTCCGTGCACGCGCTTTTACCCACTCCACGCGTACCACTGGATCCAGGTTGAAGGCCCTGCTCGCCATTCTTTGCGAAAGGCAGCCCTTGCTACATCCAGGAATCATCTCCCATGGCGACACCGTAGCAAACGCAGAACATTCAAACAGTCACCAGCGGCGAAAGCAGCACTTGCCGAGAAGCAGTCCAGTTGCAAACTTGCTTACCATGAAGCCCTCACTGAGGCTGCTGAAACCATTTACAATGAAGCTGTCAAGTTACGTGAAAAATTTGGGACCCACAGCATCCAGTACTACATGGGAGAACTCATGCAACAATCGTGACTTGATAAGAAGAAGCGGAATATCAATAGTTGGAATGTTTTCCTTCGCAATGAGGTTAAGCGCATCAATGAAGGTGTGTTCATGTGGTTTGCGTAAACCTCTGCTCAATTCTCATTTGTATTTTAGCACTCCCTGCAGGTGAACAGCATAAAAAAGTATCTGAGCTGACAGGCAAAATCTCAGCTCAATGGCAGGTAATGTCAAAGGCAGAACGTACAGCTGCTACCAAAGCTGGGAAAAAAGATCTTGAGAGGAATCATGAGATGAAAGCTCTGGATAGTCGGAACATGGCCATGCATGCCTTTCATGATGCACATCAAACAATTGATAGTCTTGAGAAGGAGGTATATTGTACCTCTGTATTATAGTATTACTTCATGCATACTAAACCCTGGACAGATTCATGCTCTTCATGCGAGGACTGGCATAGAAGTCCTGCTCATCGCCACTCGCAGCAAAACAGCCAATTTCTTACGCCCATATGTATGTTGTCACCACCAGCAATTGTCCGTCCCAATTCTTCAATTTGGCAATTGAACACTCAGTTACAGATGTTGCTGTTTGCATGGAAGCTTATTGCATTTCTGGTGCCAAAGGTACATTCTTTCTCTTGTTGCATCATACTCTAGACTGTTGTGCTGATCACATCTCTATCATTATATCATCAGGTGTAGCGCAAACTTATATACAGGCACTTCTACAATTGAAGAGCAATACATCGGCTCTTATTCTTAACCAACTTCATAAGTCTTCTACAATACCATTCTACAATCTAATGCTGACCTCAAATAACAGGAACTACTGCCCAAGCACATGTCCCTCACATGTATTACACAAATTTTGATGACAATATTACTGCTAAATGGCATGTTGTATGTGAGGGATGGCCATTGCCCAAATTTTGCAGCCCAGCTGATCTCAGCACCCGCAATGACATTGAGTTGTTGTTACATTCATGGAAAAATGGGAGTACAAAGTTCCGCAGGCTCAGCAACAAGGAGTTTGAGAAGTGGGAGCAAGAGCGGTTCCAGAGTGCACTTGATGAAATGACGATGAACGAATATAACACCAGCGATCGCAACGAAGAGTTGAATCTCAACAATCAGCCTGCAGATCAGCCTGAACCTCACAAAAGTTCCTCATCATCGCATATCCCAAGGGCGTACCCACCAACCAAAGCACAACCGAACCCAGCCAACCAGCCAACTCCTCCCCCCTCAATGCCCATAGGCTCAAAGAGGCCGTCTCAAGAACCCAATGGCCCTGCCACATCCAAGAGGCCCAAGCCTGCACCCCTTAGGAATTCCACTACTATCAACACACTGACTTCAGCTAGTGGTGCACCCATCAATGTTGCGAAGGCCCCTCGAAAGCAACGATCAGACAAAGGAAAGAAACGCGGCCCTCACAAGAAGGCAGGCCCTGCACCCAGTACTTAGAATCCTCACTATGCCTTTGTGGCATGTTACATTGTGCTCACTGCCTTGAAGTTGATTCAGGGTACCACAGTGAAATTTTGTCTTCGGCTATATAGTTAAATGCTATTAATTTTGAGCTAAGCCATTGTGACACAAGATATATATATATAGCCAAAAAAAAAAGCGGAGAGAATGAGCGGTTCAGTGGTGCAAACGAATGAGCTGTTGTCAATGTTGCCAAGGACGATGACAAGAGCGACGATGGTAGCAATGGCAGTAGCGCGGAAGCACGGAAGCACGGGAAGCGACAAATGACGAGGGCACGTGCACTACAGCGCAGCCACTCAGCCGGGCGCTGAGCCGACATGTAGTATATGGGGACTTAGTAAATCCTGTGTTTCCTAGAAACAAATCACTGTGGCTTTTATTCGCAGTGAAGGGAGTAATTAACTTTCAAGCTAACTAGCTTGCCATTCTGGGGGGGCTATGCCAACCTAATTAGCTTATGATTACGTGAGGTTGAGGTGGAGAAAATAAATGTATTTCACGATCTTCCTCGACGCGCCTCAACCGCCACCATATCCCTCGATTTGGCTATTTCTCACTCGTGTCGATTCTCACTGGGGTTCACAGTTCAACCATTTCTATCCATTTTAGGAAAGTATGGACAACGGGCAAAACGACCTGCCTCGAAACATCCACTGTGATACTCCCTATTGGTGATTGTGTCTCGGTGATCAAACAGAACGGTTGTCCTCGAGCTGCTTGCCAGAGAAGATGAGACATTGTTGGCAGACTTGTCCGGTGATAAAACTGGTTGTTCTTGGGGAAACCAGACATGCCACGTAGAGATAGAACATCATTAGAGGGTCCTAAGGCTTGTACAATGGGTATAGAGGACAGGAAGGATCACAAAGGTAACGAGTGGAAAAAAGACAGTGATGTGGATCTCAAGGAAAGGCGGAGAGATCACCGCTCGTGGAAGACCTTGATGAAGTTTAAAAAAATGAAGATCTACTGAGTTGGGATGACAGTTCGACGACAATGATCCCAGGTGCATAAGTAGGGCGGCTATCGATCACTCTAGTCTTCACGACGACTGGATGAGAGACATGATGCACCACTGTGCTCCTGGAAAATTGATCGACGAAACGATGTGAAAGAGCACTAACTGATGATTCTTTGGATAGATGCCGATTCTTCGGGTCTGTAATCTTGCAGACAGTGAGTGGCATCATCCAGCAGCACAACAGGCAGGCGAAGGTGTAATAGACGACAATGTGGCGGGCTCGCTCGAGCAAGAGCATCCCAAGGCGAAGACGTTTGAGGGATAGGTGTCATCGCTGGGCTTGGTCGAGCAGCAATTATTTTTGGCGAACGTGCCGGTCTGAGTAACTATTCTGCACCCAGACGGCTCCCTAGGCGTTACTTCATCAGTGTGCAGCTAGCGGTTAATAATTCAATGATTAAGAATATCGGCGGAAAGGAAAAAGTGCTGACATGTTCAGGACGAGTCCCGCTAATGATCCGATGTGTGCAGCATTTAGAACCGTCCGCATTGCGAGGCGAGCAGCACGCACTGTGAGACTGCGAGTAGCGAAATCAACTGCATGAATACCGCAAGAAACGACTGGAAGTACCTCTTTGCCAATATTTTCCCCGCATTTGCACTCTCCCCCATCCCTGCACTCGCTCTTCTCAATACAGCACTCACACAAATCTCGATAGCTTTCACCCAACTCTTCTGCACCATCGGATGGATGGCACTCCTTGCAGCATCCACCATCGAAATTTGGGTCCTTCACCCATTTGATAATCTTGTACCCTTCCCAGCCGAACAATACACCCAAAATCAGCGACGTGGCACTATCGACCCACCAGCCTCTCGGCCATAGCCTGAAAATCAAAGATCCGACAAAAAGTACGATCGTAATCTGAATGCAGGATAAAGAGCAGGTTGCTTCGCCTGCCATTGCACTGCTATCGAGTGCACGGGCAAGATATCGTTTGGGCAGCCAGATGGCAACCATCAGGACCAGGGCGGAGGCGGAGACAATGAGGGAGGCATTCGATGAGTCTGGTTCTTGGTGTAGAGACAGGGAAACGATGGCAGCGATCTCAGTTGCGAGAGAGAGACAGACGAGGAGTGAGCCAATACAGGCTGATGCTACTTTCTCGATTCTAAACCCGAGTTGTTTCCCGATGAATGTGCCCTGAATGTGCCGCTCAATCCGGGGTGACGTACCTGAGCTCCCTGGCTCCCAAACCCACACCTTTCTCCTCGCCCGGCCGAGCAACTTTATTGAACCTCCACACGACGATACCGGCTGATATAACCTCGATGCCTGATTGCACGCCAAAGAAGACAAGCGAACGAGATGAAGACGTGCTGCCTAAACCAACTGACACAGCGCCTTCCGCGCCATTGTAAAGAATGCTGATAATGCTAATTGCTATAGCATATTGCTGCAAGCGACGATAGGAGGGTGGCATCATCATCAGCAAACTTGCTGCTACCTAGATCGTTCCTCTTGTTTGGCGTCTTATATATGGAATTTCCGACCCAAAATGTCCGGGCCTCGCCCGATTCGGTCCGCCACCGTAACATACAGTGAAGGCGTACATCCATCCGTGTATATCCATCCCTGCGGTGGCCAGAAAATACGGTACCGATTGTAATTTAAAAAAATTCGAGTCTGACTTCAGCCGTCGAGTCCATAAACTTGGCCAGAAAAGTTTTCGGGTCCCACAGATACAGGCAGACACGCTATCAGATCCGACAAAATTTTCGCAAAACAAGCCATAGGGGACCTGTGCTGAAGAGAAGACATAAAATGTGTATGGAGGAGAGCTGGAGATTTTTTCAACAGAAACGTATCCCTAATCTGGAGATATCGTATCTATACTTATGTGGAAGGAAAATGATGCTGTCAATTTTGTGCAGTGCGCGTTGTTGTCCTGAACCTCGAATCTACCCTCCTCAGCGGTCTAATGCACCATACAAAAGGCGAACTCGGACGGAAGAATTTTTACGATGAACCGCAACATCAGCTCACCGATACTCAAAGCTCGCAAAAAGAAAGGACAAGTTCGTCTCGCCAAGCGCAGGTTCTTCGTATTCCTTGTGATCTCGCCATGTCTTTTGTTATTGGCAATCTTTCGATTCCTGACAGGATATGGTCAGAGCGTTCAACCTTTGGTAGTGGTACAAGTTGCGACATATCCTGGCGATGAACCTTTCGAGCTGCCGTTTGGGCCCTCGAACTTGCCACACGCCGGGACAATCTACACACACTCACCTCATAGTCCTATCGTGCATTCACCCGAACCATTGGACCTACTACACCTGCAAATGGCTGAGCCAATACAGCCGAGATCTTTGACTGCACTGCTACCTGTTACATCACGGTCTATTTCGAACTTGGAGCTTATCATCTCATCCCTCATCAGGACTTCGGGGCAACTGCATGAAGTCATCTTATCATGTCCAGATAATGTCCTTTCTGATGTGCGACGGATCGTCAGAAATGTAATTATGGCCGAAGGAACTGAAGACCATCTGGAGTTCTCTTTGCGTCCTTGGGATTATGGAATGGATAGCAATATGGCTATCATGCGTGCTGCCTCCGAAGTAACCACGGATTGGGTACTGTTCTTGGATGATAATGGCTTAAGCAACATGGACGTCGACACACGGGACATTCTTATCAACCCCATGTCAATACCACTCCCCACTGGTCCGAGAGGCGTTGCGTCCCTTTTAAACATTTCATGCTTAGCGCCTTCCGACGATCCCCAACCGGCATCGTTCGTAATTCCACCTTTCGTCATACCTTATTCTCTAGTGATTGACGGTCTACCCCCATCAACCGATCTGGGAATCTGGGCAGACTTTGGTGAACGGATATCCCGGGATAGGCTTGATGGTATTGGCGGCATCGTGATAGGCGCAGATACGACTTCAAACTGGTGTCATGTTGTCCAATCGGACGCTACATGGTGGAACCACACCACGCCCGTCTTAAACTTGCGGACTGAACCCGACGTGCCAAAGGTGCAAAACGGGACACTCTCCGATCATCAAAATGTCCTCGCAGAAAACGAACGCATAGGAACATTTGCACTGCTATTTCCTTCACTGCGGGACATGCAGATTTTCTCGCCAGTTGCATGCCGACTCCAAGCCAACGGATATCTTGTTAACGTTCTTCTATATGGAACTGCAAGATATGCTGAAGATGAACCAATGGACCGTACCGTGGTATCCAGAGGATGTCGATTAAATTATGACACCCTTTCATTGGACGACGTCTTGCCTGCAGTGCAGTCAGTCTCTGGAATGTCTTTTGTATTAGATTGGTTGGACACTCTTGACGAGTGGCCGGAAGTCATCGTCGCACTGAAGGATCAGGACGCGCTATCCGGCTTGGTTACCGTTCTTGAACAGAGCCAGTCGACTCGACCGTCACTGATATTCATCCCATATACGGACTTAGCATACTGTGAATGGATGGGAAGCTTATCTGTGCAAGAGTGGAAGAGTTAGTATTTTGAAATTTCTGCTCTTGTCGGAGCTGATTGTCGGCTTAGACTGGAACGTCCCTCGCATCGATATCAGCGTCATTACCAAAGACCGACCTCACTCACTAGCTCGCCTACTATCATCTTTATCCAACGCTAAGTTCTTCGGCGACCCTTTGACGTTTCGCATAAACCTGGAGCAGACTTCCGATACCGAGACGATGCGATTAGTTCATAAATTTCAATGGGACCACGGGATTACTGTTGTTCATCATCGTGTTATTCACGGCGGACTTCTTCCAGCCGTAGTCGAATCGTGGTATCCGCACTCGAATGATTCTTATGGATTACTTCTTGAAGATGACGTTGAGCTGTCACCTATGTTCTATGCTTGGGTCAAGATGACCATCCTGCGTTACAGGTAATTAGCTCGTATTTGGTATGGCTTAGATGACCTGACATTTATGGCGCATAGATATGGGGATGCTATCAACATGTCACCCCAGCTCTTTGGAATCAGCCTATATCAGCAGAAAAATATCGAACTAAAACTTCAAGGCAGACGTCCATTTGATGCACGGGCCCTCTTTTATAATCATAGTCTACCACATCCCAATACACCCTATCTGTCCCAAATACCATGCAGCTGGGGTGCAGTCTATTTCCCTGAACATTGGCGAGAATTTCACGAATATCTCGCCGTTCGATTTTCGGAGTATGCATTTAGCATCGACGAGGATATTGTTCCTGATGTGCGATCTAACCGATGGACGAGATCATGGAAGAAGTATTTCATCGAACTGGTTTACTTGCGAGGGTATGCTATGCTCTACCCGAATTACGCAGACTTTGTCTCGTTTTCGACCAACCATCTGGAAGTCGGCTCGCATGTCAAGGACCGACCGAACGACGTCTATCTGCAGAGAAAAGAACTTTTTCTTCTGCCATTGATGTCATTATTCGATAATGTCAGTTTGTCCATGTCGTCGTCGGGAATCCTTGACCTTCCAAGCGAAACTCTACCCCCTTGGCATTCGTTACCCGTCCTTAATCTCACCGGCTCGTTGACATCGTTCCAGGCATTAATCGACCAAGGACAAACAAGAAGAACCCAGCTTAGGAGGTGTCCAGGACCCCCGTCTTTGGCATACAATGTCCGAGACCTCATGTGTATCAACGATTCGCCTTCTCCCTCGTAATAATTGATGTTTTCATCGCGTTTTAGATAAAATTTTAAATGGCTATCTTACATGCAGCAGCCCAACAAATGTACAACTAATAGCCCACATTTATTACAATTATTCCGAAAGCATTACATAGCGATCTGAGAACTATCGAGACCCAGGGCATGCAGGAAGAGATTGACGTTGGCCAACTTCGTCTGACGCTCTTCTTCGTCTGCGACCCACCCCTTGTTGACGCTCGTGACATTTTCGAGCACCTTTTCGCGTAGGGAAGTGACCAATAATTGCTGTTGCTCGGTGGAAGCGTGCAGAGCCAGGGCTGCAAGAAACTGCCATACCGGCTGGTCGATGATGTCCGTGGTTCCGCCGGAATGGCCATTGGGCGGTAGTACTGAAGCAAGGCGAGTCGAGGGGAACAAATAAGGGAAATGCGGTGTGAGTAGTTCATAAAGATGATCCAACATCGTTTGCCTAGATAGCACCGACATGAGAAAATGATATTCGCGTTCGTGGTCAGATGTAAACAAATCACCATTGCTGAGCATCCTCGGCAGATGGAATTTCCGACACTTCGGCGGGATTAGTCATATTTTGCTTGATGACTTCAACCCGGCTCAAGAACAGAGTGAGCAACGCCAGACCGGGCTATGATTCTTGCTGTCAGAATAAGATTAGCGGATGTTAGATCAAGAAACGTGCCCTTGTCTGCGTGACAGCGACGATGTCACTCCGGCTAATTAATAGAGAAAGTAACCCGGTAACAAGACGCAAGCCTGCTTTTGCTACGACAGGTAAAATACTCTGAAGGACGCTTCCCAGGAAAGCCTGAGTTTGACGCTCAGCCTCACTGCGCTCTGGGCTGTCGTCAATCGAATCAAGAAAGGGAGCCAGCTTGACGACGTCCAGTTGCGAGAAACAGGCAACAAGGAATGTTAAGAGCTGAAGCATCTTGTTCTGGCTAAGATGACGAGTGACCCTTGGCAGCATTTTCTTGCCTTTAGCAGGCGTCAGTAATGACACGAAAGGATGAGGGTCACTTCACGGACTAGTTATCAGGTAGAGATCATAAGTAGAGACCGAGGTACATACCTTGTCTCAAGTGGTACCATAACCCTCAGTCCAACCCACAACTGCTCCACAAGATCGTTGTAAGACATCTCCCTATGCATCATGAGCATACAAATTGAGGGCAGGAGAATGAAACAGACTGACCACGTCTGATAAGCTTCTTCCTCGTTGTGTGGTGGTTGATCTCTCCTAAGCTGCTCAACCTCTAAAACAAGATCATATAAATTTTCTAATATCACCAAGACTTGGCGACGAGAAAGTGGTTCTTTTCGGACAACACCCGCGGTCTATAAAATGTGTATGAGCCGGAGGACAAACGCACAGAACCTAATACTGACAGGTGCTGCGTCACCAAGAGCCTCTCGACCTAGCTTGGCAGCCTCTTTTGCAGCCCCTTCAACATCAGCTCTTGAGGCATCCTCCTTGGAGATGTGCGGGTGTGCGTGGGACAACGTTGGTGATGTGCCAACGCTGTTAGGATCCACCTGAAGGAGCTGGCGGGGGGCGGCCTTGTAGCTTCTACCTGAAGTTCTTCCAAGAGCACCTTGCAGACTATGGAGCGCTGTAATAATAATCAGTTGGGTCTCAGAGGCCGCTGGGTAACAGTCTTACAATGCAAACCCTTTTCTTTCTCTCTCACTTTCGCATTGCTTACAATCCTCTCAACCTGGGCCTCCATCCTCTGCATGGCATTAGGTCTCCTCGTGGCTGCCTTCTGGGCTAGCCCGAGACCAACACCTCCGCCAGAGCCAAACTTCAACACTCGCTCATCTTGAGATTGGAGACCCATGCGGGAGCGTAAGATAGCACCATATACCTGAGCATAGAAATCATCTGCGTAAGGATCTTGAGTGACTAATTGAGAGACTTGGATTCGAGTGATAAAATCTTTGTCGGACTGGGTCATTAGATCGTTATACCGTGACTGAAATAAGCCAGAATTTAAGCAGACACCCACGCAGAACATATCGAAGACTTACCATGTGAGCGATCTTGGCAGCTCGTCGTCGGCGTTTTTCCTCCATCCGTTCGGTCTCCATGATTTTGCGCATCGCCTCCATCCTTAGAGCTTCTTGTTCTGCCGGTGTAACTCCTTGCAAGTCCCTTAGGAACTCCGCTTGAGCCATCTCCGATAGCAGTCGCTGCTGCATTTGAATACTCTGCGGCATATGCTGCATATTTTGCTGTGACAGCAATGGCATATTCTGACCGTCTGCAAACGCTGGAGAACGCTGTCTACGTTGCTGTTGTGCTTGAGCAGACTGGAGTTCAACCAAGGTTGGCCCAGAGGACTGCCTCTGGTGAATGAAGTGACTCGGCGATTGTTGACGGTCGGAGATCTGCTGAGCTCGCAATTGACGCTCGATCTCCTCCAGACGTAGTTGGTCTTGCAATTCTTGGAGTCGCTGCTGCTGCTGCTGCTCCTGTTGCTGTTGCATCAACAGGATCTGTTGCTGGTGCAAGTGGAATCGAGGGGACTGCGATTGCGGCATCATCCTAGGCGGAGGTGTGCGTTGATGTAACTGCTGTTGTTGTATCTGCTGTTGCTGGAGTAGCTGCTGTTGCTGGAGTTGTTGCTGCTGGTGTAGTTGTTGGAGCTGCTGCTGGTGGAGGAGATGTTGATGGTGTTGTTGCGCTTGAGGCAGAGCTTGCAGCTGCTGTGGCGAATCTTGCCTATGTCTGCCCGTAGATGCCAAAGCGCTAGCACGCATTTCCGCCTCAAGTTCTTGAAGGGTATGGACACCAAATTGACTGGAATGGGAAGTCGGTTGCCGGGCAGCAACCTGCTGAGGCGATGGAAGATAAGGAGATACCTTTGTTGTCAAAGAGGTAGCTCGTTGTGAATCGGTAGCGTGACCACCACCATTTACACGAGGTAACACGGAGAATGGCGACTTATCGTCCCATATTGACTCCAAGGATTGAGGGAGGCGAGCTGTAAAAACGCAGGTAAATATTGGCGACGGAGACAGACATAACCACTGTACCTGATTGGTTGACTGCCTCTGGTTGAACTTGACTCTGATACTGCACTGGCTGTCCTTTGGCAGCATCGGCATAATTTGGAGTGTGTTTCCGAACACCTTCAACCTCAGGCAAGCCCGGATGCGAAAAGTCAAAGTCCTTGCCTGATTACCACATACGTAGACGAAGGAAGAGTGAGATGGGCTCGGCCAAAGTTCTATGATCAGCTTTCTCACCAACAGCATCAGTCCCGCCAAAGGTTTCGTCATTCAGTTCATCCCCGCCTTCTTGAAGGGCGTCGCCCAGACCGTCATAACTGTCCTCTCCCCACGTGTAGACCGCGACATCTTCAGACTCCTGTAAACCCCCGTCTAGAAATTTTTGTTTGTCTCTTTCCAGGTCATTTTGTTCCAGCCCGAAGAAAGACATCCCCAACTGCACCAGCGGAAGAGAAACAAAGGGCCTAGCAGGCCTAATTTTTTGCGAAGCCCAGTTAAACTCCCAGAAGCACGATCGTAACCAAACATGGCCACACACTCACGCATAGCACGGACTCGGAGATGAAATCTATGTAGGAGTCTTTCTACTCTATCTACAGACGCACTATAGCATTGAAGAAGCCAAAACAAAAAAATTGGGAAAATTTAATTCAGCGTCCCGAAAGGTCCATTGGCATCAGTGATAACTTCACTTGGAGCCCAATTTGTGGGCAGTTGCGAGAAAATCGAGAAGCGTACTTGCGCTCCAGGCTTGGGTGTTGCAAGAATCTAGGCAAAATTGTCCATCCTTGTTCGTCAATTCAGGAAGGCCAGCCCAAGGATCATTCTGGATGTGGCGGCGAGCGGGCAGCAGAATACGATTGAGATAGTGTAATGTATTTGTCGCGTCCTATGGTGGAAAAATATCATTAGTAATATCGTCGTGAGATAATATGAAAACACACTTCTTTGCCTCCTCCAACTCGGATGTCGAAATAGAGATATGCTTGCAAGAAATAGCCCAGCGGCCAACCCCATTCAGGACCCTATAAGATGATACACCGTGTAAGCAATATAAAAAACGAACCAGTACTGATCACGCACGTTGTGATAGTTTAGGCCTTTAGCAATGGCCGCGTCAGTGCTGTCGTTTGAGTTAGCATAGTATGGTCGATATTGCATATCACTCGGATCCAGGGTCTTCATTCCAAGCGGGCTGCGTAGAACTTTGTCGGCGAGCTGAAGAGCGCCAAGGGCGTGAGTCTCGTTAAACAGTTCAGGGGCAACTACCATCGCGATGGGGAAGTTGGACCGGAACTGGTAGTCTGACCATTCTCGGCCAGCGCCGGACCCGAAGACGTCCTTGTAAATGCCACGGCGATTAACAATCTTGGGGTCGACGTTGTACTTGGCATCCTTAGACGGATCTAAAAAACCATTGTCAGTCTCAGGAGTGTATGTAGGACATGCGTGAGTATATACCGAGTGGTATGTAGTAACACTTCTCGAATGAGGTCTGGAGTAGATCGTCCCATTCCGCGTATGTGACGAACCGGCGTCCGCCATCGGCTACAAACAAATACGGTTAGCACCCGGTTGCTGGCTGGCCTAATGGACACCATACCATAGACCTCAACGCCCTTGAACGGGAATTTACCCTTGCCTGAAAGCTCTTTAAGCCATCTCAGGGTGCTCTTCAATAATCCCGTAATCTCGATCGGAGCGCCATCGCGCGGAGTACCAGGCTTGCCCTTCGTCCCAGCTTTCACCGACTCTCCCATCTTGTCTTGCCATGTTCCGCAGTTATACTCATTTCCTCCAAAGATCATACCATTTGACCAGTCCACTTTGATGTCGATGTTGAACCCTTCGTCTTTCATCTGCATGTCCAGATTTGGGCCAGCGTTGTACTCCCGGAATGAGATACCGTCCACATGACGCTGTATGATCTCCTGTATTATTTCAGCGAGTGTGTTTGAATAAGCGTAAGCGCGAGGATCGTTCCAGGGAACCCAAGTATCATCTTTTGGGAACCTTCGTTTCACTGGTTCTGAGAGGATCGAAAGACCCTCAGGAGCGCTGTTAACATAATCTTGAATGTTCTGCAACATCCACCACGGAGAGTCACGAGAGTTGTATCTATGAAGTCAGCTATCAATACTCCAAATAATAATGAGAATTGAGACAGGGCATCCCACCTCGGATTTCGTAGCGAATCCAGAAGATTTGGAATCAAACCATGCTTCAGAGAGGATGCAAATGCCAAGATGTGCTTCTTCGCACCCTCAAAATTACCAGTGGCCAAGAACAGACCATGAAGAGATATGAACACATCGCGACCCCAGCACCGAGCCCAACCAGTGGAAAAGTGTGGTAAACCAGCTGCCAGCGATGGAGTAACATTTCCAGGATGTAGAGAAGCAGATTGCACCTGTCCATGCATCTGGACGGAGCATAAAGCTAAGTCATGAGTGAAACTATGACCTGACGACACGAATTCGGACATTTGTTCGATGACAGCCCGACGAGCCGCCTTGTAAGATTCCGAAATGACAATGGCAAAGTACTTTGGTCGCAAAAAGGGTGGAACACTGGCTTTGATTCGATCGAAGCGCTCCTTGTACCACTGCGCAGGCTTCGAGATATTGGGTTGTGCATCCACTTGCCTGAAGCAAAGACTATCAGTAACAACCTAACCAGAGCGACAAGATATTTACCGTATCAATCTGGAATGAATATAATCCATCGACCAAGTCCCCTCCCTGAGATGCGCACAGAGAGGGTGCCCCAGATCGTTGTACCGCATCACGTGTCTCAGCAGATGCATCCAGCCCTCGAGGCCACAATACACCATCTTACCCAAACTTGGAATATCGTATTCACCAAATTTGCCAGCAGTGGCATCTCGTTCTTCTGCATTGGCACGATATAGGATGACATTCAAGTCAACCAGATCGAGGTCCCCAAATGCTTCCTGGGCTCCAGATGCGCAGAACGTATCGAGGTCGGCGTCGAGCTCTTGAAGATGCGTTTCGAATACCATGATGCTACCTGGAGGAAAATGCTCGGGTACAATTATGTCTGAGTACGGTCCTTCATCGTCCAACCCTTGAGGAACAACAACTTCAGGCATGTCGATCAGCTTGGAGGCAAGGCCATGGAGAGTGTCAAGATCATTGTTTAAGTCATAGGACGAGATCTCCAGCGTGCTGCCCATAATGAATTTCGCTCGAGTTCGGCGGAGACGAATAGGGTTGACTATAAGAACGTGAAAGATAAGGCTCCGTGAACACTGTTCAATTGTAATGCTCACTATAACCTCGGTCCTTCGATCCTTTTGAGAACGCTGTGTGCGCAACTAGCACATACCCTTTCTGCGTACTGGGTTGAACGCGATGCATAACGATATACTGCAAATCCAACAAGCATGTCAGTCACCACGTTGACCATTAAATTAATAATAATAATAATAATTGCATCATGACACTCACGTCGTTCTCCTGATGAACATGCCCCTCTTCGTACCCATCCAACACCATTTCCCTCCTCAGCGCATTCAAGACTCTCTTCGCCTTCGCAATTCCGCTGTCCTCGTCCAGATGAGTAATAGCATACAGCCTCTTTTCCTGCACTAAGTTCAGAAGTTTAGGGTACAGGTCATCGAACCCTTTCACAGACCCGATGGCCGAGTGAGAAAACGTGACAAGCGCCCCGGTAGAGAGCGCATCCTCGGCGGAACGTTTATCAAGGTAAGACTCATTGTCATGAGTGAGGTCGTACAAAAGTGCATGAGGCATCGAGCCATTGAGAGGGGTGACTAGGCATGGTCGAGTAGGTCCTTTTCCGGTAGGAGGAGGAAGCTCCTCTGCGCTTGTCATGCATACCCCATCCATCGAGCCTTCACGAGAGAAAAATTAGTTTCAAGACACGACCCATACTAAAATAAATAAAATGCACCGATTGGTTTCCCAACACCATGCCTGTACAAAATCCGCGAAAATTCCTTTGGATCCCATGCATTGCCAGCCTCCCTAATCAGACTGTTGATCCCCAGTCGACTCACAAACACGAGGTCCATTTCCTCGCTCCCCGTGAACAACTCTGCACAAATATACAAATCCGGATTAACTACCCTCGCTGCATCGAGCAGTGCAACGCCAACATGGAGTGGGGTCGAGTGGCAGTTGTCGATCCGGAAGCCTTCGAATGTTTGTGCTAGCGAAGTGACATAGGACGTCATATGCGACCAGAGCCACAGGTTGTCGGAGGGCCCTGAGCCATAGCGTAGCTTGACGCAGTCACCCCAAACGATGACTTCCCGACGGAGGTATGCTTTCGAGGGAAGAAGGGCAAAGTTTTGTAAAGGGTCGGCAGCCCATATCCATCCATTATTGGCGAGGGAGTATTTCAACGGATCGGCCGTGGACAGACGAGTAAAATACGGCTCTACCAGAGGAGATCTGCAGTAAGTTAGTAGATATCAAGGTGATTACGAGTAGATGTCAACCCACTTTCCGGAAATATCACCCAACTTCGATCCTCCTTCCTCTAATCTTGTGTACTTCAGTCTATTCTTCACGCTCTCCAAGGCAATTTTCGTATCTTCCTCCCACTCGGCGTACAATGGCAAGTTCAATACATCTACCACCCTCCCCCACGCCTCGGTCAGCGCCTCAACATCACCCGCGATATTCACAAATGCAGCCCGAACTAAACCAGCTGCCACGCTGCCATCGACGCGTACTCCAAATCGTGCAGCAAGCCTTCCAATGCCATCGATCGACCCAGACGACTTGACAATCTCCGCAATTTCGACTACAGATTTGCCCTTTACATCTGGCCCTTGCCACAAGGTGACTTGTCCAGCACGCAAGGCAGAGTTAATTGACGCCTCCTCCTTTGTTGCATCCAAGACGTAGTATTGCCAGAGATTCAGTGCTCTAACTTCTTTTTCGAATGCATCGATGAGAGTGTCGATGTCTTTTTGGGATTTGACACAGACAGGTAGACCTTTCGAAGCCAGGGATGCAGAAAACTCAATCATCAATGTATCAAGCTCCAATGCAGGAGCCAAATGGGGCGTATTTTTGGGACTGAAACCTGTTTCCCTACGTAAGATGCCGAAAAATTGTGAGCTGATAAACCGAAGCACTGACCGGCTTCAGGATGATCAACCAGCCAAGGGCTATCATTAGCTGTATGGTTCAGTACCACATCTGTCAAACTCAGCAGCCCATACTCCTCCCTCGCGACCTTTAATACTTCCTCGATCCTGGCCTTCCCACCGTCTGATCCAGCTTGTCCCTCAAACAGCGAGGGGTCATACTTCAACTGATCCCTAATCGAATATGGGCTATCACTCTTGCCTCTCTCTTGCAGTGGTGTCCAGTGTAACATTGTATATCCACGATCACTGGCCTCAAGAAAGTGTTTATGCCATCCCGACAATGGGCCCATCCATTTCGAGACCACTGTGAGGGTGCAAAGACCATCGAGAGGAAGGTTGACGGAGTCGGATAGGACGACAGCCCCACCTGACAGGGGAGACAGGGGTTTTAACTCAGATGAGAGAATTGGGGAGCGGACTTTGGTACGAAGGATGGGGTCGATGTTGAAGTAACCATCGCGACCTTTGATGCGCTCGCCTTGGACATCGCTATCGTATTCTACCCAGTAGACAAAGGCTCCTGCATGGGAGATGGGAAGGTCAACTTGGATCGGTTTCGAAAAGTCCGTGGGCAGCCTATGACGAAAACGGTTAAATACATGGCTGTGGTTGCACAGATATATACAAACCTTCGCTCTGCAAACCTGCCACGCCCAAAAGCTCCACCATCAAGGGGGAAATTAGTCTTGAAGACGCCATTTTTTGACGCAGGGGTTCCCGCATCTATTGAGACACGGAGTACATATGGCACATAAGCTGGTGGAAGACGAATATACTGCAAGCCCATTAGCTTATGAACGAAAACAAAAACATAGAGAATGCTAAACTGATGCATTTTTGTTTGGACCCCCGTCTGCGTCTAAACGAAGTTCATACACACGAATGGGTGTGTCTCGTTGAACAGCAGATTGAAAGAACTCGATTCCCTCATCGGCGGGTGTCTTCGGCGTTGTTGGTGCTGGAAATGATTGGGAGACATCGGTATGGGGTATGGATACAAATGGTTTTGAGTTTTTATTATGGGCTTTGGACATGATGGTATGAAGGATAGAGGGGTATTTGCATGGAGATCGCGAAACGAAACCGACTTGAAACGGACCGGAAAGTTGTAATGACGTCTACTGTGACGCGTGACGTCGGATGAATTACGCTAAATTGGCTTATTTACTAGGTGTTCAATAAAGAAGGAACGACTATCTTCACTCTATTGGGCTGACTACGGGAGACTAGCTTTTTGTAAATCTCGCGAGAAAGAATTTAACAATTTTTTTTGCAACAGATCGTCTTCCTGGACGAGAGGGCAAGCCAAGCCTACATACAACTTGAAATACTTTGGAGTGTAACAAATACGATCAGAGAAAATCTCGGTTCGAATTTGTGTCCCATTACCGTTGTAGCCCTTCCAATTTGCTATTCAGTATTCTGCTGACAGAGAAGCTACACACCAGCACAAACAGCGACGCCGCAGGGGCGTTTGCGACCACCTCTCCAAGGCGGCCAATTGCATTGCGATCCTGGAACCGTTCTGACAAGTCGGCACGTAAGAATAAATATCCCATGCTTTGGCGGCCCCTTCGTGCACTGATATAGGCGGCGCCAAACATCTATAGCCAATCCCCGAGTGCTCACTAAAACCATGCAATGAGCGACGCGTATAATCAAATCTTGAAGAAGACTCACCGTACGACTCTTCTTGCTAGGAAGCAAAAATGACAAAATTCTCTTACTAAAAGGCACCTTCAGCTCCCGAATCTGATGGAGGGTCGAATGAAGTTGTTGCGAAAGCTCCTCCTGTCTCCTTCGCAACTCTTCACTTCCTTGTGCCCCATTCTCCTCCCGCAGCTGCCGAGCCATTTCTCTCTGCGCTTCGAGTAACTCCTCCAACGTATAGCGCAGGGCCCTGCCTGCTTGGGTCTCCGGAAGGGTTATCTGGAGATCAACAAGCTCTCTTTGGATGAGGACGTTACCATCGACCACATCCCTGCAGATAATGAGGTTGACGATGGCCCAAGCTGATTCATGGGTACAGGTGAATCGAGCCATCTGTGATCCTTGAGCGAGCATCGTCTTCCAGTACGTGTCGCATAGTTGCAGCTCGCGCCGTCGGCCCACCTCATCGCCAATGTCGCTCCACTTCGTAGTTGCAAGGATGACATTTTTGAGCGCATCATCGCCGCATAACTTATTAAACATTGTGAGGTTCTTGCGTGACGTCCCGAACATGCGAGTTTGTGATATTTCATGTAGGTAAACAATTCCAGCAAGTTTCATCCCATCGGAGTACCTATTGAACAATAAATATACATAGCAGACATACGGTAAGAATACTCACGACCGCGCCAGCCAGACAGCAATAAGCTTCAAGACCTGTGCGTCATCTATATATGTATCGTCGAAGCCAAGAGTATCAACAAAGACTATGCGACGATTACGGTCGCGAGGATGAGGAACAATGACATGTTCAATTTTGCTTGTGCATGATTGCAAGTCGTGGCCGACCGTCATTATATTTCGACCATAAACGGTGTTGATGAACTAACGCCGGGATTAAGTTAACAGAGTCATCGCAAAGAACAAACGAGCTTACGGTACTTTTCCCGACTCCAGTTGGACCCATAATGCTGGGGGGGGGTCAAAAGTAAGCCCCAGTTTTGATTCATCAACGAGAAGAAGGAACGCACGGAATAACGAGGTCACTCTCTCTAGGATCGCTTACCGGCACAATGGCATCGCTATGCTTGGTCATCCATTTCGAAAGCTTCTTAGCATGTCCACTGCCCATCGTGGCTGCGAGCGAAGGATGTGACAAGTCGGGAGATGAGTTTCACACTGGGAAAATGAGGGGAAGGACGTTTAATGGGTGTGAAACGAGATCGACGAGGAAATGCACAAATACTGAGCGCGGTTTCCTGTAAATTGCATGGTGTTACCAGCCGGCAAACAGGCGACATGCGTGCGAGGGTTGGAGGACCGCCTGCATGAGAAACGAGCCTAGCATGCCTGTGGCTTACAACGTGGCAGACAGAAGAATGATAGGCGCCCGTAAATTTTAAACTCCACGATATTCGAATTTTCAAACTATTTAGCGCCCTCTTATTGATTTTAATTTCATCGTTGTCGCCCATGCCGCAATCGCGCATGTATGCATTACATAAATATCGGGCTGTGGCTTCAATCTTCAAATCTCAGTGTTCTCTTTGTTGGCCATTACGATTGAGCGCTCAAGGGAGGAACGAGAACGAGGCGGTGCTCATCGCCCGTCACCACATGCATGTGTACGAAGCACGTTGATGGAAGACCACCCGATTGCGCAGCGAGTTTGTCGGTGCTGATGCTACCGATACCGTCCTGTTTGAGAGTAACCAAGGTCGACGTTATGCGAGGAAGAATATTTTTGCCTTTTGTACTGAAATGCAATTTCGGCCTCAGAATGTTCAATTTAGTGTTCCATTTTCCGACCATATATTACTATAGTATATTATGCTGCTGGCAAACAACCTCCACAAACTCTTGTCGAGAAGGTTGTATTGCGTACCGTATGCAAGCTAAATATTACGAAAGCAAATTAGGTTAAATATTCCAGCCTCGGGCGTGCATTAGGTAACGTAGTCGGCTTCAGAAATTCATTATCTGTTCTCTGAAACTATATAATGAGTGATACGTATATTTAATTTTTTATAAAACTACTCACTACATGCGATTCTCCTCTTTTCGAGAGGAGAAAAACGTTATAATTCGCCTACTAAGAGGTACCTTCAGCTCTTGAATCTGATGAAGGGTCGAGGTAAGTCGACGGGAAATCTCCTCTTGTCGCTCTTGCAACTCGTCACTTCCTTGTGTCTCCTCCCTCAGCTGCCGAGCCATATCTCTTTGCGATTCGAGTAATTCCTCCAGTGTGTAGCGCAGAGTTTTGCCCGCTTCGGACTCAGAGAGGTGTTTCTGGAGGTCAACCAGTTCCTCTTGGATGAGGGTGTGGACATCGACCGGATCTTTGTAGATAATGGGGTTAACGATGGCCCAAGCAGATTCACGCGTGCACGTGAATTGAGCCATCCGTGATCCTAGATTGAGCATTCTCTTCCAGTATGTGTTGGCTAGCTGTTCCTCTCGTCGGTGGCCTACATCTTCTGGGATATCGCTCCATTTTGTAGTTGCAAGAACGACGTTCTTTAGCGCATCGTCTCCGCATAACTTATTGAACATCGTGAGGTTCTTGCGTGATGTCCCGAACATGCGAGTTTGGGATATCTCGTGTAGGTAGACGATTCCAGCAAGTTTCATCCCGTCGTAGTACCTAGTATGTGATAAACATACATTGCAAGTTGTATGAAAAAAGTACTCACGATTTTGCCAGCCAGACTGCAATAAGCTTTAATATCTCCGCGTCAGCTACATAGGTATCATCGAACCCAGGGGTATCGACGAAGACTATGCGGCGGCTGGGATCGCTAGGATGGGGAACAATGACATGTTCGATTTTGCTCGTACACGATTGCAGATCATGGCCAACGTCCATTACCGGTTTCCCAACAACATTGTTGATGAACTTTATTGTCCAGACTGAGCCAGTGGAATCGTAAAGAAAAGGGAAAAAAAGATCTTACGGTACTCTTCCCGACTCCAGTTGGACCCATGACACTAAAATTAATGTAAGCGTCAGTCATTCTTTTACGCCTTGAAGAAAAGGAACCCACGGAATGACGAGATCAGTATGTCTAGGGTCATCCACTGTTTCGACGGTAGCACTATGTCTAGCCAGCCATTTTGAAAGTCTCTTTGGGCCGATCATTGTGATTGTGAGTATAAGATACGTAAAGTATGGAGGTGAATTGTGCTGGGTAGATGTAGGGAGTGAGTACGAGGAAGATACGTAGATGAAGACCAAGTGCACGAGTAGTATGTGCGGCCTCCTGCAGGTTGCATGACGTGAGCCAAACTGCCGGGTAACATGTATGTTGAAGTTGAAGAACTCGTGTTAGCGAAGGTACATATTGCGGCGATCCACTATTGTACATCAGTTGGCGCTATGCATGATGATCATGCTGTATCTTTAGCGTGCTGTAAATACACTGTTGAACCATGAATCAGATTGGAATACCTATGTCGTTGATATAGAACACATACAAGAAGTCCATCTGAGCATTTCTGGGGAATTATTATGACTAGGTTCAAGCGTTGTTAAGCCTCAGTTGAGGTTGAACAACATTCGCTTCAGCGGTGGCAGTGCTGATGTGCCACAGCCTTAAGTCCCAAGAACGTGGCAGCCTCACCGTACAACCATGTCAGCGATGCACTCTTGTGCCTTACGAAAATCGCATCGCAATCATCCTGCAGGAGGCCGCACGTACACAATGCTGTGACAACGTTTCACGAGCTTTTGTATGCACCTGCTCATATTCGGACGCCCTTACATCTCTTCTTTCCACTCGCGATCGCGATACCCGTCAGAGGAATAACAATCCAGACGGTTTACCAAAAAATGTCTAGGGACAATGATATAGTGTTGGATAGCAACGGAGATGATATTATTCTGTTGGTTTTCTCCTCGTTCGGGCTTGATATTTGTCACTCATTCTATCTATCTAGCATTGTGGGTCTGACCGGAGTTGGGAAAAGCACGGTAAGATTCTTTTTTCAGCGTGACAATTTTCACTCACTCATAAAACGACGATAGTTTATCAACGCAGCCGCAGGACAAGCAGCCGTGTCCGTTGGGCATGACTTGCAATCTTGCACTAAGTCGATTGAACCTGTTAAAGTTCCCTATCGTTCCCGTCGCATAGTCCTCGTTGACACACCTGGCTTTGATGACACATGGGTTGGGGACAAGCAAATATTAGGCCGTATTGTCGATTGGTTAGCAAGGTCGTGAGTATAGAATACCAGGCGCCTCACATCAATTCTCATGACATATCTACATGGTAGGCCGCAGGGAACCAAACTTGCAGGAATCATTTATCTGCACGACATCTCACAAGCCAGGATCGAGCCTGCGAAAGAGAATCTGAAGACGTTTAACATGCTCTGCCAACCTCCTGCATATATGAATATCGTTTTCGCAACTTCAAAGTGGAGCAATGTTACAGCAGATGTTGGTATGCGACGCGAACAACAGCTACAATCCGAGCACTGGACAGGATCAAATGTGGCTCGATTCGAGAATACGTACGAATCCGCTTCGGCCATCGTCGACCTTATTTTTGAGAAGGAACCGGTCGACGTCGTCCTATTTCACAAGGAGCTGGTCAACGTCCAGAGTTGTCTCAATCCTAAGGCCCAAGCCAAAATCAGCGGAGGGTTTTTTAAATACCTTTTCAGGAGGCTTCGCGCGGTGTGTCTTGATGAATCTTGATTATTCGCATCATTCATTTAGCCTCTTAGAAAACAAGCGAACACTGACAAGGAATTTTGAAGCTGGTGCAGGCCTGCAGGCCTGCAACTCCTACCCCGTAGAATATTTATTTCTACCTACTTGCTTTGTACTTGCATTGTTCAAAGAGCAATATTTGAGAAGGGGCGCACACAGTCTTAATCGTCACGAAGCCCAGAAGGATAATTTATGGATGTGTCTGGATGCGCAGTCCGACACGATTATCAGGGCGTTTAGTAGTTCAACGGCCGGCTATCCTTATTGGCCGCGACTTAGGACTTCCATCAGATCCGTCTGCGCTTCATATCTGCCTGTATACATACCTTGATAATATTAGTTTGGTGCAGGACGACTGCTCCGGCCGGCTGTATTTTCATCTTACAATACGGGCCCACTGGCAAACCAGCTTGGGATTGTGGCTGAAGGTTTGGTCTCTGGTATATTCTATTATAAGTGAGAAACACAACGCCAAAAACCTACATATTGATATTAAAAGCCTGATTAGCAGACAAGTTGCCTCGCAACCACTTTGTTTAACTTAGCCTGACCAGTGACTCAGAGCACCCTCGAGAAATGCTTAGTCTAGCAGAAGTAGAAGGTTTGTGCTACTTTCTATTGGTGTTGACTGGGATCAAATGCAAAGGGGTGAAGGGCCAATGTGCATGCTTGTGTAGTAATTTTTGCAATGAATTTCCCAGAAAGTCAAACCCAAGATCTGTTAGGCACCGAGGACATAATGATATCCCAAACAGGCAGGTCAAACGAGTTTAGCGCCCGCGAAAGTTCAATCTCTTCAACTTCTCTTCATCCGTAAATCCATCCGTTATTTTGTATTCTCGGATCCGGATTCTCGTGGACATGGCAGTCCTAACCTCAAAGGCTGCCGCATGGTGAAGCAGGTCATTAATCGCCGATCTATCGATTACCAAAACGGATCTGCATGTGTGTAGTAGGCTGTGATCGGAAGCTTCAAGCGCCTCGCTGCTTCAAGGCATCATGCATGCAACATGTTGGAGTCCACACTCCATCTTCGTGGACTTCCCTTTGAATATCTCTCTTCTTCTCATCGTACATCTTTACCTACATCTCCCAGTGAAGTTTCTTTATGCCACCCCAAAAAACGAACAGTGATATTATTATTCCGTGTGTTCACTTCAATCCTTCAGCCGAAGAAATTGTCACTGACTCGATCCCCTTCTCTAGCATCTTGGGTATAACAGGATCTGGAAAAAGCACTGTAAGATACTTGTTTCTTGATAATATTCGCCGACTCAGCGCTGGCAATACTAGTTTATCAACACTGCTATTGGGACACCTGTAACAGCCGTTGGCCATGAATTGCACTCTTGCACTTCAAGAATCGAACAGTTTTCTGTTCCACACCCTAGGGACCGTAACCGTCGCGTAGTCTTTGTTGATACACCTGGCTTCGACGATACTTATATAGATGACGAGGAGATCTTAAGGCTTGTTGCTGGGTGGCTGGCACGCTCGTAAGTACTCTGTGCGTACACCTGATATAGATACTCATCTCATAATAGGTACTATGAGGGCATGAAAATTGCCGGCATTATTTACCTGCACGAGATATCTCAGCCTCGTTTCGAAACCTCGCGCACGAGTTTCTTCATGCTCAAAAAGCTGTGTGGCGATGACAGACTCAAGAATGTCATTCTTGCCACAACGAAGTGGGGCAACATAGACGAGGCGGTGGGCCGACGACGCGAGCAACAGCTGTCCGAAACCTATTGGAAGAGGATGCTTGTTCGGGGATCACGGATGGCTCGGTTCATGGATACACGTGAATCTGCTTGGGCCATCATTGACCTCGTCCTCGATGGAGACACGGTCAACTTTCCAAAACATTCCTCCCAATTAGAGATGGTCAAATATCGGCCCCTGTCGCCAACAAGGAGGCGCAAGGGACTGTTTGGATTTCTCTTTGGCTAGCCCGCACCATCGAGACGGTGAATCACCCGTCCTGATCACTGTGTTCCTATCACTCAATCTCGTCGCAGTAATAGTGAACACCCGAAAGTGGCTGACGGCATTTTTGGCCGGCTATTTAACGCATGTCCGGGTGAGGGTGGAATTTGTCTGTGCGAGCGGCCTATTCTAATCATGTGATCGCATAGAGAAGTAAAGAATATTACATATTTCAGCGAATACCATTCATATTCAAATACCTGCGAAGCCGTGCGCATGGCCATATGTATTTCATGTACTCCAAACTATTCACTACAGGACCGAAGACTACATATGCTGATCTCGGGCAGAATTGTGCGAAGATGGGATATGTTTGTAGGGCCGTACTATACATGACGATACTAAGTAGATTCCCCCCAAAAAATATGTATTCAACTTGTCGGTTGGCCCTGTCTGGATCTTTGACTTTGCGTGCCTTAGGCTCAATTGAGGCTTTGTCAACATTTTAGGTAGCTGTTATGTGGCTGATGTTTGAATTCTGCCGTGGCCCCAGTTCTTTCTCAGCGCGTGTTTTATATTGTGCGTTGCTGTCTTAATACAAAATAGAGTTAATACATATGCTACAGCCGCTGCTGCTACTCCCAGTCGCTCACAATTCACGAAAAAACTACATCATACACTCTACCAAAGAATGACCGTCTTGAACCATTTTGCGAAGGTTCAGCCGCTTGCACCACATCATTCTCAGTGTCAACGCCTGGTGCCGCGAGTTCTTCATTTCTATGCTCATCTGCAAGTGCATCAGGACTTCCTGTCCCAATCACCCTTCCACGGCCATCGGTTGTGAAACCATTCGAGGCTGTGGTACCAACGGTAGAGTTACTTTCTCGTCCAGCCCTTCTTGTTTTTATCCTGGTTGCGATTCCCGTCGTCCCCGTGTATGTGAGATGTGATGGCATGGGGGATTCGTGAACCGCTTCGGCTTGGACTGCCCGTCCGGGTCTCATACTGCTCCAAACGACTCTACCTCTCCCGTCCGTCACGAAAGGTGGTTCCGCGTCGTGTGCCGGCTGATCAGGCTCATTTTCCACCAAAGACAATTCGGTAGAATCATTGATGTCGGTTGTCAATTGACCAGCGCGCCGTCCAACGGTATGTGCGGCTTGAGAATTATCTGGCACGAAATCGTTGTCCAACCAGATCATTTCTCTATCCTCACCGAAACGACCGGCTACCTCCCGCTCTACATCCTCAGATCTCATTCCGCTCGATTCACCGACTAATGCTTGTTCAACTACCTCGGAAGGTGCACCTTCGTCGTCTTCGTCGTCTTCATTCTCGTCTTCGTCTTCAGATACAAGGTCAATGAACACCTGCTCCTGACTGCGGTTGCCAACAACGGTGCTAAACCTTGAAGTCGCGGCCGTGGTCGCGCTGAGAGGCTGGGATAGAGATAGTATCGAAGGTACCGGTGGGGGTGAAGGTGTTTCTCGCGGTGAAAGGGAGCTCGAGCTCGATGAGCCTGACTCCACAGGCTCAAGAGCGGGGAGGTCATCGTAATCACCTTCAAGAGGACGAGTAATATTTCCGTTGGAACGGAGTGGCCGGGCCGGCGAATGGTGTACATTATCGCGCAATGCCACTAAGCTCTCGAGCATTCGGTCAGCCTGTCAAGTTGCAGCTAAAGTCATATTTGTAACTAGCAGAGGGAATGAAAGTAACACACCAATCTCTCTAGCGTATCTACGTGATCCGTATCACCATAATGACCATTACCTCCATTATTGCCCCTATTAATTAGGTTTCGATAACGTTCGACCTCTTCTTCACCTTCTTCGTCATCAGTCACATATTCCTCGTCACGCTCTCCAGGACCCCATTGGTCTAAAAATGCGGGCAGGTTCACACGAAGCGTCTCCATGGTAGCGTTTAAGTCGTCCAGTTGGTTGTTGCTGAGCAAACGACTAAACAGGTTCAAAGGATTCAAAGCTGCTGCTGCTGCGTCGTAAGCGACATTCCCAGACATGCCACCATCACGATTTTGGCGAAATTTATACAGCTGGAATAATCATTACTATAGTGCAATTCAATTGTGAATAGCGACTTACTTTCATGTAGTGGTCTGTTCCATGTGGAAATATGTACGCTGTGCCATCGTCGTTGAGGTGCTGATAGAAACAGTCTTTGCCGAAAGGGCAGAACCTCTTGGACGGCTTCGATAGCTGAAAATATCTATGGCAGATTTTGAGGTGCAGAACAACTTCAAATAAGGATGGTACGCACCGGCATGGGACTCGCGCCATACTCGCTTTGTATTTATCGATAGCCTCCGATTTTCCAGGGTGATTATGAGGGAATGAAATACTCGATGGAGTGATGTAACGCGAGGAGGCGCGACATAAGGGACATTTTTTGATGACGTCTGACATTTCACCGGACTTGCCAGCTGG
Source organism: Piloderma croceum F 1598 (assembly GCA_000827315.1). NCBI lineage: Eukaryota > Fungi > Basidiomycota > Agaricomycetes > Atheliales > Atheliaceae > Piloderma > Piloderma croceum. The sequence goes on from KN832992.1 coordinate 316,708, forward strand.
ATCGCGCCATTGGCGGATGCACTAGACAGATATTGGAATTAGCAAGTAACATTTAGACATATTCAATGAGATGACCTTAATGCAGAATACATGACCGCATCCAACTGGAAGATGTGTAAGTCTGTGACTAGGAGCGTTTGGAGAAAAAGGCGCACTTAGCAAGCCATACGTGGTGGGTTTTTCTAGGCAGATATTACACACATCGTCAGCGGCGGACGAGTCTGAAACTTCATCCTTCTGCTGCGACGTAGATGATTCAGGTATTATATTGTGTCGGAACCAGCATTCGTCCCCTCTCCGACAATATCCTGTTCGAGTAACATCAGTAATCATCGCAAACGTACAAGCCGATCAATCTGTACCTTTGGCATAAAATCTACACGGTTTGGACTGATCATAAGGCGTCAGCAGTTGCTCTTGTCCGTGAAGAAACTTGCAGCTGTCTCCAGCGAAACAACCGCGAGGAGTCATGTAATAGCGACAAGCGCCTCTCGCTTTGGAGGTTACGGGTCTGTCCATATTGACATGGGCGACTTGTCGGCAGCTTATATAGTCTATAAATCGAGAGGAAAGCCAGAGGGTAATTTCAGGGTGTACGAGGTACAAAGACAAAGCTAGTACTAAGCGCCTAAACTCAAAGCGGCAGGTGACGGTCACGATTGAATTACCATAACCAATAATGTCGTTGTCCTCAACGTCCACAATCAAAAGTCAGCTACGGACTGCGCTGGGCGTGAAAGCGTCGGGTTATTTTGATGTACTCCAACAATTCGTCGCTGGAAAGATCTCGAGAACCGAGTTCGACGACTCCATCCGCCAACATCTCGACGCCCCAAATCTCGGTATGCGATTCAGTCAGCAATTCAAAGTCAGCAGTGTATTGACTATAGGCTATCGTAGTACAATTACACAACTCCTTGATCATCTCGTTATTTGACTTCTCGTCCCATAGGCGTCCTCCAACACCTCCCCCGGATGCGCCAAAAGGCCCACCACGCAAACGCCGCCGCACGCTCCCGTACCAGGGACCAGACGATAATGACGATACCCTGAGATCGTCCAGACTGAAACGATGGACAGTATCGATGGGCAAACGCGAACGCGAGCGTTTGAAGAACATCCCGTCGGCTGGAGAGCGCCTGAGGCCACGGCCCGACACAGATGAAATTGCACGAGAGAGAGGGCTCATATTACTTTCTGAAAGGGGAGGTTGGTGCTGTCCAAGCTACTACGATTACGGATGCTGAGATATTTATTTGTCTTTGAAAATTAAGAACCACCGGGAAGCCGGTTACCTCTGCACCTCGCCTCTGTCACCCATGCTCTAACTCTGCAGCATGTGGTAGACCGGGTAAACTTGATATGCGCCCAGCAAAACCTCAACATACCGACTCGGACTGCATCCTCTCTTGTACTGCTCGCAACCCAAGTAAATGCACCTTACATGCTTTGACCTTGTGCAACTAACAGACCGCTGATTGTAGGCTCATCTCAAGCAACTCGTTGCACAAGCTATTGCGCTCTCGTCATCCTCGCACGCCATAACTTCCATAACCCCATCCTCGCATATCCATTCCACCACCTACCTCCGCCTATCCACTTTTTCGACTCTCCTCACATTGTCTCCAGCTCTCTTACCAAATGACTCCGCCGCCGCCAGAAAGCTTGCGCTTGGGGAAGAAAACGATTTTTATCACAATGAGGATGAGAATGTTGTTCTATTGAAAGATAGGGAAGTTAGGGATCAACGATGGCAACTGGTTGCCTTGCTCGGGGAAAGGAGTACGGTAAAGGAAACTCTGAAGACTATGAGATGAGTGTAAGTTTGTATATCACGCTGATCGTAAGGCCCCAGGAATGTGGAATTTATTGAGTCAGCCGTGTGCGCTCTTGTTTGTCGTTCGAGACTAGCATTATATTGCAACCGATTTATTTTGAATGGGGCTTCTCTGTTGATCCAAAATTCAAGTTCGAGACAGCCCGTCGAGTCCAAACCATTAAGTGGACATTAATTCGAAGGAATAAATGTGGGGGCTTTGATTTCCACTTGTGCAGCATGTAAATACATTATTTTCCCCCAGATGCTTAGACTGGCTTCAAGTGATATTCTATTTGTATTCCGGTACTATCTTGGGGGTTTTGTTCCTCGAAATTCATACATATTCAACTTCGACCAAATTCAGAGTTTTTCGCATTCTCATCACTCCAATCTCCTGGTATCTTTGCTTTAGCAGCGCACTCGCTACTATCTAAAAAATCACCCAGATAATAATAACAATTACTGTTTTTTTCGTGGCACGCAACATTATGTGCTACAGTCAAAATTGACACGTCAATTGCGATCTAGATTTGATATGATGGTACATCAGTTCATCTAGCGCCCCATAGTGACCGAATGCAAAGAATCTGCAATCACATTCCAAAATGAATAAACGGAGCCCATCTGTCCACCGTCACATTTGGATCTTCGCGAAGACGCAATATGGCACGATTGAGCGCAGCTGCTGCATCCGACGGATTGAAGGCCTCGGCCCCATTTCGGAACAGATATTCATAAGTGTGGTTGGCCACAATTGGAGCATCTGCGTCTCTGATACCCCACATTGTGGCAATGATACTTGGGAAGCCTGCAAATTGAAGGCCGCCTGCAAGATGCATCGCCTCTCCTGGCATGTCCCGTACACCAGCTGCAGCATGGCAAACAGATAAGAATGCAAATTGAGCGTTTGGTAGTTTTTTGGGAGCCATTTTAGCGATATCCAGATTGCCATCGTGGAGCGCGAATGCGCTGTCCAAGCCCGATGTTGGGTGCTGCATGCCGTGACAGGCGAAGTGAACCCAGGAGCACGAATCCAATGCACTCGAGACACGATCTACCGTCGCATCCGATCCGTGCAACCATACAATATTGTCTGTGGACAAAGAGACCACCTGCACCACCCTATCCACCTCTTCTGTTGATAATGGAATTGGATTTTGGCCAGGTGTGTCCGGTTGACTCACAGCGAGAAGTTTCGACGTTCTATCCAGACTTCGTGTGGATTTGTTTCGCGCTTGCAGGGAAGAGCTGAGAGTGGTCACATAGGAAGAAATTACCAGATTCGTGACATCTACTGTTCCCCCGAGTCCCGCGGCATGAATGGGAATAAAAGTGAGAGGACCTGTCGGATACCAGAAGATATGATGCTTATGCATGTCGGAATTAATCTTAGAGGAAACATGGATTTTATCGAAGATGGCAAGGATGATGTTGTTCCAGACTTCTCGTAAAGCAGGTTTCAACGAACGTGAGATATAGTTCTGTCGCCGCCTTTGGGAACCATCGGTAGGGAGTAACCTTATGTCGCGAGCCAACTGGGATAGCGTATCAAGATCAATATCTGGCAATGATACATGCTCTATTTCGCGAACTTCATCAAATATCAGGGCGTCCACTCGATACTCGCTGGCGTTAATGATGACAACCAGTCCACCGGTGGCAGCCTGTCGAAGTTGGCGAAATGGTACAGGACGGAGAAAATACTCAAACTCTGGAAGTTGTCTGATTTTGTCCAGTAGGTTTTCCCACACGCTAACCAGACGACGACGTTCTTCGCCAATATCCACTCCGACGCCTTGATCAACGTGAAGCGGGGAATTAGAGAAATTGCTTGCCTCCAGCTTCTGGCCAGCGCTTTCAAACTGGGCTGCCATGGCTGGTGCCTCCTCTCTCAACCTCTCCAGATCGCCTCGCAAAGTTGATGCCTGTTGCCAGAAAATAGATCTTCCCAAATCAAGAAGCTCGACTGCTTCTTCGAAATGACCTAGCTGAATGGCACAGCTCGCCGCAAGACGGCTCAGGTCCTCAGCACCTTCCTCCACTAACCACTTCTGGCGCGAATCTGTACTTAAGCCTAACCATGCCACCTTCGGCAAAGTCTCCAAAGCCGTACAATAGCCTTCCAATGCGGACAACAGGTCATTGTTGAGATGCGATGAAAGAGCCCATCTGCGAGCAGCAAAGAGTGCACGAGAAGGGTATGCAGTCGGTAGTCGCGCTGCTGTCCGGAAGGCGGAAATAGCAGCTGCATGGTCTGCAGGGTCGCTGAAGTGTTCAAAACGAAGCGCCTGGCTATCACCAAGGTTGATTAAGAATAACACTTTGTTTGGTACTCCGTCATCGGTAAGCTGGACCGCCTTTCGTAGGTTCGAGATTGAGTCCTCGAGATCGGTTAGTTTACCTATGCGATCAAAACGGCATTTCTGGCTCATGCCAAGGTTGGATAAAAGACCTGGTTTGTTTGGGCGTCCGTCATTGGTAAGCTGGACTGCCCTTTTCAGATTCGAGATGGAGTTGTCGATATCGGAGAGTTTACCCAGGCGGCGGAAGCGATCTCTCTGACTGTCGCCTAGATTAGATAAAAGTAATGGTTTGTTTAGTCGTCGATCATCGGTAAGCTGGACTGCCGCGTTCAGATTCGAGATAGAGGCGTGTAGATCAGTCAGTTTGCCGAGGCGCTCGAATCGAATTCTTTGGCTGGCACCGAGGTTGGACAGATACGCTCCCATATTTTTGTGCCGGTCGTCGGTAAGCTGGACTGCCTTTTGCATGTTCGTGACAGAATCTTCTATATCTGCCAGTTCACCGATGCGCTCGAAGCGAGCTCTCTGGCCGTCACCGAGGCTGGAAAGGTACATAGCCTTGTTTGTGTGATCGTCACCAGTAAGCTGCACTGCTTTCCGTAGGTTCGAGATGGAGTCCTCTATATCGGCTAATTCACCGATGCGTTCAAAGCGAGTTTGTTGGCTGATACCGAGGTTGGATAAAAGAAGTGGTTTGTTTTGGTGTCGATCATCGGTAAGCTTGACGGCCCTTTTTAGATTCGAAATGGAGCCTTCGAGATCAACCAGATTACCGAGGCATTCAAAACGACGGCCTTGGGCGCTACCCAGATTGGATAGGTAGCCTGGTTTCTCCGGGTGTCCATCCTTGGTAAGGCGGACTGCATTCTGTAAGTTCGAGATGGCATCTTCGAGAATGGTCATGTCACCGAGGCGATCAAAGAGACCTAGCTGGCTGTTACCGAGACCAGAAAGATACACCGCTTTGTTTATGTGCCCATCGTTAGTAAGCTTGGCTGCTTTTGTCAGGTTCAAGATGGAGCCCTTCAGATCGGCCAGTTCACCGAGCTGCTCAAAGCGAGCTCTCTGGCTCGTACCGAGATCGGAAAGATGTGCAGCTTTGTCGGGATGCCCGTTGTCAGTGAACTGAACTGCAACTTGTAGGTTTGAAATGGAGGCCTCAAGATCGGCCAGGTCACCGAGGCGCTCGAAGCGATGGCGCTGACTGGTACCCAGGTGGTATAAATAAGTTGGTTTCTCTGGTAGTCCGTCATCCGTAAACTGGACGGCCTTCTTTAGGTTTTTGATGGATTCTTCGAGGTCGGTTAGCCTGCCAGCCGCCTTAAATGATTCTAGCTGACTAGCCCCAAGTTTAGAAAGGGAGTCGACATCTGCTCGTGCAACATTCTGGACATCGGTATGCCTGGTGAGGTTTATAGCGATGATCCCCGTTAAGGTGTCGGCTGTTTCTGATGTTACTTTGAGAGAAGTAACTTGAAGAAGGTGAGATGGATCGATAGGAAATGCGTATACATAGAACGCACGTTTTCCGTTGGTACATTGAGCCAAAAGTGTTCCGAGCCGGATGTCAATACGACCCACGCAAGTGTTTCCGCCGAAAGGCCAATTGTAGTGTATTATTGATAGGCAAATGATCGCAGAGTTATTTCCATTGCTGTCACAAATTCTACATCAGTCACCGAAACCTAGGTATGATACGATTATACGCACATTATGAAGTCTTCGTTCCAAGTCGGTGTTTTCTTTCGCTCAATTACTTTACTTTTCAGCACCATCGAATTCTCTACTTTGATCTCTACATAAAGATTTGGCGACCTTTTCCCTGCCCAGACGATCCCATCCGCGGATCCAACTAGACAAAATATATTAAGTAACAGGCATAGAGTCTGGAAGGCTGAGATACCCACTGTGTAATTTGTAGCTGTGGTTCGTGCTATGATCCATCACAGGGCGCGACGGATGGCAGAGGTAGATAACTTGAGCGAGGTTTTTTTTTTCTTCCGAAGCGAATCGCTGTGAAATTTGATGTACTTCGGCAGGAGGTAGAGCGGCGTCGGCAGGGACAGAATGGAAGCGGATCATAAATTATCAACGACGTTTCCATCTGTTCATACATACATATTATCATCGATTTATGGTAATACTTCTTGCATTGCTTGCTACTTAGAGAGCAGCGTGTTTGAGGGGATCATTGGGGGGTCACGGTCCTGTGACTACATAAAATCGTAGGGTCCGAGTCATTGACGTTATACATGACACGATATTTGAGCTGGTTTGTTTGGTGTGTATAGTGAGCTTAGTGACGTCGGATATGTGCGATAAGTATATATATTAGATAGAGCGATGCAAATTTGAAGTCGGTCGGCAGCCCAACAGCACGTGACGAAGTGCATCAGAATTATTAATATATAGCCGAACCTTTGTTTACAGTCTCCGAAACTACAGAATCTTGGCTTACTAGTCTCAGACTTGAAATGCAGAGACAAGGGTCAAGCTCATCGTGAGCTGCAGGGCGCCTCGAACAATTCATACTAAAGACAGCTCCCTCGAAGTTAAAACAGCCTACAGACAGGACACGACGAGTTGCTCGCGCGGCCAAGTATCAAAGTTTTGGTATCATATCAAATCACAGTGTGTCTGCAATGGGCAGAGGTCCACTGTCGCCGCAAACGCAAAGAAGACGAATGCAACAATGAATAATGTGTGGATCTTGATGGTTGGAGCCAAGTAGCACTCGTCGCTTGCCTTGTTTGTAGGCAGCAAGCAAATCCCCTCGTTGATCCCTAAGCATAAGGTATGGCAGCTTAATCTGTGGACCTTGATGGTGTAGCTTTGCCGCAATGGTCATCTTGTCCTATCCCCGATGCAATAGAACAGCGAGACTTTCGAAAGTCGGAAGCCGAAATATACACCATCGATGATTTTGTGTCTTTGGTTTTGAAGACGACGAGACATCCAAATTGGGAGCAGTTTGCATTGCGGTTGGGCGGCCTTTTGCACTTGTATGACCTGTGTGAATGTTGGATTTGAGGTTCTGTAGTCTGTCCTTCCAAACAAATCAACTGGTTCCTCATTAGAGGTGGATAGTCCGATGCCAATCATATGTTCCAATGTCAAGAAAACAAAAATCACCCGAGCAAAATCAAGCATCGTCTTCAAAATCCTGCTCCCCAAAACCATTCCGAGCCAGACTCACCGGTTGTACTACCGAATCCTCCATCTCCACATCATCGTCAACATTTGCCGTCATTCGCGAGTCTGCGGTGCGGTCTTGCTGGCGTTGTTGTACATTCGGACCCCATGATAATGTTTTGTCGCTGTCCAGGGTGTCCAAGAAAGCTAGGCAGCCCTTCAAACAGCCTCTCCATTTCACAGGCACTGTACCACCTACATCCACACCCGCAACAACCTTCTCCCAAGTAAATCTCTCCTCCATATGCCGAACGAAGGCCGTTTTACTCCGATGCGACGTATTTGGACATATACCTATGCCCATAATCTCATTGTCCTTGTTGGTGTCACCCCTCGATGACGAATGAAAATGATCACGACCGCGAGGGGTCCCGCTTGGGGACATATTTAGGGGTGCCGAGACAGACTCGGGGACACATGCATTCAGAATGTCTTTCACAGACGAAGGCAGAATTCTCGATCCCCATGCTCCAGGGATTGGTAGGACGTAGAGCTCAGCAAGGTTGACATTAGCCCCCGGAGTTGGAAGCGGGCATGGAGACACCAGCACACGCAGGCAGAGTTCAAACAAAGATGGAACATTGGATTGTGGACGTGTGTAGATGATCGCCGAAACAGAGCGATTTGACGGGGCCGTTTTCGACAAGACCCTGGATATTGACCGTCGGCGATGGAGTGATCCGGCCTGCCGTGGCGGAGCGGCAAAAGGAGAAGGAGAAGTGCGAGGTTCTGGGCGGAAAGGATTTGGAAACAGCGACAGGGTCTGTAAAACCATATTTAACATTTCAGAAGGCATGTGCGTGAGCTGGTTGTTTGAGACGTTGAGTTCTCGAAGATTAGAAAGATGTGATATCTCAGCGGGGATAGATGTGAGTTGATTTCCACCTAGCGAATGAATAGCATCAGATGGAGTAAAATATATAATCAACATGACACCTACGAAGACTCAGCACTGTCATCTTGGTGAGGCTGAACAATTCACGCGGCAGGGTTCGTATATGATTAATAGCAAGATAGAGCTGTAATTCTTCTCTTGCCATGGAGGACTCAGAAATTGACGTGGTGCGCTCGAATGAGCGCGACTGATGCGAAGTATTGATTGGTGTGGTCTTTGTACGAGAAAACAAGCGCCCACCCGTCGAGTTGGCCTGTTCTATTCTTTTCGCGCTCACAAAAAACTTCCCCAAATCACCAATAGATCCAGGTACATATGTAAGTTCCCGAGAGCTATGGACAATAGCCACGTCAGAAATATTTTCAAAAATAGGACCCCCACACGCACCTAAGTTCTATCGTTCCATTGCCTTTGTCGATCGCGTTCGAGATAGCCTCATCCCATATCAAAACTTCTCGGCTATCTTGGACGGAATTTGGCAGGCGTCCGGATACAGTATCATGCAGGTACGCGTCCTCTTCATATGACCCTTGGAACGCACACGACCCTGCCCTGGAAATGAAATCAGATGGCGAGATTGCAGTTGGAGTCGCGATTCTCTTTTCGTGAGCTGGAAGATGCCTATCCGATCTGAATGATCCTGCAAAAGGATGAGAAGGCCCTGCCAGAATGGGGGGCGAATTAAGAATGATTGGCGCTAACGCGGGCGACGAGGCTGGGGAAGAATCTGTTGGGCCCCACGAAGGGGAAGAAGGCGGAGAGGATGATGGCGCGAAAGGTGGACCCAATGCCATTATTACTGGCTTGATGTCCCTCGTCAAAGTACTTAGTGTCGCTGAAAGTAGGGCGAAGGGGTTACACTGACACGGGCGCTAAATAGCGTTCGGCACGTGCAACTGTCAACACACTATGTAATACAAGATTGAAATAAAGGTCCGTCTAGATCTAGTTCGATTGATTAATTCAAAGGTCGAATGCAAGGCTGAAATTAGGTTCAATGGAATGTGCATAAGACTTCTCGCAGGGGTTTGTATGCCAGGATCTTAAGATTTCTCAACCGTGTCAGTGTCACGCAAGGACGCCAACGCTAGTCTGGAACAAGCACATAGAATTGTGAGTTGAGAAACGGACCACTCGTGGTTATCTCTACATGAGAAACACAAGACTTCAGGGCCTATAATCTTGGATACGGTTCTGCGTCTATGCGGGAAAATAGTGGCTCCCATCGCGAGTTTCGCCATGTTGCGGCAGATCCCACCCTCGATCTGAGAGCATTACTAGATGACAGTAATAAGCGTCTTGGCTCCATTATCCCGCAGTAATACCGTCAACCCCGCCAAAGTCAGAAAACTGTTGTTGATATCAGCCATAGCGGAGAAAGTCGTTCGGGCTGCAGACTCTGAACCCGTGAAACTTACCACAAATCCTGATCCCGCGCAGACAGACTTCTCGAAAGCACTTGTGACCGTGGTCTCGCAGCTGAACATACTTGTCTAATTATTAGACAAGTTAGCTATCGAAATATCGTGGGCCATTCCTAATATCTATGCCAATTTTGCTTGGTAAGTAAGATTGCACGTTGTAAGAAGATTCTGATGGGAAAATTGTTCTGATAAAAATTGTTCTGATAAGAAGCAGATCCCCAATTGAACGATGCTACAGATCTAAACAATAGCAGATAAACTCGCATTGGCCATACTGAGAAAGACGGGATACTCATCGCCACGCAGAGACCTTGAAATCGCGTCTAACCGCATCCTTCCCAATGCTATTAGACTTGCTTTAACATGGTAACACCTACGAGCTTGGGGGGGTATCCGAAGTTGATCTTTTTGTGTCGACACCTGTGCAATGGAGTAGGACGGGACTTCCCTACCTTAAATGTAGCATATCGGAAGCTGGCTGGTTCGTCCGAGTCGTAGCGATAGGCTACGACTCGGACGAACCACCGTTATTCAAGGGTATCAAAACCTTGCCCAGCGGGCACAGTGCCTGTGTTAAATCAGATCCTCATCTTCATTGTCTGGTATTCGTCCTGCGGGTAGTTCCGCCTCGTTCGAGACGTCATGACAGAGATCGGTCAGGCACCACGGCCAAACGAGGGATTGCAGCAACGAGAGGCTGGCTGGTCTTGGAGCAAGTCTACTGCGCGGGAAAAGGATGATAGCATAATGAGTAAATGACGAAGCGTAGTGTTTATACACACCAGTTGTTACATAATCCAGGAGCGCCCGAGTACTTTGCGCGGCTGGTTTGCATGTAGGAAACAAGACGGAAACATCGGATATTCAGTATTCCCCAGTGCCATTGATGTGGGAGATTGGACAGCAGCTGCCACGGCCATCTACTCTGTCGGACGATGAGGTTGTACATTTCGAGGTCAGAAGCATCATGATTATCAAGGACAAGGAAGCAGATCGGAGCAGACACATAAATCTCAACCGGACCATTGGCTTTATGTAATACCGCGAGCACAAACCAGTACGCGTAGGAATGTCATAGTAGTAGGCGCCTGTGGAGAACCCTTTTACGTAACCTCGGTCCTCGATAGCTCTGGTAAAATTGAATGTCCAAATCCGTCCACTTGTTATTAGTACTTATACAAGTAAAGGTATATCATCGCTAGGCTTTCTTATCCGACCATGGGCCGTCAAGTTCATGACTTTTATACGAACGACAATCCACGACGAATTCTCGCTAAAGGATCATAGTCAGTCTCATGAAATACATATCTTGACTATATTATTAACGACCCGCCCAACAGTCGGCATTGGTTCAACGCAACAGCACCGGGCCCCTCAACTAAGTAGTTGTTGTTGGGCGATAAGTGCGTTGCCTCTCGCACCAGACGCTCTTGTGTGATGCCATCCTCAGGCCCCTCCACTAGCCCGCGTATACAAACCCATCGGCGCTCGCATTCTTTCTCGAACGAGAAAGGCCTGGGTGCATTCGTCTCTCTAGGCGCACTCCCCAAACTCCAGCGCAAAACCGTGCCGGCATTTCACTTTAAACACAGCCGCCAGGATGATTCATTGGAAGATGATCTACACCGACACCGTGACTTCGCGCCACTGTCAATTGAAACACACAACCTGTCCACATTGCATGAGGGTCGTTTTCTAGCCAACAGTCAGTCTGACCGACCCCATGATGAATTGACAGCACCTGCCGTCATTGTGCCCTTCCCTAAATCCTCCCCGCTGTCATGTGCGCCGGAGGACACGCCACTGCTCACAGCATCTACTTCTCTTAGCTACCCCACGCTCTCCTGCGTCTCCTATCGCCCTATTCTTCTGTCCGATGGGACACGTCTCAAATCTTCACTCAGGTCCCCGCATCTCCGTGTTAAATCCGCTCCCGTAACCCCATTGAATGTCCACTTTCCAGAAAGGAAGGAAGATGGCCTGGAGAGTGTGCGCGTGTTCAGTCTCAAAGCTAGGCCGGCATCATTGTGCGAAGGAGGCGATGGCACGGAGACAGAGACAGACAGTCGGTTCCCATTTTCTAGGTTTGGTACAAATTCCTCTGGACCTGGCCCTTTCCCTCTCGCTTCTGTAGTCGACTATGAGACGGCTGGAGCAACGTCCACAATTCCTGTACCTAACCCTCCTCCATATGCGAATATTTATTTCGAGTCGGCAGCGCTCGTGCAGTCCGAAGCACCCTCCTATCCACTGGCACCCACTGCCCCGCACCTCACCGGCACTATCCTGGTACGAAATGTCGCTTATGAGAAACACGTAGCTGTGCGTTTTACCCTCGACGAGTGGCAGACCACAAGTGAAGTGACTGCACGCTACATTGCATCCGTGCCAGTTCTTCCTTGGGAAAAGACACGCAGTCGCACGCCGAGAAATGCTGTAAGAATAACTGAAAACGCCAGCAATCCTTCCTCGACACCACTTACTTGGGATCGTTTCTCGTTCGACATACGTCTAGATGGCGAGTTACAGGAGCGTGTGTTGTGGTTTGTCGGGAGGTATACTGCCACTGGAGAAGGTGGTGGGGAATGGTGGGATAACAATTCCGGGTTGAATTTCCGGGTTGGCTTTAAGGCGGCTGCGGTCAAAAGTGGGGATCGTACCGGCCAAACGGCCACTGCTCCTGGTAGGCATCTTTCCAATCCACAACCAACACCCCCGGCCAACAGACATGCACTGACTCAGACGATTAACCCTCCATCCTACTCTCCTAACCAGACTAGATCGATACCTCCGCCTCTGGCCTCTTTCGCACTACGACGGCAAGCCAAGTTGAGTTTGTCGAATTATGCGGCGCCATGCTTGTCCCCAACCTCCGCCGGCCCACGTCCGAGTCCTTGCTCTCTGCTCAACTCACCTCTGTCCACTCCCGATGCACCTAAGTTTGAGGTACGAGCTACGCCACCTTTTGTCATTCAAACAATCATCGGTGATCAGCCCATTCTTTGAGCCTCAATTCAAGGGCACCACAGCGCAATGGCCATCTGTCAGCTCAAACTCAAACTCAGATTCCCCTTCAGGTTTGGGCTCCAGCTTGGAATCAAATTCTTCGCAGCTGTGCTCATCTCGATCTATGACCTCGCCGTCAGCTACGCTGTTCAACTCAAAATCTGGCTCCCCTCAATCAGGATCAGGGACATCAACGCCCAAGATGAGCCTGGACACGGATTCGGATCAACTCTACAGTACGTTTATAAGGCAGTGGTGCTTCGCGCAGAATGAGTAACTCACTTTCCCTATCACCAGGCCCTGCATACAGATTCGGATTCGGATTATGGGTTCATTCACTCGACGCCTGTCATCGTCCTTGCATTTGGTTCCCCTGTCCCACTAAAATCACTTTCCACAACAACAAAAAAACAGCATGGCATTCAGACCCTCAACCATCCTCCTTTTGTTATTCACTATTCTTGCTCAGCTCATTCCGTCAGGCTTGTATTACACCTAGACGTCTATTTTCTTTCCAACATAATTTGTGTATCATCACTTACCACGCATCCCTGTATCATCGCTACTTTCCATCCCTGCAATACCGTTTGTTCCGCCCTCCTCTTCCTTGCCACCTTATCGAACACGTAATCGTTCTTCCACTTCTTAGTTTATGTATTTGTGTTATCCATTGGTTTTGTGATCAAAAGTGGTTGGTGAATATGTGATCAAGTATAATCCGAAATAGAAGTGTGTTACATCAGAATCGTAGTAAGGGGCATACTGTCCGAAGCTGCTAAGGCGATCTTATAAGGCTCTCGTCACTATCAGACCGAGCCAAAGGGGACAATCGAAGCGAATTCCGCGATTTCGAAGACTTTTTAAACTTGGGAAATAGCCAAGCGAGCAACGCGATAATAAGAGCAGGAACCCCTATGCCAATGCCTACACCAAGACTTATGATATTGCCTTCATTAGAACCATCACTACTTTGACTAGTCCCAGTCCTGGTGGGTCCCAAAGCCGTGGACGAGCCAATACTTGATGACTGATTGGATGTGACGGAATCGAAGGTCCAGACAGTAGGGTATGCTTGGCCAAAAGGATAGGGATAGACTATGACCTGTCAGTGATTAGATGGGCCCAGACATCGATCAGTCCAGCACAGAAAAGGCCTAGACTAGACTCACTGGATTGTTGTTACCAATAATACTGTGATATACATTCCAAAAGTTGTTAAACGAGGTATCAGGCGATAATCTACATACCCGTATAAGACACTAATATAGTTTTCAAAGGTAGCTGGAATGAACACTTACAAATAACCACCATTGAACCCTGCTATATACCAGTCATACGCTGCCTGGCTTTGAGTCACATTCGACGACGACCAGCTTGTGTAGAAAATATAGTTTCCAGTACGAACATTCTTGAATGTGTAGGACGTCGAAGAGCTTCCTGCTACCTGCCACTATTAGCGACGTCAGCCTCCAGAAATCCAGGCGGCAAGCAAGGCGATGAGAAACCTGTTGAGATGTATCCTGAGTAGGCAGGGAAGTGGTCAGATTTGAAGTGCCGTCAGCGAACTCGAGAAAAACTCCAAAACGTTGGGCATATATGTAGTATGTGCCGACTGTGGGAGCCGACGCAGGTGTGGACGTAGGTGTGGGTGTCGATGTAGACATGGGCTGTCTTCACTTGTTGGGTGCTATGGCATAGCACAACCAGCATGGGTGCCTGTAGGACATAGAAAGGCTAAGCACCCGGGCCGAGCCTGGACCCGTGAAAAGACGCTGGTTGAGAACAAAATCAAATCGACGGCTACAGTATACCAAAGCATATCAAAGCACATCGATTGGTTGACACCAAGTTGACACTGCCGCCCGCGCATGCGTCAATTAAGCCCCTGTGTCTTACTTGTAGCTCCTTCGCCAAAGAGGTCAGACGGAGGTCTGTAGGCTGTTGCCTCGCTGCCTGGCCCTGGATTTGGCCTGCAGTGACCAGTCATCAATCCGTAGTAAATATACCTGGAACGAGTTGGAATAGCAGCTTAGTTTTGCTGTAAATCCCTCGAAAACCGCTCGAGAGTGAGCCTTGGATGAAGTTCATTGGTGTAACGTTAGTGCAACGGTTCAACTTGAACCTCGACGTCGAACTTGAAGCCAATTATAGGCAAATTATATACTAGGAAATATATCTCCGCGCGCGCTTCGATTTCATACGCTCTAACTTGAAAGTACGGAATCCACAAACTCACTTGGAAGAACTCCGGGAGACTCTGCAGATCTGCGAAGTTAAGCGACTGAGCAGGGAAATTAAATGCGTTCGTGGCAGGTTCAACTTTGTGCATACTTTATAATTATTATAGAGTGGCGTACATACATACATACATACATACATACATAGGCCTGACAGCTCACTTGTGTTTATTAACAGCCGCTTCTCCCATTCCACCGGACTATGTATATGATAATATATCTGCAGGTAAATCAATACGTGGAATGAAATAAATATCAAAAGATCACAAAACCAGCTCGAAAAACGATAACTCGCTCACCATCCCACAATACTTATCGTTCCAACTGCTTGTTCAAAAATTCGGACATTCAACTTCGACACTCCTAATAATTGCAGTCATCATCTTTGGCGCTTTGTCCCACTCAATAGGCCCTTTCGCCCATTCGGCTGTCCCGACTGGCGTACTGGCGTCCCAGATTCCCAGTTGGACTCGAGCAGGGTGAGATGGATAGTGCAGGGTGCCATTTTTGCGAGTTTGTTCTGAAGAATGGCAACAAAAGGGACATGGTGAGCGTCGCCAGCTTCGATATTCCTATATCCACTTCACCTCTAGATATCGTGCGCACGCTCTTCCCGTCCACACCCCAGACAATACGATCAGCGGACCAGTCAATAGAGTATTTGTGAAAGTCATTGATGGAGGCATCTGGCGATTTTGCAGCGGGCACATCTTCGATAGAACTGAACACTCCCCAGAGCGGTTGTTTGTCTTCAGGGCTGGGTGCGAATACGTTGGTTTGCCAGTGAGAGGGGTCGCCGCCGAGTAGTTCTACGTCTATCTCGTCATGTTCATCGGCTATTCGTTATGTGAGCTGGGCGAGCATGAGCTGAAGCAGCAGGCGACGGTACGAACCTATGAGAATGACGGCCGTGACCACACCGGCAACGAGAGGACTCAACACCTCGTAGGTAACTTTACCGTAGCTGAATACCTATGAGCATGCAGTGGGGTCAAAAAGGAGTTCTTGATCTTACAGAAGAGTGAATGTTGAATTTATTGTTGCACCGTCGGCGACTTTGTCGTTGGCGCCGCCTCTGGTAGTGATGTGGCCGTCCGGTCTTTGCAGAAACAGCTCCAGACCATCATTTCCTGCTCGATAAGAGCCTTCAGGACTGATGGCAACAAAAGGAGAGGTTGGGACGTCATCCGAGCTTGAGCGAGATGAAACTGAAGAGACTGGGAAGGTGGAGCTGAAAGATTGGCAGGAACTCGAGCGCTTGATATGCATGGCCAGCGTGCAGGTCAAGGAGAACGAAACAATGGCGCAAAAGAATGGGCGGAAAGGCATGCTGGCCTCTATTTACAGTATGCGAGTAGTTACTGACGAGTACGCGTCCAGCCACATGACCCAAAATCAATCGCTCCTCATCAGTTCTCTTCGGCTAACCTCTTCATTTCCAGAAAGTCGATCTCGTCCACGGGTAGGCCTTGTGCACGATTTTCATTCATCAGTGTTTTCGTCGCCATCAATGCATGTTCCCTCTTCCACCTAGCCTCTCCGATGGCCTTCAATATCTGACCCCTCTTCGTTGTGGCGATATTTCGCCATGTCCATTTTTCGCTTCCCTTCTTCGTTGTGCGCAGCAGGTGCCTCCTCGTATAAATTTTTGACGCTTGTATGTTGAACGCCTTCTCATTTCTTTCCTGCATCCCCTTCCTTTGTGCCGCATCTTGTAACTCTTCCATTGGTGGTGGGGGCGCAAAAGGCACCACCAATCCCACCACTGCTTTTTTGTATGTTTGCTTCGTGCGTGTCATACTACCATCTCGCGCGCGATAAAGGGGTGATGCAAAAATGCCCGTCCGAATGTAAGTGGTCTCAACACCATATACTGCAAGCAAATACGAGCGTATGTCTGTCTTCGTTATAGACAGTGGTAAGCGAAAGGTGGCTTGATAGGGGTTGTAAGGCATGCCGGGGGGAGTGCTGTTGCGAACCATTCGAAAAATGATGTTTGGAAGGTAAACCTTTTGCCCCATTGCGACCACCTCTTTCCGACCATCCTTCTGCTTCTCGATTCGAATACCACGGACTCGATTCCTGCGCTGATTGAGCTGGTCGAGCCACTCTTTGTCAGATGGCTCGCCCCCATTTTTTCCTTTACCCATCAATTCACCCAAGGCAAGTGCACGTTGGTAATAAGCGAATTCGGCTGGTGTAAGGTCGTCACTGGAACGCGGGGAGTCCTTGTCCAGTCCCCGAGCAGCACGACGTTCGCGGACGGCTTTGGGGGCAGATAATATGCGTCCTTCACGGGCTCGAGCATGAGTCGCATATGAACGACGCAAGAGTCGACTAGCCGACTGCATGTCAGAAAATGTTGCGGTGCAACGATAGCAGAAAATAGTTTATGTAATTATCCCTGTCGCCTAATTTAGTCACCCGGCCTCCGAGTCTTGAACGTGGCGTTACATCACTTTGACCTGCACAGTCACCTCGTTCTCCTAAACCAAAGGGATAAGCTTGCTGAGGGCTGAAACCAGGACATTCTTTAACTCGGTGGACAATGGCGGGATTTTCTGTATTCCGTTTCTTTCGATTTTTAAGGTCTTTGTGTGCACCCATCACTGCGTGCATAGGTTTCTCTTGCCTCTTGGCTTTCATATTCATTCTCTACCAACCAACTCCCGGACCAGGGATTGTACAGAAGCTAGGATGGCAGTCGTGGGATTTGATTAGTATGACCGATGCGCAGGTGGAGGAAAGCACACATACCAGCGCAGGCTCTGTGGCGACTGTACCCGAAGGCGTGGACTGGTGGAACGTCTCGAAGCCTCAAGACAATACTATTGATGCGGCTAGTTTACCATTGGATGAATATGCGCCATTATTACCGCATGACACCGGCTGTGCGTCCACGACCTTACATATATTCACAATTGCACACTTACTGCCTAGCAGTATCTGAAATTAGCGTCCAACGCTGCATGTTTGGGCCATTCATGGCCCAGCTTTGCTATCCTCCCTCGACGCCAGAGCAAGATGCTATCAAGGGTAAATGGGTCCGTGTTAACAAGGATCTCAACCGCCAGTCTGGACTCTGGCATCTCGTGCGTAACCCCTTCCACCTCCGGCCTTCTCATGCTAATCCTACTACAGAATATTTATTACCGACGCACTAGACGTTTAGATATTCCTCTCGTGGCGGAGCTAAAATTGCTTCCCGATTCGCAATCTCCTCCATCAACTGAAAAGTGGATCAAGACATCGCGTTCAATACGCGATGGTGTGTCGGGAGAGCCTCCTCTCTATTTATGGTATCGCACAGGCAAGACTGTGAGGGAAATGACTACACAGGAGAAGCAGGAAGATCTTATCACGGAACTGGACGTGCTGTATGGGGCGGACAGGCCGTGGTATGGATTTGATAAATTAGAGCCTTCGGTGACAATCGAGTCGGGCAGGGTGTCAAGCGAGTGGATAACATACCGCAAGGGAGTTAAACGTGCGTTTCTCACTTCTCCGCAAGTATTTGTTATTCTCATATGTTATTTGCAGGACCACCCGCCGCACCACCCCTTCACTTCTCACACGACGGTAGATTCAAAATTCTCCAGGTTGCCGACTTGCACTTTTCCATTGCGCACACTGACTGCAAGGACAGCCTTTTGTCTCCCTGCAAAGACTCGGACAACCTCACATCCACGCTCCTTGGTCACATCCTCGATGAGGAAAAGCCAGATTTGGTCGTATTCACAGGCGATCAACTGAACGGCCAGGGCACCACGTGGGACACCAAATCAGTATTTGCGAAATTTGCTGTAGCCGTGACAGAAAGGCGGATCCCTTGGACGGCGGTGTTTGGGAACCACGATGATGAAGATGGGGCATTCAAGGATGAACAGATGAAGCTATTACAAGCACTGCCATATAATTTGGTCGAGCGAGGCCCGAAAGATGTGCATGGCGTGGGAAATTATGTTCTCAAAGTCAAAAGTGCTGATCCGTTGAGTCAACTGTGCTTTGGCAAGGATGCACAGAATGGCTGACAAATTATTGAATAGGTCGAAGACCCACCTATTGACACTTTACTTCCTTGACTCGGGATCATATTCGAAAGGCTATTTTGATTGGCTTGGTTGGTTCAGGCCGACTGAATATGATTATTTACATCAAGTAAATTAACTTTACCTTGTTGAATGTCGTTCGTTCCGGGCTGACGCAGTCATCGTAGAGTCAAATAAATTGGTTCTTACAGGAGTCAGGCATGTATTCTACTGATCTCATCTCTATATCTAACATCTAATGTATTTGATTGCCCAGGTTCCATCAATTCCATAGAACGTCCTTTCAGTCCGGACACTGCCAAAGACTTGGGCGTACTCTGGGAACGACAATCTGCCGACCAGCTCACACCCGAGACTCGGAAATTAGCCAAGCCAAATGCTATGATGTTCTTCCACATCCCTCTGTACGTATATCATATTTGCCGTTAACTCTGTGTATCCTTATGACATCCTTTAGACAAGAATCATATTCCCAGCCAGACAAGGATACACATACGGGTGCATCGCTTGATGTTGGTTTGCGCGGCCTTGAGCCTAAGGGCGCTGCGAAGAAAAACGAGGGCTTTTTCGAGAAGGCGCTGTTGGCAGCAATGGAAAGTGAGCACCTTGCAAAAGGAAGTGCACGAGAAGTGAAAGTTGTCGGAAATGGCCATTGTCATCGTACGTACTGCTCTTTTCTTAAACTGAATATTGATTCATTTTGTTGGCAGTCACGGAGAATTGTCGACGCGTCAAAGGGGTCTGGTTGTGCTTCGGCGGTGGAGGGTCAGCCTCACATTATCATCTAATCGAAGATTGATCACTTACATTCTGCCCAGGTCTTATTCTGGCTATAGCAAAATAGGGTAAGCGTCTTCCACCCATGAAAGCTGCTCGTACGAGACTAATATATTTGTATCCAGATTCGATAAACGATTCCGAGTATACGACGTCTACGATTATGGAGAAACGATCCGGACATACAAGCGCACCGAAAAGGATGTAATTCTGGACGAGATGATTCTGGTTGGTCGTGGAGCTGCACCTGCCTACACGGGCAGACGATGAAGGCCGCCGATTGGTTCTCAAACGCATTGGCGTGTAAGATCTAGTTTCCAGTACGAGATGCTTATTATTATTATAAAAGGCTTGTGGATGTAAACCTAGTGGAGGTAACTCAATACAGTTGACTGGGTCATAATGCATAACCTCCGTACGCTATGCATTATAAGGTCTTATGCTGCAGAGGTCATATTTGGGGTGCAGTCAGGCTACTTTGCTCCCGCTGAGCCCACACGACATTGCTCAGCTGAACATTGTCAATACCATGATCAATCATGAGTTGATCATTCTCTTCCCCTTACTCCAAGCCTTCGCTGGGGACCTTCAACAGTGAAGACTACATTGGATACACTTTCTTTGGGTCAATACTCGCCTGGTAATGTCCACATGGAAACAACGATAGTAGTGTGACGAAAGGAGTAAAATGTTTTTACCTTCAGTCCTAACTCGTGGTTTAAATATTTCATTGTCGTATATGGTACGCATTTCCATTCATCAAGACGAATGCAGGTTTGAAAAGGAGTCGGAATATTAGCTACTGCGGTATGAAGGCGGCCACGCTGTTCCAAAACCTGCAAGGATTGATTTGAATACTTCAATATCGGCCATAGGCGAAGGAAAAACTTACGCGCATCGTTCCAGTAATCCAGCGTCCGTCGATATCGCTATATCTGGTTGATAAGCAGATGTCTTATTGAAAAGCATCTCCGTATTATTAGAGCTCCAATGATTCCAAGCCGGCATGGGATTTATAGGATCAAATTCCGTGTTCGGATTCTGGGAGAATATGATGTCAAAAAACGACTGAGAACCGTCTGATAAGCTGGTGTCGGGATGGTCGCGTTCAAGGCGGTATAGTACCCGACAGCCTGCTTGGCACGGAAGTTAGGGAACAACTGTCGGACGAACGGTCGGTGGCATTCGATACGATGGGAAGAGCAAAGCCAAAGCTTTCGAGGGTGTTTGTGACCGACAGAAGCACGTCCTGCAGGAAATACTAATATACGAACTACGTAAAGCATCGACAACTCACCCCTTGACTGTCTGTCGGTTCATTGTCACGGTCGGTATTTCCGTGATGAACGTTCCGTCTACGACAGGCACAAACAAGTATATTCCTCAGAAGGCTGTGGAAACAACAGCATTGTTCGCTTTATTTAAAGTGTCCGCATCGAGAGCGACCAGACAGGCGAATGGATCTCCAGCATTATTACAACTGCAAATATGAACTGAGAAGGGACGGGGGTGGTGCTGTTAAGTTGTGATTTCTCCTACTTCGTGGACTTGACAATCTCGTTATACAACAGCTGTTCGATGATGCTTCAGAGGGAATCACAATGCAAGAACATGGCAACAATATCGTACCGTCGGAATAGGATCATTAGCTGTATATTGCGACGGACACTACGTCGAGCTTGTCATGGCGGCTCTAAACAGAGGCAGATCCGTCCGACCCCGGTGCGCCTGCCGACATGAATCAGCTCCCGACGAGATTGGATGAAGATGGAGACAAAACACGACATGCTGGAAAACTGAACCAGCAGCTCCTGTCGAATCATATTATATGATGTCAGTTATAGACACACACAGCTAAAGGTTATGGTCTGGCGGATTGGCGCCCAGAATGAGTTCAGCACCTGTCAATCTAGTTGATGACGGACATACGAGATCTGTCATGAGATTGTGGCGTTCAGTGACGAAAATAACTTCAATAGAACAGTCCTGGAACATACGTATTTTTGTACCCACTGTAGGGCAAAGTTCTGATCAACTATGGCGGCCGATCTAAAAGTGAGAAAGATCATTCTGAAAGACGATAAGGATACGTACGCAACCCAGCATTCAATGCACCCATCTTCTTCATGGTAGGATCAGCCAAGAAGCCTTCAATGCTTTCAATAACCACAGAACTGGAACGATGGATAGACATTACCAAAGACACCAAGGCGATACTGGATAAAAACAGCAATAGCTTGGTTTTGTGAATCGGTAACCAGGTCCGCTTGATGATATAGAGAAGCACGTCCTCCGTGATATCTTTGCAGAGAATGGTCATTTGGCACACAGGAAGATATGGAAGATATTCATACCCGTCCGAATGGATGAACACAATCACCCGCAGCCCTTTGGCCGGCATCCGAAGTTTGGAACCGATGCGCTTTAGGACGAATCTATAGGAATGATGACTGTACTGTAGACTCACTCAAGGAACAAACAGTCCTCGGACGTCGGGATGGTTTGTGGATTTTGAACGAAGGGACTTGTCAATGACACTCCATAGAGGGCTTGGTAACACTGAGGGGCGTTTGATGTAGCATCTTGAATGCCTGTCTCGTTATTGGGTGCTTGAGGTGCTTGGAACCATAAGGCACCTTACACATTAAACATATGAAAATATCAGTGTTTAAAATGGTAGCGATGGGGATTTATTCACCTATCGGAGGTGCGGCGAATAGAATGCTGAAGAAGCTACTTATATTGGTGGAAGGGTCGGTCGATCCTTGATACATCGCGTAACCTAGATCGACGACGGGTGAGGAATCATCTCTGCCAGAGAGAATACGGGTTCCCGGTAAATATTGCGCATAGGACGGCCATAGACAAAGAGATGCCCATCATAGTGGATGGGAATCGTTGAAGCCCGCCAAGTCTAAGGGAAAACCACCTTTATACGATTGACAAGTACGTGCACACTGATAGTGGAGAACGCCCGGGGCAGAATCGGCCACAAATAGCGCCCGCTCTGCGTTATGTCGCTGTCTTCCGTGATGATTTTAGTACAGGGAAACGCACTAGCTTTGTACCACGAGAAATTAGTTACGGCAGCTTTTTAAATATCCATAGCGAGCGGCACAGAAAATCGCCTTCTTTTATTATGCCAGTAAGCTTCATTCCCGATACTCGGCGAATGCAGCTAATCGCAGTTGATAACAAAAATGGCCATCACAGATCACACCAGACAGTGATTCTGAGTGAAGGACTATCAGTGCGTAGCTACTGTTGACCATAACAGACTTAGAAAAGTGTAAGAAGCACTGTGTGATGTGTTCAATAAGTATTCGCTGTGCCCTCTTCTGAGCTGCATTTGTAGTTCTGATCCTAATTTTTGAGCTGGGTGGCTTCACACATTCCATTTAGATAAAATTTCCAGCTTACTTTGTATCACAGATCCTGCTAGAAAGTTGGTAAAAAGTCGGTCGACAGGGCCTTCTGAGAAGCGCTAAAACCAAATACGGATACAACAGGCACGTGAGGCGAGTTGTTATACTTGTGCATCGCCTTGAACCACTGTTGTCTACCGACTTCTACTTCAACCAAATTCACCAGCTTGTCCTTTTGTTCTTGTTGCTGAGTTCCCTTTCCGGGTGGTTGTGTTACGAATTTACATAATTTTGAACTTCCGGGCCACCTTGTGCAGTATATGTCGCCGTTGCTCTGTTCTCGCAGTATAAGAATCAGTGTGGTGAGGTCGTCAAGGAGGAGCAAAACCCACCATCAGCCTTCCTTGTAAATGCCCTTTAAGCTGTCTTATTTCCTATTCACACCTCGTCACATCCGCATCCCCGACGAAGTAGACACAAAGCCCAGACATAAGGGAAAGGCATTGTAAGTTACCCAACTTGATATCGTTCAACGAAATTCTGATTGGCTCTCTGACAGTGGTGTCTCTCCAACTAGTGCCAGCCAGTGGCGCAGCCGCATGTCATTTTCATCCCACACCAGATCGTTCAAATCCTCCCAGAGTAACAGTCGAGAACGGTTGAATACACAGGGAAACTGAAGCAGTCTGTGGATGAAATGGTGATGGCGTAACAGAGGAAGCAGTCGGTGTATGTCCTAAGGATTTCGCGCTTACCGATTGACAGCACTTCGGATCCAGGCAGCGTTGAATACAGCCAAGAGAATACAAAAAAAGAAATAGTCAAAAAAAAAAAAAAAAACGATAGTCAGTAATCTGTATGTAACGGTACCAAGTAAGATTAATATTGTCTGATGATGCCACATATGTAATATTACATATGTACTAGGTCTAGTAAAATATCAGTCACTCAGGTCAAGCTAGTGGAGAAAGAAATGCCGTCAACTGAACTCCCCAGGTGACGTCGGAGAAAGTTCTGAATCAAAAGAGCCCGTCGAAGACCCCCCGGCGTTACCGTTGAACATGGCCCTGAGAGTCATGTCATTTCTCTTCTGCCGTACCCTTTCCACCTCCTCTGCGCCTCCTGTCATCTTCAATTTCTTCCCACCAACAATGAGCTCTGCTTGAAACTCGTCTGCTCTAGTTGCCAGGTCCTTCTCGCGGTTCTTCTGGTTTGCAGCGATAGCCTTCAGCCGTCGTTCCGGGTCTACCGCAGCACCACGGATCTCAAGCATCACAGTGCTTAGCCCAGTATGGCCGTCGTCCGGGGGAGGAGGTATAAAGGTAGCACCTTTGCGAACCACTCGCCCAGAACCTGTTCCGCGAATAGAAATGACTTTCTCGACATGCCCATATACTTCCGAGACAGCCTTATGGTCCTCGATGAGGTCACCAAGGAATTCTTCTTGATGGTTGAGGAACTGTTGTTCCTCGACGATATTTTGTAATTCCTCCTCCCACGTCTTCTTCCACATTGGCTTTATCGTTTTGATATGCTCCTTCAAGCTCTCCAACTCGCTGGCTGCCGTGTCTATATCTTCCTTGATAGATCGGAAAAACTGCGGTTTGGGGTTGACGTGCCTCTTCAGCACGTCGTCCTTCACCGTCTCCACTGTGTCCTGAAGGGCTTCAACTTTTGTCAAAATAGTCTGACTGCGCGAGTCCAAATTCGTCTTGCCCGAATTAATATAGCCCCGCGCACCACCGACATTAGCAGTGGCCAGCTGCTTCACGGATTGCGTCTGACTACGCAACGTACCAAGCGACTCTTTGGTCTGCTTCATGAAGTCAGTGTAGAGCTGCCGCATGATACCAAGATCACGGCGCAGATTTTGGACTTCATCAAACTGAGTCTTCAGATCTGTGACGATTCGACTCGAGTATTCGGATAGTACCGACCCTCCAGTCATCTGGGGTTGCAGAGATTGGCCGGTCATTTGGGGTTGCACGGGCTGCATTGGCGCTGAAGATCCATCGCCAACCAGCCGAGAGAGCCGACGAGCTACATGCTGTAGCTGCTTGTCAGTAGGACGGTTGGGAGGAGGTATGCCATCTGAGAACTCGTGCGCGATGATGGGTGAGGGTTGCTGTTGTGGTCGGTTAGTGGCGACAACAGTCTTTAGATCTTTGATATCTTTAGATAAATTTGAAATTTGTGAGTCGATATGTTGTTTGATTTGGTCAAGCGCTGCGGAGTAGGATGAGCACGTAGAACGGATGCAGAAAATGATCCTATTGGCACTCACGTTCGATATTAAGTGACAGCAGACATTTCTGCTTCACTTCCTCCATGTTTTCCAATTCATATTGAACGCCGCTCGACGGATCTCGGATGTAGATCGCAGGAAAATTCTCCAGCCCAGGATTGTAAGAGAACTTATCCACAAAAAGCACTCGTAAGGAAGAGAACGATAGACCAGGTTCGATCGTCGCTTTCTTCACCTCACGGCCGAGCTGTAAAAATACTGGGAAAGATAGTCGAGGTGCTGGCGAGGACGGTCGACCTTCAAGTGCAGCCATGGCTTCTTGTGTCTTTTCATCTGTTCGTGGACGGCTTGATATTCCACCAGGTGAAGGAGTGGGGGTAGGAGATGAGGAATGTAATAAGGATGATGCCTCCGGCTCACCAGCTGCTGGTGGCGTACGAGAACCGGATCTCCGCAGAGCGGCACTATCTTCCTGAGTTAATACTGTCGGGGAAGAAATCTCTTCCTCGTCCTCCTCAGTCAACGCATTCAGTTCTCCAGGCGTCAATGTGGAACTAGCGGCCATGGATCGTCTGTTCGGGTGATTACTCCGTAAAGATCGATCCCGAAGCGTAGAACTGCTACCAGTCATTTTCGATATGTTATATGTGGAAAAGCGCTTCGATGCACGTCGTTCCAACGTATCGCTCTTCTTAAGCGCCGCTAAGGAGTTGGCCATGGCTGGGGTCGCGAGGGCATCTAATGGCGGTGTATCAGGTGGTGAAGGTGAACTGATCCGTTGGCTAGCGTAGTCTGACGGCTCGTCGACGACCACTGCTGGCGTTGAGACAGGCTTGTCAACAAGCGAGTAGCGCTTGACACTTGCGGGGACTTGCGAGGGAGGCGGGGGGGTTGGGGGTACTTCTTTCTCCGGATCTGGAGGTGGAGCTGGGGTAATCGTTCTGGAGGAGGTCCTTGTAGGATACGTTTCATCTGCGCCTGGAGCGGATCTGTTACGTGGAAGAGGGAGGGAAGGAAATGGAGGCGATGCGGCATGCCTCTGCGACATGGACTGCGGAGGGGTTGCAGATCGTTCTGGTGCACCATTAGTTGGTGGAACAAATGGTTCATATTCTGTAGCGGTAACGGTAGCTTGAGATGAAAGGTCTTTTCGCCTTCTCGAAGACTGCCTACTCCTCTTGGACGAGCTCTCGCTCTCCGTGAGAGCAGATTTCCCATCTTCCGAAATAGTTCGAGACAGCTGCGACCGATGTGACCTGACCCCATCACCATCTCGCCTCGAAGTTCGATCTGACCTGGACGTCCTACTGCTTGTTCGCTGCCCACTGGACTGGTCTGATTTGTGCCGGTGATCGGACACTATCTGCCGATATATTGACTGTTTACCTCGCAGGCCCTGCAACAGGTTTGTAATGATTTGCCGTACGGTTGGCAGATAAATTTCGAGATTGTCAGGCGTTGCATCCTCTGCCAGACATTGTTCGAGAACATTACGCAGATCCTCCGGGACAGACATCAGTTCTCTGTCAACCTGTCAAAATTTATGCAACATTTCAATGAAGTCACGATGACTTACGCCATGTCAATATTAAACACGGCAAATGCTGCCACGGCCGCGTTGAAATCGTTTCCAAGCCGGACATACACATCGCTGACTTGCACCTCTGACATCTTTACTGTACTCCATAACGTCAGAGCCTCCAGCAGCTGTTTAATAGATACGAGGAGACGGGTCACTGCAGATTCCACTGCCGGCTATTGACAACACATCAGAGACCCCGCGAAAGATATACTGCCCAGTCCAGGCTCACATTCGGGTTAGATTGACTCCTGGATGAAGACATTGATGATATTGATTGATTGTCGCGTCGAGATGGGTGGCCCTGGTGAGATGGAGGTCCAGGATTTGCCTGTTCCAGAGACATTGACAGAACTTGAACCAGAACTTGGCCAGAATCCAGAACGTCGCCTTAGTCCGAGCCCGCGCTTCAATTTCGCCAGGAAAAGATGTGGCTGTTCGCTTCCGAATGCGGACTCCTTGGACAGGTTCAGTCCACCACATGCGACGTCCTTGACGGATTTGAAAAGCAGAGTGCTCTTGATACAAGATTTATATGCATTAACTGTGAGTTCAATTATATTAATGCTTTTAATGCATGCGCCTCATCCATTTCTTCATTCCAACATGCTGTAATTGGCACGGCGCTTGGATAAGTAGTGCTGATGATGAGAACTTAAACAACGAGATATGAAGAACGTCATTATATGCTATTGTCGTCAATGGGCTGTAAGTAATCTGCACACTTTCAGATAGACGTGAAAAGTGTTCAGCGTCTGAATGCTCGAGTTTAATCATACTTCTTATTTTGAGCTTTGGGGCGGCAGGAAATAATTGAAGTAAATTTTATAGTCGGAGAAATGCATTGAATAAATATGAGAGAGCTTGTAGAGGGCGTAATAAATACGCACACTCCGGGAAAAACCATCTCCGTGCCATGTAATGGCCATATTCCTGAGAAGAGGGGAAATTGTGACGTTTGTATAGAGTGATCCCATGTATGGCTACCTACCGTCCGCTTTGTGATTTATTGGGGTAAAAGACGTCCTAAATTTTATTTGGGCACCAGGACTTGGACACATTTATATTTCAGACTTTTGGTATGACTTATGTGGCAAAGCTGAACAATAATAGAGCATATCCGATTGTCTCATGAATGCTGAGTATCACTCATAACGGTGCTATCGTCCGTGCTGTCGGCCTCTGCAATACTTAATAAACACGAAATCCCGAATACTTCTTGGAATACTTAAATCTAAATAGATAAACGGGGGCGCCTTGGGGGATTTTTTAAAAACTCCCCAAATAAAGCTCTCATGGTTGTCGCGAGATATCAAGTCCTACATGGAACTAGAAACCAAACAGCCGAGGACACATTCCCAATATTTAAAATAAAAGCGAAGGCACACCGCGTTTGTAATTTAGCATGTCCGAAAATGGCAGAAGTGTTTTAGAAGCATGCTGTGGCTGTGTCCTATAACTTCGGAACCATTGTTGGTAAAAACTTGTAGTTTTGCGATAGGTAAGCTCAAGATCATTAATACTGGCATGTTCAAAATATAATATCGCTGTCATCAGCGGGATCACTTTGAAGCAAGCACCAGGCCTAAGAGGCCATTGCGACAACTCGAGTTCGAGCTCTCCAGAGCCACTATGGAATCATCAAACCGCAATCCGAGATCCTCGGCAGGTGCTTTGTCATCGCTTGGCGAAAGAGCGTCCGCTCCTGAATATCAACGCTCTGAGTCCATTGGAGTACAAACAGATTCAGACCATACGCAAGAGGATGTTCGGCATACTGACCTGTGGTTCTCAGACGGTTCTGTTATTCTAAAAGCCGAGAACACGTTATTTCGTGTACATATCTCGCAGCTTTCACGACATTCTGCTTTCTTTCGTGACTTATTCTCGTTGCCTCAACCGCCCCACTGCAACAGAACAAGGTCTCTATCTGATTCTTCGTCGACAACCGTACTTGATGGCACACATCTCGAAGGTTGTCCCGTCGTGTATTTGCATGACACAGCCGAAGATGTCGGCAACTTATTGGCAGCGTTGTATGACGGACCGTACGTGCTTACTCCATATTTCTTAGACGGTTTGAGTTGACAGTTTACATAGGAATTTTGGCAGCAATGACCAAGACGACTTCCGGATGGTTTCCGGAATTCTACGGTTGTCGACGAAATACTTATGTGACTCGCTGCGAGCCAAAGCTCTGGCACATTTGAGTATAGCCTGGCCGTCAGATCTCAAATCCTGGGATGCACGCGAGGACGCAGCTCGGTACGAAGGGGATTCGGAAAATCCAACAAATACTGGACACGTATATCCGACACCAATTGTGAGTCACAACTGCGTCGGAATACTCCTGACATTTATACAGTCACATTTTTAGGCCGTCATCAATCTTGCGCGAGAGATTGATGCTTCATCGTTACTTCCTTCGGCATTTTACGATCTCTCACGATACACCTACGCCCAGATATTTGAAGCCTCAGACCAAAGCGCCTCGGGTTTTTCTCCTCCGTCTCCATTTCTCTCCCTGGCTGATATGCAGAAACTTGCCCTCGGCAAGGAAGCTTCACAGCAAGCCATCACATGCCTGATTCAATCAATGGGTAATAGCCAGTGCCATCAGTCCGCACCACAGCACCACTCGCCATCACGTACCATCAGCTCCGCTGCGCATATTCGCAAATCATGTGCATCAGTTGCAGAATGCCGCAAAGATTTTTCGGAACTGGTGGACCTTGCGACGCAGCATTACTTGTTTGATCGCGAAAGAGGGTGTGGGGACCCGTTGTATGTAGCTGAGGAGCTGGGGCAGCTGAAGAGTGCAGAGCTGTGCGTGTCGGAATGTAAGCCTTGTGCGAGAAGTTTGGAAGCATGGGCCGCTAAGGAAAGAGGAAAGATTTGGAAGCTAATTCCAACGTGGTTTCGTTTGGAGGCAGCACCGTTAACCTGAACGGAAAGGCCTGCATGGACGAGATAACGCACACTCGATGGATTTGTATTATATTCACGACGCTAGATCTGCCTGCGTGTTTGTTCTTCTTTTCTGCATGACGCTTCGAGTATCACAGGGAATGTCAGACTCACGAATAGCTAGTGTCCTGTAGGCTGACGGTTGATTAGTCCATGCATTACCGTCCATGAACCGCTACATCAAAACCTGTTTTCCTAATGCATCTTTCAATCGAAGCCTCATATAATCAATATCACCTCCTTCCACGGTTTCCCTCCATTCCTGGTCCCCTTCACGAACTTATGTCTCCCCAAAATCAATCATGATCGAACATACTATTTTAATACTAATCAGCAAATTTCCTGGATTTATATCGTGGTGAACGACTTCCAGCCTTCCAAAGGCGCTCACAGTGCTTTCAATCAATTTCGCGAGACTTGGCGAGCTTGGGGCGAGCTATAATATTATCGCTAAGACTGGTAGCGTCGGGTATATATTCGCGAAGGACTACTTTAGGCTCAACAGCTCGTAGCTGGATGCCAGCGGAGTTGAAGTTTAGGGGATGCGGTCCCATAGCAGCGGGGGGGCCAGTACCTTGTAGAATAACGAGCTGCTTATGCGATCTAACCTCATTCATATAACAGCAGTCTACCAGATGAAGGTACCAATCCTCCCAACTCACCCTATCATGGTCCGGCTGGGGCGCGAAACTGACATGTTACAGTAGATTGGGTTGAAACTAACGTTGGGCGGCTACTACTTCGATGCCGATCTATTCGGTATGACCCTGTGACCGTGACACGTTTGATGGATTCGGCATTTCGGTAGGTACCTGCAAATATCGTGACACCGAAAAATTTTCGGCATGATTTTGGCCTGCATTTTGTGACCAAAGGCCTCTGCTGCACTGCTTGTATCTGTGTAGCAACAACAGAAGTCCGCCAGCAGATGCGAAGGTCAGATTACAAGTCCTTAGTTTACTAAGGAGTCATCTTTAATCTGAGCTTTGTGCATGGGAAAAAACCTGAAAATTTATAGTCTTTTGGTTTACTGTGTGAGTTTCATTTTGTATCGCTTGGCATTGACTTTGTTAATTGTGGGTACAATTTTGGCATACTCAGTGATGCAGATCAAGCAATGAGAGCTTAAGAAAAAAAAGGGGGGAAAGGAAAACATACTCTTTTGCATATTTGGTGAAGAAGAACAACTTGAACAAGAGCTTAAGAGAAAAAGAGGTGGAAAAAAAAAGAAATATATATATGTAAGTGCAAATTGAAAGAGCTACCACTACACTTGCTGCTAGCACAAGTTATGTTGGGTTTCAAAATGGTCTGTCTAAGGCAATTGTTAGTATCAGAAAACCAATACAGACATTTTCAACAGGTGGTCAATTGGTAGCTGGAAGATCTTTGTATTCAAACAAGGTAAATAATGTGAAGGACTTGTTTCTGCCATGTGAAGCATTGGCCCTCTTTCAGCAAGTACGATAACATGCATGATTTTGGTTACTGTCTTCATGATGTGCATCAAGCCCATGATGGCAGGCACCTCATTCTTTTTAAAGATGATGTGGCATCTGCATTCTTGAATCTCCCTGCTCATCCCATCTGGCAACTTCACCAAGTTGTTTCGGTGGATGAGAAGTTGTACATTGTACGCTGATTTGTATTTGGAAATTGTGCATCACCGTGTATCTGGTGTGCAGTCTCCAGCTTGCTTTGCTGGATTGCTGTGTGTAAACTTGACATCCTTGGCTTACACATGTACAAGGATGACTTCTTTGGGTGGGATTTTGAAGGGAACAAGGTATTCTACCATGGCAAGATGTGTCCTCACCAACAGGTCCAACTCCTCATCTTTTGGGAGTCAATCTGCTGGCATTTTGAAGACAAGAAGCAGGAACATGGGGCGACATTTAAGATCATCGGGTTCTGGGCTGACATCAATCGGGGAACTATCAGTCTCTCTCGTTCTTTGGTTACAGATATTATTGACAAAATCAACACTTTCCTTTCTTTTCCTGGTCGTGCTCCTGCCCTTTGTGACTGGCAGTGTCTTGCGGGGCACCTCAACTGGTTGCTAAATGTCAACTATATTGCAAGATGAGTAGTAAGATGCACTCCTATTGTGGTATTTATATTAATACCACTGTCATTATGGTTGGCTTCAATCATTCCTTGTTCCATTGGAGTATGGCTGGTTGATGCTGGACTTTGGCATGTTGAAGATGCTGACATGGTGCTGTGGACTGACGTGAGTCTACGTCTTGGCCTTTCATTTGTCCTTGTGGGAAATGGATTTTATTATCCACTTCGGAAACGTCAGGCTAATGTCACCATCAACATCTTCTTCCTTGAGTTGGTCACCATTCTCTCAGCAGTGCATTATGCTGCATCATTACCACACCCTCCTCGCAAACTGGTCATCTTTACAGACAGCTTAGACTCTGTTGGGGTCTTCAACTCCCTGTGAGCATAGCAGGCAATCCACAACAGGCCTCTTCTTGTAGTAGCTGATTTAATGCTTAACACTGGCATTGATCTTTGTGTCCTGCATATTGAGGGTAAGAAAAACCTGTGAGCTGACTTCCTCTCTCGCCTTCTACTTGCCAAGTACTCTTGGAAGTTTCCTTCAGATCACATCCGCTCATTTGTGCCCCCATGGGAGCTATTGCTGGCGCGCTGGAGGAAGTGCTTTTAGAAGTTTTGGGTGAGTGCGGTTCTAGTCGGACTGCCCACCCAGTGATGGAGTTATTAGATTTGGATGATCTTACTCGTTACCTCCAAGTTAACTCCATTGAGAAGTCTACAGCACTCAGGTACATCACTGGTGCCTGGGATTACATCAAATTTTTCCTTAACCATGGCATTCCATTAAACCCCACTCCTCACACTCTGTCTTGTTATATCACATATACTTCACAATTTATAGTTTCTGGCCTAAAATATCTTATGGGTGCGTGACACTTCCTGGCAGATATTTATCCAGACTTCAATGCCAGCCATTCACACCCCCTTGTACAAGCAGCCATTAATGGCTCTAAGAAGGCTTGTGCTGATCCTGTGTGCCAGAAACTTCCTCTATGGCCTGCACACCTCAAAGCCTTCTTGCAAAAGGCTCGTTTGATGAGGAAATATGATGATCTTCTCTTTGCAGTTATTCTGGCTTGCTGTTTTTATGGCTGTCACTGCACAGGGGAACTGGTTATCAAGTCAGATAAGCATCTATTTGACTGGAAGAAGATCATTAAGTGATCTTCATTGACATTTGCACACAGCCGAGCGGGTTATCACTTGCCTTACTGCAAAACTGATAGGTTTTACAGCAGCACCGATGTCCTATTCATTGAACAGGATGTAACAAGTCCTGTGCTGCTGCTTCATGAGTATGTGTCACACCATGACAGCATACATGATGTTCATGCTGTGCTGTTAGTTTGTGAAGATGGATCCATCCCTGACCAATCTTGGTTTGACACTAACTTCTTTGGCATGCTTGATTGCACCTACAGAGGTCATTCTGCTCGTGCAGGTGGTGCTGCTTTCTATGTTAGCCTTGGCCTCTCTGAGGATGTTATACAAGCTCTCAGATGTTGGTCTTCTCAGGCATGGAAGATTTACATCAGGGACAACCCTTCCATCCGCGCTGAGTACCAGCTGGCTCTACTCTGCCAACAACAAATTTGATCAATCACAACTATCACTTCTCACTTCCATCATCCACACCACCTCCTTCCCCTACATGCAACATCCACAGCTCCTTATAGCCTTCTGTTTGAACCAATAAACCTGGGGGTCCACTATGGCGGTCTTCTGTTGTTGCTACACAGATGCGAGCAGCGCAGCAGAGGTTGTTGTAATCACGGGTTCCAAGGGTAAGGAGGGATTTTGTAGGCCTCTGTGCCCACTCAGTGAATAACAGGAGATCAGCCTCACTGATCTCCCTCCCCCATTTGGTAACCACGCCACACTATACCTGTATCTGGCTCGGTGCTATAGTTTAGCAGAGGCCGGGCCGTGATAAGAAGCAGTTATCAGTTTTTCACTGGTGCTGGTCTTCTTCACTCCCTTGTGTTGCTGCCAGCACTCAGTAAGTGCATCGTGCATTTCACCTCCAGCTTTACTGATGCCTTCTTACTGTATGAGCAGACTTGTGTAGTAGCCTTGCTCACTATCTTACACCAAGTTAATCTGTTACCATACAGTGAGTTCTCACTCCCTCGTGTTGCTGCCAGACCTCGACTTGTGCCTTGGCAGCATTGCTTGATATGATACATATACCTAGCTAATCTTGTACCTTTTCAGAGCTTGCATCTGTCATTTTTGTTACCCACCCACCTCACCCATTTATTATTTATATTTGATATTTATTTTATCTTACTGGCCCAGTATTGATTACAATTTACATCTTTTGTTATTGGCCTCTTGTAGTTCTATTGTACTGTAGCCTTCCATTTGAACCAATCAACCTGGGGGTCCACTAAGCTAGGTATATGTATTATATCAAGCAATGCTGCCGAGACACAAGTCAAGGTCTGGCAGCAATGTGAGGGAGTGAGAACTTACTGTATGGTAACAGATTAGCTTGGTGTAAGATAATGAGCAAGGCTACTACACAAGTCTGCTCATACAGTAAGAGAAGGCATCAGCAAAACTGAAGGTGCGTGATGCACTTACTGAGTGCTGGCAGCAACACAAGGGAGTGAAGAAGAGCAGCACTGGTGAAAAACTGATAACTGCTTCTTATCATGGCCTGGCCTCTGCTAAACTATAGCACCAAGCCAGATATGGGTATAGTGTGGTGTGGTTACTGAATGGGGGAGGGAGATCAGCAAGGCTGATCTCCTGTTATTCACCGAGTGGGTGCAGAGGCTGACAAAATCCCTCCTTACTCTTGGAACCTGTGATTATGATGACCACAAGAACCTTGGACGGTTAATTTTTATAATTAATCACTGGAAATTTGCATTTTTCACCAAATTTTACCTAAATCAGACATCTGTGATGGAATAGGCATTTGGTAGAACCCTTTGTGACCCGTGACATCAACCACATTTCAGTTTTGGTAAGGTCATCTGTGCCACATGACTACTGAATAGATCAAAATCGTACAGTAGTCCCAAGTGTTGCCATATGTGTGATGTGTCTAGAATTCCACCAGTCGTTTGATATTGTGCATGTAGTTGCATAGTGTTTCGAAGTCATTGTCTTTAATCAAATTGATTGCGAACTGTGGGTGGAAATTCTCAGAGCCACTACCAAAGGCTTCTGTATGGTGTGTTTTTCTATGGTTTATTATGTGTGACCGCAATTGTGTTTTTTGGCCACCACATTTCATGTTCTGCATTCTGAACATAAGTGGAGGTCTTCAATACACACATATGAGCCATTTAATTGAGCTTCCAATAGTTGTCAGCAGCTGGTTACCAACGGAGGCCCCCAGAAGCTCCCCTATATCTTTGTCTGGGAAGAACCCCCACAGTCGACCTTAAACTTTCTGCAATAATCTGAGCCTCAAATCTGCTATTCCAGACAAGACAGTCATGTGTCACAACTGTGACCCTGCCAAATGCATGACTTATTCCGAAAAAAAAATCACTGGACCACATACTCGGTCACATACAATCAATACAATATATTTCTGCCCACAAGATGTATATAAGAGCACTATCATTACTGAGTCTGCACTCTGCTTTGAGTCTCCAGCATTTTGCCTTCAATATTGGCAAAGACTACTGTACCATTTTAATCAATTTGACACTCACCTGTGACCATGACCAAGTAATATTTTGACACTCTGTAAGGCTCAAATGGGCAGTTTTTGATGCATTTTGTGGTGAATCAGGGTGGCCAAAGGCTGTGAGAGGCAAAAAAACGCAAATACCCACTGAAACAGCTGAAATCTGGGCTGAATTTTGAAATTTTGGCCTTTTTGGCCTTGTCACATGTTGAATCTATTCGACACAGGCCTTTGTGATGTGTGACTGTCAAATTGATCGAAATGGTACAGTAACTCTCACTGATAAATATTTTAGCTCTGCAATATTTGCTGATAAAGCCATGCCAATTGCCAGCAGCAGTGTTTTGTAAATATTGAGTACTTCACCAATGAACATTCATTTCTCACAACCAAGTATTAGCTGCTGCTGAATATATCATTGGTATTTCTGGCCACCAAAACAACTGAAACAAGTGTGACTATTTCACACTTTTGTCAATTTGCTTTTATTGTACCAACTTACCAAGCTAACTTCATCAGTGAGTTGGTGGGTCTTACAGAACGAGTCTGAATGATCTTTACAACTTTACAGATTTTACACAAATTGACATAATGGTTGCCATTGGCAACAGTGTGAATTTTTCCCAAATCAGGATGATTTTTTTTACCTTTTATGGTTAGCTAGGCTTGTAAAGCTCAGCTAATGGTTTTACTGATGCCGCCTTTGCACAAAGATTTTTGGGCCCCAGGTCCCTGAAATCCACTATTTCCAGACAAAGACCTGGCTTTTCTGGCCTCAAATCTGCTATTTTCCAGACAAAGATATATGGGAGCTTCTGGGGGCCTACCGATGGTATACCGCTGTCAGCACCAATGAGCTTATGACTGATGGTTACCTATTATGGTAATTCAACCTGTCATATTGAGATTCAGCTAGCCTCCCCTAGGCATCCCATATGTTCCAAGTGATGACATGGACAGTTGGTCACTCCAGATTCAGTGTTACAGAGATGTACCAAGGGATGACAGGTTCCCTAGATGTCCCAGTGAACATTAATATCGGGGGTTGCAATCATAGTTCTGAAACTTCTCCCTGCTAATAGAATTTTTTTTGAAAATTTACCAGATTTTACTCTACTTTACAGTCCCCCACAGGTTTCCATGGACTCCCCATGGACTCCACATAATCCATCTAAAGTCCATCTAAAGTCCCTATAAAGTCCACACAGACTCCTCATGGACTCCATGGACTCTTCATGGACTC
>KN832992.1:356410-404624 GCA_000827315.1 Piloderma croceum F 1598
CTGGACGATTACCTATTACCTATCCTAGCTTAGACGATATCTCAGATTGTATTTAGATAGCTCTGAATCGATCGGAGACACCAGTCTTAAGCTGGTCTATCCTCCTAGCCGCTTTCCACTCAACTCGACTCTAAGATCCCAGCCTTAGAGAATATCTAGAACGGTATTAGCTTTGTCTGAGCGGACAGTGACGACCTGAGGGCAACCCCTCTCGCAGCTAGTCGCTGACAACAAAAGCCACATTTTGACACCTCCATGTCATATACTGTATACTACCACTTGCACAATAAAACAATAAAAATTCATGGCCATGTCCACAGTATCTTGCTTGTAATATCTACAACAGGAATTAAGAGAATTGAAGCAAAATTGACCCAGAAAAATTGAATTGTCAAAAGGTGGTACATTGTCAAAGTGGTGTCCAATGATAGTATGAGGTCTAAGCAACTTATTATGGTTTCCCAATGATCTACACCATGGTACAATCATGTAATGTGGAAGATTGCATTTCATTCATAACTGTGGCAGGTCGTTTCCCATTTGAGTCACTAGTACAGTTCTCCAAAAATAAGTAGATGTCCATCATGATGGTGTCAAAAGGTCACTTTAGGGCTCGTTCAGTAGCTCCGGTTTTGAAATTGGGTGATTTCAAAATGGCCTGGTTTTGAAACTGGGAAAATGAAATGGTTTGTGGCGTGAAATTGAGTGCATGAGTCACATGAGTCACACACCCTCGGCTAACTCAGCAGGCACCAGAAATGGAGTCGAAACTATTGAGCTCACTGTGAACAGTGTTGAGAGCGGGTCAAACCCCAAAATTTGATTAGCTTCTCAGGGATATCAGTGCATCAGGAAAAATTCCTGGCTGACTTAGCATGACTTACCATACTTGGAATCTCTGCCTAAGTGGGGCTAAGTAAACTTTAAGTAAAAAAAGTGTTAAAAAAAGTGTTTTTCAGAAGGTGACCTACTGAATGTAAACTTAAATGTACTTAATCACACTTAGCTTTCAGTTAAGGTATGCTAAGAACACAAATAAGTGTGACAAGCAGACAACAATCTGCCAAGTGCGTTGGAGCACAGCCACCACAAATTCTGACTTTGGCATATGTTGTCCACTTGGCACACTTATTTGTGTTCTTAGCATACCTTAACTGAAAGCTAAGTGTGATAAAGTACATTTAAGTTTACATTCAGTAGGTCACCTGACTTTTTTCAAGACTAAATTACTTAAAGTTTACTTAGCTCCACTTAGGCAGAAATTCCAAGTATGGTAAGTTGTGCTAAGTCAGCCTGGAATTTTCCTGATGTATAGTTTATTGTGTATACCAAAGCTTGTGTATATTTATACATAAAGATTATTGTTTGGCATAAAAATAACCATTTTCATTGGGGCAGACAGTGAGCACACCTGTTTACTCATTGTGGGTGGTGATGAGCTCGCAATGTTTGGGCCTGGCATCCATAATAGCCCGAACCTCGCAAACTCCGCTAGCCATATCACCGAGTAGTCTCGCAACCAGCCGTTATAGTGGAAATACACGACTTGCGTGAGGGTATTACTTCCTATAACGTCTGGTAGGAAATATCCGTGATGGAATACACGAGGTTTTCAAAGTCCGAACATTTCCAAACGTAGTAATTTTAGACGCTCAAACGTTCTTCTACGCTCTTTTCCTACTATTCACCACATCCTACACCATGAAACGCGTCAATTACCAACTCCACGCAGACAGTAATGCTCCAACCAACACTATGGATGCATTTTTGCATGCCCAAAAACGTGTTCGACACGCCAACACACAGTGCCTCACCGATGTAGATAGCCACAAAGGGCGTTCATACAATGGGATCAACGTGGCCGTTGTTCCGTTGTCAAAGTGGTCCTTCGAAGCCTTCCGTTGTTCACCAACCCGAAAGGCAATATTGAGGTTATCCCAGATAATCATGAAGGCACGAGAGTGAGCAAGGCCGATAATCTTGTGAAGTCTTTCAGCCCCGAGTTGTTTGATTTTCTCAATGGCGGACGTGTATGAGAGAGTGAAACCGGCATGATTCAGTACATCAAATTGGGAGCGGGATGCACCGCATGCAAGGAGATAGATGCATGTTGTGGTTTGGAACTCGGTTGAATGACCGTTCCGCGAACGTGCGAGCATGCAGATCACAGTCACGAGAATCTGAAGGTAATTTAGCCATAGTTTGGCAAAGAAGTGTGTGTACTTACGAGATCGTTGTCTCTGCGTTCTGCAGCCGGACTCACCGGGCCATTGGTAGAGAAGTCTCGAAGTAGACTGCACAAAGTCGGGGCGAGCAGTTCAGCATCTGTCAAAATCCTTTCAAGCGAAAACTCGCTCATGGCGTCTGTGAGAGGACGCCCTTGCTGCGGCCAGAGATAACTGGCGAGTTTGAGACCCTCGTCCACCAAGATCTCACCGGTAGCAGCAGCTGCCCATCCGTTGACAACACCTGGCTGTTTATTCCGCATGTCATTTAGGAGGCCATTACCTTCATTGATGAGTAGCTTTGAGACCTGAGACGACACGTGCTGGGCCTTCGTAGTCATGAGGCGATGGAGATACCCGTGAAGAGAACCGAACCCGCAATCTGTCATACAAGACAATACCCGGGCAAAAAGAACCTCTTCTTGTGCACTCTGAGCCTCTGCTGTGGCCTTTGTCTTTGTAAGTATCTCTCGCCTTTGTTCCTCGACCTTCTGCGCATCGTCATTCGCTCGTTTCTCTCGGAGAACTCGGATCTCCTCGTCAGTAACCTTATTGGATGTGCGACGACGTTTGAGACCATCCATAAACTTGATGGGGGTTTCCGGCCGAACCAAGGGCGTATTCTCGTCTGGGCGTGGTCGTTTTAGGCTCGACATGAGTGGTGCAGATCAAAACGCGTCGAGCGAGATAGATAATGCGATAGAGATTCAGAACGCGTCGCAACAAACACAGAACGTGCACGTGCATAATTACCATGGAAGGAAATGATCGGACTTCGGAATTCTCGTGTACTCGGTTACGGATATTTCCTACCAGTCTCCTTAGGTACTATTTGCGCCTCTATATTTTCATTTTCACCAAATTTTCTGGTCTCCATCCGATCTCACTCTATATCAATTCGCACTATAGTACCGTTAAGGAGACTGGTTCGAGTCTAATCACCGAGCCAAAACTTGGTGTCACAAACCGGGGGCAGCCGAACAACCTCCCCGATTTCGAAACCGGAATGGTCAATCCTTCCAGTTTCGAAATCGCCGGATTTTGAAAATAGGGAGTATCACAGTGGACGTTTCGAGGGGTCGTTTCGCCCTCCGTTTCGGACGTCCAGACTTTCCTAAAACGGACATAAACCGTTTCCAACCGTGAACACTCCTTAGCCTCCCGTAGGCATCCCAGTCGATCACTCCCACTATAAACACTCCTTGCTTGATCGAAACACAAACGGAAACGAATGTCGAAGCAGTGGTCAAAACGTCCACTGTGATACTCTCTAATGGGTCGATTTGGCAGGCGCCGGTTTTGAAACCGGAGCCCTTAGGTCGCAATGTCCGTATGAAACCGACTATTATCCTTGTCATGCCGGTGGTCGCCATCTGAAGCACTTTTTCCAATAAATACGAGGTAAGCGATATACTCATCTCCACCTCTCCCCTCGCCATGACTCCTGTGCTACTCCTCGTGGCTGCACTTTTAGTTTCTGCACATGCATACGGCGAACGGGAGCCAAGTTACAATATCCGCCGAGTGGCACCCTTGACCAGCGCTGCACTTGCCACAGAAGTCCTGCCCGCCGCTCAGTTCTTTGTGCCTCTCACGGAGAAGGTTCCTCGGCAAACGTACAAGAAAAAACTTCTTGAGGCTCTGCGCACTGGGTTATCTACCACAGCTGTTCTCGCGGGCTCTGCTAACGATAACCAATATCTGACCAATGTCACTGTCGGTGGGGAAAATTTCACGGTCATTGTGGACACCGGCTCGTGAGAAAATTACCACTTTGTAATTAGCCTACACCCTAATATTTGTTTCAGATCCGATACTTGGGTTGCCCAGAAAGGTTTCGAGTGCTTCAACCTCACGAGGTAGCTTGC
The DNA here is from genome assembly GCA_000827315.1 of Piloderma croceum F 1598. Lineage (NCBI taxonomy): Eukaryota > Fungi > Basidiomycota > Agaricomycetes > Atheliales > Atheliaceae > Piloderma > Piloderma croceum. The sequence continues at coordinate 360,504 of KN832992.1, forward strand.
TTATAACATTATCCCATTATCCCTCTGCAAGCCTTCTAATCCCTCGTGACCCCAGTTTTCCCGAGAAACAGTCGTATTGCGCTTTTGGCTCATCCGGATTTGATGAATCTAAGTCCAAGACGTTTGCCAGCTACCCTGACAAAAATTTCAACATCACATATGGAGATGGCGAATTTTTAAATGGCCCCGTTGGCTTCGATACTGTCATCATAGGTGACATGGCAGTGAATAAGCAGGAAATCGGGCTTGTTAACAAAGCGGCTTGGAACGGCGATGGTATAAATTCCGTAAGCTATGGCATCGAATCGCAATTATGCTTGTTAACCTGTCTTACAGGGCCTCTTGGGTCTCGCATACCCGGAGCTCACGAGCGTATACAATGGCACTGATCCAGACAGTGACGTGTCTGGTGAATCTGATACGTACAACCCGCTTTTCTTCACGGCTCTGTCAGAGAGGGTGGTCTCCAACCCTTGTGAGTGTTCTTGATCAAATCCATCATCTGCTCGTACCAAGCACATATATTATACCACCAGACTTCTCTGTTGCGCTCAACAGAGGAAGTTTTAAACATCAGGAGAATTCATCATATGATACAAACTTGGGCTACCTCGCGTTCGGCGGAATCGCTCCTGTCAATACGACGAACATCTCAGCTACCATACCAGTTCAGGGCTATACGCTTAAGTCTGGCTTATCGAACCAGTATTTATTCTACACTGTCGAAATTGACTCTTACATATTCAACGGCTCGGCCGCACCAACGGGCTCGGGAAAACAAGCGATCCTGGATACCGGAACCACACTGAACTATCTTCCGAACGCCCTTGCTAAGGCCTACAATTCCAAGTTCGTTCCACCTGCTACATATGTTGCAGATCAAGACACATACTTTGTCGACTGCAATGCAACCGTCCCAGCATTTTCGGTTAACATTGGGGGCACGAAGTTCACCATTGACGCCGCAGACAACATTCTGCCCGCTGGCACGGATTCTAACGGAAATGAGCTTTGTGTCTCAGGAACCCAAAATGGTGGCGATCCATCTGATACTGATCTTTTCATTCTGTGCGTATGTCCAGCATTTCAACAGCAAAATTCGTATCTTAAATGAGCGTTTGACACAGGGGAGATGTTTTTCTTCACAATGTCGTCGTATGTCTTCTGTCTTATTATCTACGCTACCCATTAGCACCTCTGAATATATTTGTTGTGGCAGGTGACGTTCAACGTCCAGTCAAACAAGATTACCATTACGCAACGTACAGCATACTGAAGGACTATATTCCAGCTCCCAATCACAAGGAGGTTCCCGAGTTTCGACCGTTTAGTATGCACTCCATTATTATTATTATGACTCTGTTATGGGATACGCATCTAGTGTTACATTGGTAAATACCCTTCCCTCAACTACACAGTTAAATTAAGTATTCTAGCACAAGGCTATCATGTCCGAACTATGAGAGATCGCCTTGTGCTATAGATGACAGTGGAGGCTCTACCATTGTTATTGAGAGCGTATATTGAATTATCCAACCATTAGCTATTTTTATACGCGCTTCACTTGGGGCCACTCTTGAAAATTATAAATGACAAGTCCGGTGACTAGTTGTATTTGCATGACCTGTGTAAAGCTCCATGATGACACGGTCTTGCTCCTGAACGCCAGGTCGCTGAAACCGACTAGGCAACGCAGCGTAGCTTTGGCCTTGTGACTGAGCCTGTGCCTGATCGTCTTGGCGTCAACCGAGAAATAGTGACAATGGGCAGTCTATCCACCGTCCGAACGTGAAGCGCCTCACTTGGGCGCTACAGAGACAACCGTATTTGGCAATTGGACCAACCCACGTGGACGAGACAAAGTTCGCCGATCTGTTGTCTCCGTCGTTACCAAATCCAATTGTCCTCTTGTATTGTCTGCATTGCTTGGCACACCGGCTTCCCTGCAGGAAGAAATGCGAAACACTTAATGATCGGACGTCGTTGCGAAGGCCAGCTCCACCCATTTCAAAATCCTCCATTGTTCTCTGCCCTGTCACATACATAATGTGTGAAAACGAACCTTCCGTACAATGTGCTGCCATTTATAAAAGGCTCTCCATGCTGCTCGTCAAGTCCAAGACCACTCGTCTCTTCCGCCCATTCCGATTCACTTCCCAGTTCTCGTCGAGCCGTGCTCGCAGTCTCCTTCTTTTCAGTTCTACACCTTGAGCACTGGTTGCACTTCTCTTCAATAAACTATTACTACTTGTTCGCTCTTTGAAATGGTCTACTTATCGGTTGTTGTTGCTGTCGCTTTGGCCGCGACCTCCGTCAACGGAGTTCCCCTCACCAAGCGAATCGCGCAGGTGATCGCAGACTCGACTACGAAATGGGAGGCTGCATGCGTATGTCCATCTTTTTGATGAACTTACTTAGGTGATCATGTTCTTATTGCGTCATTCTTCAGGACAAAGCCGGTGGAGGCGAAAAATGCAACCCAGTGGCTGTCGCGGCATTCGGTACGCTCCTTGCTGCTCCAGGACCTTGTGAGCAACAAGACGCAGCCGACAATATGATCGACCTTGCCAAGACGCTCAAGAACGACCCCGACATGATCAAGTTCGCGCAGCTTTTTGCTCAGCAGCCGCGTAACTCTGTGAGTCTGACTTTCTCATTCCCTCCTTATGTAAAATTGACACATTTTCGTGGTAGCCCAACTCGCAAAGCGTGCCTTACTGTCAACAAGCCCCGAAGAACTCTGAGCTCAATGGGCTATTCCAGTGCCAGTTCCAGGGTGACGATCCAAAGACATTCGTTGGCGGAGCTAAAGCAGGGAGCACAGGAACGATCCCATTTGGCATGTCCAGTCCTGTCTCTCCTGCTGGCTCGTGTAAGGCGAATACAAGCGGGCCCATCAAGGATGGGAGCCAATTGACGGATATTACATCGGACCCGGGGGTTAGTGGCGCATCTAATACGTCATCTGCCAAGGGATCCTCTTCATCTTCGTCAAGCAAGAAGAAGACTAGCGCATCCGCATCATCCAATGATAAAGCTGCGACCGCCACTGGCGTTTCGTCGGGAAAGAGCTCCAAAAATCTCCAAGGGGACAAGTCTTCTAGCGATTGCTCGGATGATTCGACCTCGTCGAAAACTGGACATTCATCAAAGGCTGCAGCTGCGGCCACGGCTACCTCAGCGTCGCCCACGGTTATCAAGCTGAACAACCCGTCGAAGTCTAGCGTGTCCGGCAGTGCCAGCGCCAGCCCTTCATCGCCCATTATTCTAGCTAACTCGAATTCTAGTTCAACTTCTGCAGCAGCAGCCTCCGGCACTGCCAGCGCCAGCACTTCATTGCCCATTATTTTACTTAACTCGGGTTCTGGCTTAACTTCTGCAGCAGCAGCCTCTGGGACTGCCTCATCTGGCGGTTTCAAACTCCAGAATGGCAAAGACGCTCAGAAATTGAATGCAAAGTTCTCGAAGCTAACCACCAGTTCTTCGTGCAATGGTGATTTCTTGTCCTTCAAATTATCGCAATTCCATCACTGATATGGGTTTCAATCTTCTATTAGAGGGTGACCAAGCCTGCGTCAACAATGGCTTCGCGCAATGCGTTGGGGGTAAATTCCAGGTTACGCAATGCGCGGCGTCGACCACTTGTGCAGCGCTTCCCCTTGTCAATTCAAAGGGCACATCGATCGCGTGCACAACTCAATCCGACGCCGAGGCTAGAATTAAGGCTTCAGGTGCTACGGGGGGGCTGACTGGATCTGGGGCGTGATCACAGCCTCTGACTCCTTGAAATGATAGCTGGTTCGTATACAAGTACTACATGTTTTGTTTTAATAACTATGTTGTCCTCGAGGTCTTGGTACTTAGAGGTTTTTTTTTGTTTTTTTTTGCCTCGTCATGAATAAGATACGTCATCTGGCGCTTTGAACTCGTATTTGGGTGGTGTAAAAGTATGGTGCATACAGACCATCTTGCCGGCTGTATACACTGAAGATTGAAAAGCCGTGAACAAACTTTGATGAAAAACCGTATACGTTATGTCAGCGGGAGAGTTGGGCCCTGCCCCGAGAGTTGCTGATCGGCGTGACATTTGCTAAACTCTCCGCCGATGAGCGCGTGACTCTAGGTTTGCGGGGTGGAGCATTATTAGGAGTTGTCGTCCTCCCTCCCTCAAAAAAGACAACGAAATATTTGGTCTGACTACGGGAGACTAGAGCATTATATACGTCGAAGATGAGGAACATCTCCAGTTCCCACTTGACAAACAAAATATCATCCCTCTCGAGTCTCGATCGTAACCTCAACAACGGACGACACACCCCAAACATACTCAAACCAACTAACAATGCACCTAAGCTATTCACCCTCGCGCGTAACTCCCTAGCTCCCATTAAATGCGCACCAACCCTAGACCCACTATCACCCCTCGCAACGCAGCTTCATATCCTCAACCTATTCGGCGGGGACGAGACTCCATATAAGAGTTTATATGCTGTTGTTAGTAGTGGTATTGAACTTCGGTTTAATGCTTTTGTTGGGACCAGGGGGAGAGGGGGGTGGGAGATGAGGATAGTAAGATGGGTGTGTATCAGGTTACATGTTCAAGTTACACGAGGCGTTGCTAACTAAAATATATACAGGTATCCCAATGACCAAGACAAAATCGCAGAACTCAGGGTCTTCCACCTCCACCTCCAACAAAATGTCGAAATCCCTGAAACATGCCTCCTAATCCACCCCACAATCCAACGCGTAGCCCTAGCCGCCAACACACGCCCCTTCCTCTCTCATATCCATCCAAACTCCATATTACTAAACGCACTCTACGCACATGGAAACTCGTGAATCAAGTCCATATAGGCTGTGTCGAAATTGAATATAGGTTCCTAGGGCTATTCAAGAATACCAGACGCAGTTGGATGATTCTGTCAAGAAGAAGGATATCAAATGTCTACATGACAAGGTGAGCTTCATCGCCAGTTGTGAACGATTCCCTGCGCGATATCTTACATTAACGGTGTAGTTCAAACCACAATACCGATTCTTCGAAGCGTATCACATGCCCCGATGCGCGATTTACCACCTATATCAGGTGCAATAATCTGGGCCCGCCAGATCGAACGCCAGCTTCTAACATACATGAAGCGCGTTGAAGACGTCTTAGGCAAAGGATTGGAACTCTATGCTGAAGGCCAAAAGCTCCAATCCGAAAGTGCCGCATTCCGCAAGAAACTCGACACGAGACCTGTCTACGACGTTTCGATTTTACAGGACAAGACGAACAGTGTGATTGATCTGTACAAGGATATACTTCGTGCTGTTGAAGATCTTGCGACTTGTCCATATACCAGCGAAGCGTTCTCGGAACTGCTGGCCAAGATACAGGCTGCTGTGAGTTCGGTCGTGGTGCTATTTGGGGACGATTTGTTGATCTTGGTTTTCGTTTTAGATTGATCTTTTGAATTTGGAGGGGTATGCAAACCTTGATCACTGGGTAGTGGAGGTCAACAAACTTATCAAAGGTATCCTGTTACAGCGCTTTGTGCACGTCATCAAAAGTCTGGTGTGCCGAATTCGATCGCAGACGACGGGGATACGCGACGGGATGCGCCGATTCGAGAGACATTCAGCAAACGAAGGGGGATAAACGGCTCAAGGAGGAAAATGTTTGACTTTGATTCCTGACCGCATATTTGACGGGCTGCTAATTGCTGTGGATAGTTATTAGAAGGCAACATGACACTGAAGCCTACTGTACACGAGATATGTATACAGAACCAATTTATCTTCCTCGACCCCCCGATAGAATATGCGCGCTTGACGTGGATACACCAATTGCATGGTTGGTTGGGTACGTGTTACCTTCTGTTTGTCGGGTGTTGGATGTTGATCATGCGCGGCAGGCATTGCGTGTCGACTCCACAGGATCCAAAGTTTTCGGTATGAGATTGGATTGCAGATGCAAGGTGCAGCCGTGGTGGAGACATCGTACATATCACTGGTGCGTCCATCCCTCTTCTATCACTGACAAAAATGCTAATCTTGCTTACAGCTGACCCACTTCTCCGACAACGCCCTTAAGAGACCGTTTTCTGTGATCGAAATCAAAGTGCAACACCTCCGAGATTACGTCGCCAAATGGCTCCAATTCCAATCCCTCTGGGACCTCGAAGCCAAATACGTCTTCAACCGCCTCGGCGAAGATCTCACACTGGCAACAACTCCTGTCAGAAATCCAACACCTCAGACACTCCGTCGCCAAATGGTTCCAATTTCAATCCCTTTGGGACCTTGAAACCGAATACATCTTCAACTGTCTCGGCGCAAATCTCGCACACTGCCAACCACTGCCAACGGAAATCAAGAAAGCCCGCTCCACATTCGATACGTCTGAGATGCAGAAATCGTTCGGGGTGTGCGTGATTGATTACGAACAAGCGCGAGTGAATGCCAAAAATGATTCGTGGCAGTGGGGATATCTTGAGATGATTTGGGGTGAAGTTGGGGATTGCTATGAAGGAGATATATGTGTCTATTCTGAAGGCAAGGATCGAGTTAGAGCATCATTAGCTGATCAGATAGATCGCAGTTCGATTCCTTTACCCCGTTGGTTTGTTCTGATCCACACGATTGTCTTATACCTGGTTGTTCATTACATTGTCCCCCTGACGGTGATTTCCCTCCAGTATGTTCATATGTCGTCGACATTCTTTCATCCCCATGTATTTCATCACTCTAATGACCACATCACGGAGCTCTATTTCGAATTCAATTTTATCTAGACAGCGTGAATAAGTTGCAACAATTCAATGATCAATAAATGTACTCAAGCACCTGCTACCACCTCGCAATGTTCGGCCTTGCTGCCAGCAGGTGTGGCAGTGTGTATATACTTGTCGAAAGTTGTTTGATAGTTTGCAATCACTTCGCAATATCCCTCGGCCTGCTAGTAGGTGGCAGTGCTGGCATGTGTCGATTCTAGGGCACGGGGTGAAATTCAGGTGTTAATAACACCCGAATTATTAACCGGTTATTAACCGGTTAATAACGGTTAGTAATTGGAGGGCTAGAAATGAGGTGTTAATAACTAGCCGTCACGTGGCAGCCCTGGCACTCTCCAACATCCACGACAACCTTCTGACGGTTTGACAGATGTACTTGAATTTATGCTGCATATGAGGATTGACAATTAAAGGTACTTGGAGGATTTTCTTTTTCTAATTTCGGCGACACACCTTCCACTTTGGGGTTATCATCTCAGGGTCTGAGAATTCGCACGACGTGGTTGAAGCACCACATAGATTACACTCTTCTACGGGAGTGCTAGACATCTCTTCATACGAGGGGAAAGACTTTTGGCACTCCTTCTACTCGTCTAGACGGGGAGAAATTTCTTTTTGAGAACATGTGAATGCATCACGTGATGGGTTATTAACTGTTAATAACGGCCTGTTATTAATCCGCGGGCCTCCGGCGGTTAATAACCATGTTAATAACACCAGAAATAATTACACACCGCGCCCTAGGACTCGATTCCAGTTTCAACATACTACTACGACGACGTTCTTCCTCTTCTTTCACGGTCCGACTACCAATGCTATGGACTTATCCTGACTCCTTCCAGGGCGTATAGGAGGTGGGGCTATCGGAGCCAGAATTTAACGCGTACTTAACTGTTGGAAATCGGACGGAGCAGCACGAAATGGGCCGAACAAGTGTATTGGAAGGAGTGAGTGAGTAACTACGAGACGACGCGAGAAGTCAACATGATCGGATTATGTAATGTAGTAAAGAGTCCGTGAGTGGCGATTCTCTAAAATCTAACATTAACAACGCTCACTGTCATCGCAGAAACTATATCAGCATTCGGAATATTAATGCGACCTGACTTTGCGCCCTTTTAGCCACATTAGCGCCAACTGAGTGCTGTGCCGGGCTCATTATCTGTTTTATCCCGCTCCATCTATACGTATCAGTGTTGCGCTCTTCGTCGTCTTGGCTTACTATGCTCAAATCCGCGAAATCAAAATTGGTCTTCAAGCCCAAGAGCGATGACAAGGAACGGCTGAAGCTCGCATTTTCCAATGCGATGCAGACATATATCCAAATCATCAAGGGAATTGCAGACGTGTAGGACTCAGACCTTCTGGACTTCAGGCTGGGCTGAGTATTGTTTGTCCTCGAATCCATCCAGGTAAGTAGGTAACTGTACTCTATAGCGCTGGGACTGACGGCTGAATAGAAATCATCTGAAAATGCGGCCGATATCAAACAGTTTGTGCTGGGGGTTCAAATGATGTCTTCGACTCTTTAAAGATCGCGTCCCTGGTCTTGGCCTCCCTGTCTCGCCATATTAATCATCTCTCGTCGCTCAGGATCTTAATCACCAGTCGTCCAGAGCGGAACATCACCGCTGGGTTTGAATCCAATCCGTTGAAAGCGGCAGCTTGCCAATCCAGAATTTTCAGAATTTAACGGTACAGTTTACTCGTTTCACAGTTCTATCGCCTTTTGATTGGGTTCTTCTACACAGGTGTAAACAGGTCGAGAGTGTGTTAGCCGTTGAATTCCCGCTCGATGTGAGTTAATTATGTGCAGCATGACGCAGTCGACGCTCGGCCTATTGCTTGAGGTGCTCAACATGAGGAACGACTCAAGTCTAAGGATGCAAGGTTGTGGCAGTGCTTCAATCAACTCACTAGTTCGACCTCACCACCAACAACCATTTTGGTGTGGGCAAAGAAATATATGTGTGTTATTACTTGCTATAACATATCCATGCATAATTCACCAAAGCTTGTAGTAGACAGATACCCTTTTGGTCTGGCTGAGACATGAAATTAACCATATACTGGGACCTCTGCTCGCCATTGCTAACACCGGGCGGACAGTATATATTCAGGTTTTTAAAATAATTGGTAATTCATTTATAACATATGGTCTACTTCGTCCATTCTAAAATAATTGTCCTATTATAGTGTGTTTCGGTCATCCGTGGCTATAAACCAGTCTGGAACCAAATTACTACCATATATAAGAAGAATGCCTTGTATCAGAAGTCTGCAACGTCTCGCTTCTAACACGCTGTAGGTTAATCGATTAAAGGCTCTAATTTATTGCTAATCCCTGATTCCGTACCAGTTTACATCTTCTATACCTATCGCACTCGTCATGGCACTCGTCAACACACAAGGGCTTTATCGCACCCACGTTGTCACAGCTGACCGTCTCCTTACACCTGACGCAGCCGCAGCGCAGGTGGTGGCACTCACGGACCTTGATTTATACGAAATGCTTCACTATGCCGAAGAGATGGGTCTAGGTGCAAACTTCTATCACCCAGAATTCTTCGATGCAGGAATGCTGCCCCATGACGTTGATATGGCCAATGGTTTCGACTTCTCTTGTGTCAAATACCTGGTTAGAGGTGATGGTACGGAGGCTGACCCAGTCCCCGGCGAATGTGTGTGTGGAAAATGGCTCTTCCATGCATACGGGTGCGGAGATGTATTCAAGGCATACGATGTCATCTGCGGGGCGACGGTGACTTCAGGTACTGCTATAACCGTCAAGGCATGTAAGGGAACCAAAGGACATACACATAGAGCAAAGGTGAAGGTGCTTGGACCGTGCGGTGAAAGAAGCTGCACCTGGTGGGCCGAACGGGAGGCTGGCATCCAAGATATGGCGAATAGGCTTGTAGGCGATTTTTATATGGATCGTGCTTGGCCTCCGATGGACCGGCATGACGAGTAGCTGCCAGCAAGACATGGCTGCTCGGTGACGGGCCAATGCCCCACCTCGCCCCAAGTGTGCCCCTCGTTACTGTCCCTTCGCCTTGTCACCATAGCCTTTGGGTTCTTTGTGCCACCAAAGGTACCCTTTCGTGTTTTCCTCCTCCCACCGCCATCAAACCAATTTCTGATTCCCCGAGTGTGCCCCTTGTTATTGTCCCTTCGCCTTCTCACCATAGCCTTCAAGTTCTTCACGCAACCAAAGCTACCCTTCTGTGTTTTTCCACCATCGAACCAAGTTCTGATCGCCCGAGTGCCCCCCATGTTACTGTCCCCTTCGCCTTCTCGCTATAGCCTTCAAGTTCTTCTTGCCACCAAAGCTACCCTTCCACATCAATGATTGTCTTATTACTATTGTCACTATCTAGCATTCATTTGTAGTTATTATTTTTTGTTCACATGACCCGATACGCTGCAGACAAATTTACTAGATCGAACCATGTGGCATGAGCAATGTCTGGCATCCAGGTGACGCATAAATTCCTACTTAAACAGCTTAGACTATTATTGGCTGTATGAATCATATCCCTTCTTGTGCGACCATCTTCTCGAAAACAGGTGTGGGTGAATGAGAAGAAATTTCGTCCATCATTCGAACTTTTGACACATCTTCGTCGGCACTGTACACGAAATAGTTCTGCGAGGGATTGGTGAAGAAATGACTTGTGCCACAGCGGACCCAAGAATTTACAAGTCCACATACATCCGAGCAGGGGGCAAGCGTTCGTTTGCGAGTTGGTCTCGGTTTCGATTCCTCTTTCATGTTGGTCTAATCATGATTTTTCAGTTTTTATACGTGATGTGGGAGGGAGACAAGGCGGGGGACGGGGACGTACCACGGAGTTTGACCCGACTCGCTTCGAGCAATGCCATACTCTCAAGGAGTGCGTTTGGTGGTTGGTAGGATCCCTCATCCGCAAATGTGAAAGGGGGTGGGGTGGGGATCATCAATGTTTTCAGTTTCATGTGCTGAAACGAGAGTAAGAAATCCCTCGTACTTGACACGGGAATCTCTTCTTCTTCTTTCTTGACAGCGGTGGTACTACGTGTGTCAGGTTCCGTGACTTTGGGGAGATCAGAGCAGAGAGCTAGACGGGCCATTTGCTCTGCATTCATACCAAAATAATAAAATAAAAATCAAGAGACGTCTGGATCTGGGGGGGGGGGGGGATGACGGACCTTCATCATACGGATCGTATTTCTCGATATAATCACCCAGTCGAGGTTTTTCCTCCCGTTCTTCAGCTTTGATACCCAATTGATTATTATCGACCAGGGCTTCTTGGTTGTTGTCTGCGTCTGCGTTCTCGGCTTTGACTCGGGGGTATAATTGGGAATGGGATGGGTGGTGCACGGGTGGTTCGTATGGGGAGAATAAATCCTGTTTTTGGATATTATAGATAGGATTGGGATTATTGTTAAATGAGTTTGGTTGGGAGATGGTTACGTACCTAGAACGAAGTTTGTTAAATAAAATAAAATAGGTCAATAATTCATTATCGCGAATCAAACACTAACATCCGTCGGAGGCGGCGTAGGCGTCCTCAGCCTCTCTTTCGGAAGAGGCAACACCAGACTCTTCAAATGCCCAAAACGCGTAGCGTCAACGTAGTGTGCACGCGGGTAGGTGATGTCCGCTTTGAATGCTGGGAAAAGCGGTTTCGATTCGGGGTAGTGGTCTGCCCAGTTATCTATTGGGAGATATCCGGTTATCGGTTAGTTAAAGGGATCGCGCGTGTGTGGGGGGAGGGGAGGGGGGAGGGGGATACGTACGGTTATCTGGTTTCCCGTTCACGGTGTAGTTATATTCGAGGAGGTAAGAAGCAGTGCATGAGCTGTTTGTTGGTTTACTTTTAAGGAATTCGGGCCATCTGTGTTCGCCCAATAAAGGTCCCAGATCTGCGTTCTCCGATAACTGGAGTGTGACTTCATTTTGCTATAAACCACCACCACCAACCCCCGCGCGCGCACGCGCGTCCGCATCATCAACTACCTCGTATCCAATTTAAACCACTCATTTATGAAACGTACCGTCCCACGCATATACACAACCTCGAGCAATACCCCGTTCCCGGGGGTACTCTGCTCACGAAGCATGAACGAGACCCAGCTCCCCAGACGATCCACGTCTCCCGAAGACCTGTTTTTTGCGCTATCCATCCCCCATGGGTCTATGATTACGACGTATTTGCATCCTGGGTCATCGAGGTATGGAGGTCCTTTCTCCGCAAGGTATCTTCATCGGAGCTAGGAGCAGAACTTCTACAGAGTTGCATCAGTTAAGTAGGTTCTACTACTCTACAAAGAAACCTACCTAAATGGTTTGCGAAGTTCGGCCAGGCCTGCTAATAATCTGCAAACCATGTATCCTCGCATTCGTGCCGATCGAGCATCTCCTCTTTCATGGCCGTTGACTGGCGCTTGCTCCACTGTGTGCAATTCAACCTTCGACTGGTTCCCGATCGATTCGATTCTCGCGAAACAGACCAGAAACTCTTATTTCTGCAACCAGTGATCATAATCTTCACAACACGCACAGTAGGTATGCACATCGCTATTGTGCGTGTCAGTTTATAGTCGTCCATGGGAGTATGGATACTGTCAACGGAGTGAAGGCAAATGAGGCGGAGGCACGGAGGCCACATAACACGCCGTTTCTTGTCGAATGACTACGTAGGCCAAACCGGGTAAGATCAGTCACATTTAGAAATAAATCGACTAGCTCACTTGTGCGAACAATCTCGGGCACTGTCGAATTTGCTCGCCAGATAACGACAACCTCGTCACTCCCTTTGGAATCAGATGGGAATAATGCAGTGCAAAATTCTTCCGACCAGCCGGCATTGTGATTGACAGACTCTCCAACTTTGAGAACAGCTGTGACTTCGTGTTTTGACTGCGAAGACGAGGAGTTCTCTGCTTGAACATATCCCAGCACACCTTACCCCCGTCAAAACCGAGTCTATTTTGGCCGGACTGGCTATTAGGTGCTCGGATCTCCATATGAACAAGTTGTGCTTCCTTGCGTCGCAAGAAATCGCATACGGCTGGAAAAAAATCCACATCATCCCAAAGAAGGCCATAGACAAAGGATACAGTCAAATAGATGCCAAATTCTGTTATGAAAGGAAGTGCGTCGGCATAAAGTCTGAAATGATGTGCATTTGGAGATTTCAGCGAGCATCTGATACGAAGCGACCTGATGTTGACACCAAATTTCAGGGCAATTTCGAAAGGAGACACAGAGTCAATGGAATCGGTGGTGAGTGAGAGATGGGTTAAGGTGCAAATGAAAGCAGGAGCGAGGGAGAGATGGGGCAGGCGTCTCGAAGGAGCCACTATGTGGACATTTTTGACCGGAGAGGCCGTCAAATCCAAGAATTTCAAATGTCTGTCCCAGCCAGAGCACAGTGTTAGCTGTTGAAGGTTTCGCAAGCTGTGGAGGGTCACTTCAGTGGGATCAAAAACCCAGCCTATATGGACACAATCACTTGAACAGTGGACAGTTCCGTTATTTTCTCTCATATATCACAGGTAAAAAGAGACACAAACCTCAGACACAGACTTTGGAGATGAGGAGCCATCTTAGAGAGTCTCATAATGGTTCTCCGTAGCGGTAGCAGCAAACCATGGTACTCAAACACCTTGAGTCTCCTCAGCTTAGGGAGGGCAGACCTGAGCAAACCTGAAATCTTCATAGGCATAATCTGTGTGAAAAATGAAGCTCGTGCGTACCCATCTCAGGCTCCAAATCATCTGAGTTCGTGGAGCCAGGTGCATAGATTTTGAGCCTCCGCACTTTGCATGAAAAACCAGCTTTGCCATCAATAATCGTCGTCAGGATCTCATGCGATCTCCTATTATGCCACTCTAACAATTCGAGATCTTGCACTGTCTGCTCGTACTGGTTTCCGAACCACCGATGATTGCATCGTATGCCGAAGTGCAGAGAAAGCGTTGAAAAATAAACATAAGATGCGACATTTCCGAGTGGATGGGGTTGGAACACAAGAAGAGATCTGAGTGTATAACGAGGGAGGTAGAGGACAATATCATGTAGCGTTTCCACAGGTAACAGGGGTAATATTGCCTGTGAAGTCATCGGATGCGCTTCCTAATTGCGTTTGTCGTTTCGAATTCTACGCGGGTTTGGGAGAGAAGAATCAATCGCGTCACCGAAGGGAGAGGCGGGAGGGAAGAGAAATTTTGTACGGTGCGAGTGATGTGGAAGAGGCCAACGAACAGGAGGTGGCGCCACATCCACTCGCTTAGGAAGCACTTGTTTAACTCTGTAATCGTTCCTCATACGGCGTGGAACTGCACGCTTCCTAATTGCGTTTGTCGTTTCGAATTCTACGCGGGTTTGGGAGAGAAGAATCAATCGCGTCACCGAAGCGGGACTGAATTCTCGAGCGTGAGGTGTCGGTAAGTTGAGTTTCAAGACTACCCAATTCTGGAGCGCAGGCTCACGACAGGCGGGAACCAGCTTACCGACTCTCCCAAACATAAGGCTGCGAGTGTTAGCGACTCCAGAGTAGTTTGAGCAAGTTATAGAGTAAGTTAGGTTACAGAATATTTCGATGAGAAACGGTCGGACATAGAAGAATTTGTAAGAGATACGCGAGCGACGGAGAATGATTTTGAGATAAAAAGAGGTAATATAGATTGGATTTTGCGCCAGTATTGAAGAAAAGCTTTCGAAACCCATCGTCTTTGGACGCAGACGACGTCAGGGTTGACACCCCAGAGTAACATTTCAGTGCAACCTCCGATTCGGAAGGCATGTGCTACAGTGTAAGACGCACCCTTCCGGCGCCTCTAAAATCTAAATCTCATTTTCGCTACTCCACATGCAGTCCTTATTGCACAGCCTTCTAAAGTAGAACAAACGACTGCCATTAATGTGTAGAAAATGATAGACAGAACAGAATTAGTTAAATTATTTTTGCATTTTCAGAATTTGAAACAAGTTCCTAAACAGACGAAATCTGGCTTCCAGGGCATGCGGGGGGCTCTAAAAGTGCTTTGGAACCTCTGTAAGAGCCATCTGAGCTTCCATAAGCTGGATAACTTCAGTAGCAAGTCCAACACAACAGTGTAATTTATATTTCTCAATTGCAAAGGCTGTCTGCTGTGCATTGAGGCCCTTGCTGGTGAAAATTCTCCGCACTGCAGTTTGGCCCGTTTAGATGCTTTCTTAGCACAAGGCATTGAAGGAATGTTTGTCACAGACTGTAGAGATAGAGCAGGCTCCGAATCCTCATTAAAAAAAATAATTTGTGCCCAAGATTTGAAACAAACTATGAAATATTACCAAATTTTGAGACAACACGTATTTTAGCATAAACTACCCATTCGCAACATCAGAAACCCTCTTTTGAGGCTGCTCCAGAGGCGTCGGCTTCGTTTGTCTTACACTGTAGTAAAGATTCGAAGCCAGCTGCCGTCCAAACTTCGTTGCATCTGGAGAGCCAATTGGACTTTGTTAGAGGTGCCCAGTCACCGTCAGATGTCTCAAACATGAAAAGAGGTGCATCATTGGGTACATTTATATTGGCTTTTTGATGGTGTTTGAGAGCGGGTACAGGGCTTGTGGGGTCGTCAATATCTGTGATCGATATTTTGGCGCCTTTGGTACCAGTAGTTTTAGACCAAGGTATGTTGAAGGAGGCGTATTCAATGCCAGTTATGGTGTGATCATATTGGATAATAGTTGATTTTGTAGCATGTCGAGCTGGGTTGAAAAGTGTACGGCTTGGAACGCAAAGTTCACAGGATCTGCAAATTCCATGGAAAGCGACAGAGGAGGCTGCATAGATTGCGGCATCTTTGGCATTTGAGAGATCTAGGTCGCGCAACAGGCAATGCATGTGTTCTAGGGTGACGGGTTCTCATTTGTCCCGTCGAGAGGAGGTAGGTACCAATTTTGCGACGCCTTTTTTGACCGTGGTTAGCATATCTCCACCATTTCATTTGGCTCCTTGGAATGTATGCCACCATTTGATGCCCAACAACCACCCATTGATGCAATCCGATGAGCGAAGGCCGACATAGGAAGCTATGAATGTGGAGATTATTACTTCTGATGTGGGACAATGGTCTACTTCGGAGATGTTGTGAGAATCACAGAACTGAGTGAAGCGAAGTAGACCGGTGCCATAATTAGAGCACGTCTTCTCTTTGAGTGAGAGTAACATGACCTGTAATAAAGTGGAAGTGGTGGAAATAGGTAAACGAGAAGTAATATTGTTATGATGAGAGATCGCATGAGGAGAGGTCCAGCATTGAAGTCATTCAGAAGCAGGTACACGTGGACGAAACAATGATGGAGAGTACTTGTTATTATTTTTTAATTTTCTGGGTTTTGAGATTTGACCCTCTAATGTACGTGGTATGCTCAACGTATTCCTGACATTGGGTGTTGGGGGTGTGGTTAGAGCTACATTGGGGTTCGTGTTGATATTGGCCAACGCAAGTTGAATTATCGGTGTGCTAAACATGACAAAGGAAGGGTGCTAGCTCCTCGGGGAGCTGAATGTAGTCAGTTATCTGCTTTGCCAAGGGTCCTAACTCACCACAAGAAATAGGGTCAGCCTTGTTCTGCTTTGATTCAACATACTCGAGCACATATAAAACATTTGAAGAAGTTCCGATGACTTCTGCTCATCTAATAGCCAAATTAATGTGTAGGGTTCAACCACGTCCATATGAGCCGACAACACCTTGGTTGTCTCCTCTAATGAGAATAGAGGCATTGGAGAGTCCCCTTTCGAATAGTATATGAGCAACAAGCTCTACTGCCACAGCTTCCGCCCAGCCAATGTTTCATCCTCCGTAATGCCAAGAGGAACTCCATGTCCAAGCATCCCATTCATTCCCAATAATAATACCAATTCCCCAAGCTGATGAAGTGTCAACCCATATACCTAAATCTTGTGTCACTCCTCATGGTGAAAGTGGTCTCGCAAAATTCGTTTGAGTAAGTTTGTTTGACCACCACTCTAGATCTTTGATGACAGATGATTGAGGGTAGCGAGGTTTGTGCTCATTGGTGAAGGTCGATATGAAGGCAGACAGTGCGCTAAGGTAAGATCGGCTGTCTTGGTGTACAACTGTTACGTGAGAAAGGGTGCCGAGTATGGTCATGGCCAGTTTCTTCTCAACACGTGTTGAGGAATGAGTTTGTAGAAAGTTGTTAATCTTCATGAGATACTTTATGCGTTTTGGTTCAGCGAGTGCCACAGTGCACTTCTCAAAGTCCCAGACAAGTCCAAGGTAAACTGGTCTTGGCAAGAAGTCATTCCATTTGGTCACATGCCATGGAATACAGAGAGGAGCAAGAATATCTTTGCAAAAGGCAAGATCATATGTATAGCTGTAAGAAACTGAGCTGTCTGCTTGCGTGGTGCTGCTCTTCAGGAAACAAATAGGAAAGAGGTCATTGCCCCACTTTGGTATGGCTGATATTCAGACAGCATTTAGTATGTCAACCATGGCATCAATGACCCTTCCGAGGCAGTAGTGAGCCGAACAGGCTCCGAAAGGGAAGTTGTGATCCATGTAGTAGCCGCCTTTAATCTGACAACACAGGTATCTTCTGTGGTCAGGAAGTATAGGTAAGGTACGATAGGCGGCAGCAATATCAAGATTTGCGCCTTGTGTGCCTGGTGGAGCAGACGCAACCTGTATGGGCTGCATTAGTTTCATGTAAATGTCATACAAGACATTAATAAAGTAGGATGCGGTGTGCTGCGGACACCAAGCCAATTTCACCGTGAGTGAATGACTGAGGAGAAATGGGTACGTCACCCACATGTGTTCATGCATGTTGCATGAACACAAGGAATTTGACCTCTTGCCGTTGCAAGAGGTATTGACAATGTAAAGTGCCTTTGTGGCCGAAGAATGGATAGGGTGAAACGGTAAGAAGAGACTCACAAGTTCAATTACTGTCGCTGTGGAACCCCATTTAGTTTTGAATGTGTCTTTGTCAATTCTATCATTGACTGAGAAAGGAGCCTTTCCTTTGAACGAAAGATTGCAAGTAATGCAAAGTTTTCCGGGTTCGCCTGCCTTGTCCACCACACCAAGCGGTGAAACAATAACATTGCCTTTAGCTTCTTTTTTAAGTTGATCCCAAGTGAAGGGACCACTCATATGTCCTCCAGCAACCTCATCTTGAATATAAGATGCAATTGTGTCAACATGCTGGAGTGCGTTTTTGTGATTTGGATGATCATAAGGTTCCGAGAGGTGTTGATCAAATTCCCCAAGAGGAAAGCCATTGCGTAAATTCGATGATAGTGTAGGGTACCGCGACATGAGATTGTAACAGTGAAGAAGGGTGTCGAAGCTGTCAGCATTTAGGAGTGTTACAATTTTTTCGAAGTTAGAGGCACTTTTTAGAAGAGAGGGTGTGATCTTTGGAGCCACATATGGAGCAGAAGTGATCTGAAGCATGGTGGTTGGATTTGCATTCAGAGTGGAGGTTCCATTGGAAACAGGGTTCAATCCCGGATGCAATGACGATGACACATCCATTTTTCCACCATGCAATGACACAAGATCCTTTCTCGGTGGTGGAAAAGGTACAGGTGCTTCCTTGATGCCCAAATCTGCCACAGATGAGGCACTGACTCGTCTGGGCGCCCGGATTAGTGCCCTAAGGAGTATTTGATGACGTGCCACAGACTATGGTCACAAATCTTCAACAACTTTGTCACGGGCAAAGTCTGGTGGGGTTGCATGATGGTCCCACACATGGCCTTGGGTTCGGGAAGCGCTGAGGCCATAGCATAAGCAGAAAATGCCAAAATAGAAATGACAGCAGATTTGAGGAACCGTATTAGAAGAGGTGTTGAGCGATTGGAATATCAAAAGGATTTTGTCAATGTGTAAACTTGGAGTTATGAGCTGTGCGGCCTGGGTTTTATATCCTTGTTAGGTAGGATTCTCATCCTATAACGGTTACAGAAGAGCGGTGATAGAGTTATTCGGCATAACCAGAGACCTGCACCGGGCACTTGTGTATGGTTTGGCTATTACTTAGGTGGCAGCTGAGGCTTTCTTTACGGGACACATGAGCGATTAATCGATTATGTAATGCGTGTAGCAAGTGTAGGTTCGGAGTAAGCCCTTCTGCCGACGCGTTGGCAAACCTTCGGAGAAGGGTCTGGGGGTATCCAGGTGCATGAATTATTTATTTATTTGATCCCACTGGCATCAGTGTCGTGCCGGATTTGAGCCGCAAATTACAGTGCTTTGCAATAAAAACTGCAGTTGCGTTTTTCAAGAGAGTGGCCAAAAGTACCGTGCTCGCAGGTATTCGAGCAAATCAGTTACCGAATAGTCACCGAACAGTTAGTCTCTCCTAGACAGACAACTATACTTGTACCCCGAACAGTGAGAGTCTGTCATATCAAGGCTTTTCAGCATGCAGCCTCGGGGCTCTTCTCATTCAACGACACCCATATCGCAGCAGCTCTCTCTCCGTACCTCTATCTATTCAACCCACACATCTCATTTTCTTAATTTGCTTTTGTGTCCTTGTTAATTGTGCCTCTGATTGATGCTCGTACTACCTTATGACTTGATATTTTGGGCTATAGCTTATATCTTATAAATGAGTACCCTGTGTTCATAACCCCTCCTCTACTTTTGATATAGCTGCCTGCTGAATGAGCCACAAGCAGGCTTGGGGTAAAATAGCCTTAGCTTCGTGTCGTCGTACCCAAGGGAGATATCTTTGTCTTGTGCAGGAAAGAGCTGCTCCTGCGGCTCAGTGCAGGATTGGAAGCACATATATATCCAGTTATTGCCATTGTCAAGAATGTGAGGGCAACCCCTGGTACAAACGAAAGGATTGACTTAGCCATAATCCCGATGCTAGTCTAAGTTGCAGAACATGAGTCACGGTTCGCTTCGAACAGCCGTAAAAAGCACAGAAATCTCGAAAGCAGTGTTGTGTTGTTCAAAGCACCAACAGACCATAACTTTGCGCATTTCTATGGTTGCCATGTTGAGTACAATGCAATCGCAGCTTGAGATAGAGCATGACAGATTGTTTGGTGGCAAATTGATCTAATACCTGCGAGCACGGTACTTTTGGCCGCTCTCTCAAAAAACGCAACTGCAGTTTTTATTGCAAAACACTGTATTGCGGATTTAAGGCCCGATTGGCGGGACGGCGCCAGACACATAAGCAGTAGCTTAGGGGCTGACTGGCCCAGACAAACATATCCAAAACATATCCACACAAAAAATTGAAAATGAAAACCGTACACTATTATACACGCAAAATTCTGTGTAGTATACATTATGCAAAGGGCCGGAGTCTAACCAATTACACGTTCAAATGGAAGTAAAACAGTCATTCAAAAAGAAAAAGAAAATAACAAACGATCAACATAGAATCAAAGCTCGAGAAACGAGTGGACTCACAACCGGCATTCTTGATTCATGATAAAATTGCCTGTCGACTAGACAGTGGGGACACACTGGTTTACCAGACGGGGTGTCAATCTTACAAGTAGCAACCCAGAGTTTTGCGCGCACACTCACCACTAAGTCCTCTTCATTGCATGTGAGTCCTGGGCAACAGGGCTCAATGTCGGGCTCGCATGAATCCGTCAGCTTTTGACAATCGGAATGGGTTGAAGCTGTAGCGTAGGCAGAAAGTACCAGGATAGAAATGACAATAGATTTGAAGAACTGCATGATAGAAGAGGCGCTGAGTAACTGGAATATCGAAAGGACTTTGTCGACATGAGTTGTGAGCTGCGCCTGGGTTTTATACCCTGCTAAGTAGGATTCCATTTTATAACGGTTATAGAAGAGCGGTGATAGAACCATTCTTATTCGGCATAACCAGACCTGGAGCTTCGACACTAGAGTGTTTTTGCAACTGGGCGCTAACGGTTTGGCTAGGTTACATCCCGGCAGCCGGTCGAGGACGTCACAATGTTGTACTAGAAGGTACCATAATCCATCCCTAAAATTTAAATCAGCAACTCGTGAGTAGGAAAGCGAGAGTGATGATAGTGCCAAACAAAATTGCGGCTGTGCGCCAAAGATCGCGAAGTTCAAGCAAAGATTTTTGGGAACGAAAACCGTAAGACAGCGGGAATTTCAGTATATCGGGACTCTCTATAGAATTTATACTTGATAATGATATTTCACGTATAGGATCGCGTAATCCGGGTAACCAGTTTCTGAACAAGTCTAAACCCAAAACGGCTCGATCATTTCTTGCTATCCTTCACAATCTTCTGGTTCTTGGGTGGCACGATGGCTGGGCTGATATGGTTCATAACGCGAAGTTTCCTTTTCACTGACAATATTAATGTCAGTGTCATTTCAGTTGATTCGGACTCCATGGCTAGTCGGTTACTTGTCGGCACCCAGTCTTCTGAAGCGCATCCAGGAAGCATCCATCCACTCTAATGCCGATCCAATGCACCCTATAAACCATGATTCGCTACCTCCAATTCCTTGTCGCCCACACGCCCTATCCTTACGATGCAGCCTCTCAAATCTACCGCACTATTTTCTTTGGCCTTTGCCTTGTACACCTCAGCATTTGTCCTTCGTCGGGACGACGACCCGGGCCTATGCGTAGGCGAGGGCTTCCCGTGCCAAGTAGCTGTGAATAACTTACTTCCATGCTGCGAATCTGATAGCCTTTTTTGTGATCCTTCAATCTTGGGTCTACTTGGATTCGTGGGTTTAGTTTTTTTAGATTGTAAGCAAGCGGTTTATTGTCTCATTTCGTTGTATCAGTGCGTAACGGGCACCAATGATTAACTCATGTCCCTCCGGAGCCCGGCTCCTGAGTCAGTAGAATTTGTAAGTCTGCTCACGCACACCATTCTCAACTATTTCATATTTGAACTTTTCTATCTTTTGAAGATGTGTATGTCGTCTCCACTGGTATCCCCACTTCCATCACCACCAATTTCTCACGTCGCTTCCTCGACCAAATCCAACCATGGATCTCTAAAGCGTCTGGTCCAACATCGTCTCAGAGTTTTCTGCAGAATGTCTCTACGGCTAGTGAAGCGTGTTCGGAGAGTTGGAAACAGATCATTATGGAACACGACACAGACGCAATGGGACTATGGTGCCAATCACTTAGTCACCGCTACTTTTGGGCAGGCGCAAAATCACTTGGAGGTCAAAATACATACACCCTTACTATATATGGGCATAAATAGGGCTATAAGATGCAAAGATTTTGATGCAATGTAGCCCCGCAGGGCCGCTCGGAAGAATTGGACGTGCAGCATTCAGCATTTTGGCACCAAACTGGCCAAAAACATGGTGAAATGGACTGATTTGTCAGCCATGCGCAAATTTGGGATGGGTCGAGAAAAGAAACTCCTTCAATTTTGAGTCTAAATTTAATTCCTCTTGGGGATCTTTCCGGCTCATCAAAAGGAGCATTTTCCCAAGAGGAAATAAATTTGGGATTTTTTCTCAATTTCGTATGATTTTTGCACAAAAGTAGCGGTGACTAAGTGATTGGCACCATATAATATAGTATTTAACTGCTACAGGTTCCTACTCTTCGTCGTCGCTTAAGTCCAAGCCATCATGGAAAATGTCCGATGGACCCATTCAAAGGCATGCATATGGTGTGCTGTCCCGTACCCGAGCTTTGTACTTGCTTCACAAACCTTTTCATTCTCTTCTTTTGCAGCTCACCTGTATCCCCCAAGTATATCAATATCGCCCTAAATCCTGATTCTGTTCGCCGCGGCACTTCTAGATCAGAGGACTCCAGTCCATACCGTGCTATAAATGGCTCGTTCAATTTCGTCTCTTATGCCTTAGGCTGAGAACGAACGTTTATCCGTTCTAACCCCGCATCAGATTATAACACCAGACTATAAACCGATGACTTGCCACCTACCTGTCGGCGCGCCCTATCCTTACGATGCGCCCCTCAAAGCTACCGTGTTCTTTTCTTTGGCCTTTGCCTCATACACTTCAGCACTGGTCCTTCGTCAGGATGGTATTTGTGGAAGCGAGGGCGCGGTTTGCGAAGTAGCTGTTGCTGGCATACTTGACTACTGCGTAGACTTGGGATTCATTTGTGATACTCGAGTCCTGGGTTTACTCGGAGTTGTGGGTATAATTTCCTAGATTGTAAACAGGTGATGAGGTTTACTGTCTTAATGATTTTCATGGACCCTTGTCCTTGCGGAACCCACTTCCTGGTTGAATGTGTAAGTCTGCTCACGCACACCCGTATTCTCAGCTATTTCATATTTACGTTGCAAATTTTTTTGAAGCGTATGTGTCAAGCTGAGTTCAGGGTTCCAGAGATTTTATTAGCAAATTTGAGGATCGTCCAGTTTGACATCGTATCGGTCGTGATGTAGCTGTTCGAATCTAGGGGATCTATGAGAACATAATAGTCGTGTTTACGGGCAGAAACTATCAGAATTAGGATCCGCATATCGGTATGCCTGTCCTTACTTATCGGTGCTATACGATTAAGATGTTTCTTGTTGGAAAAGACATGGAAACAGGCTGTGTTTCAATTTGCCTGTTCACTCTAGCTCTATTAGTTGGCCCATCGACTGAATCGGTTGGCGAGAGTGTTTGGACATTTATGCGATAGATACTAGAGATGAAAATCGAAGTTCAGGCTGTAGACAAGCTATTGTGGTGCTATTTCAAGTTGTTTGGGACGAATCAATTTGGATTCCAACCATACTGCGCCTCATGAAGCAGCAGACAGCATTGCAGACCCAATAGCCTCTACAGGACCATCTCCCATCTTCTCTCCGAGCCTATCCAGTAAAATTTTCAACTCCTCTGCCTCCTCAATCAACTGTTTTACGCTCCCCTCGTCAGGTATGACCCTAACCGACTTCCCTTTCTGCTCCGAAGGCTGCGCACTTAGCTCATTTACGGCCCGCTTCACAACCTCTCCCCAAGTCGTGCCTTCTTTCTCCAAAGCCTCCACGAGCTGGTCCTTGATACGCCTGCACGCACCGGCACCATCATACCCAAAGCCGGTATAGACCTGCACCAGTGATGCACCCGCTTTCGCATATTCGAGAGCATCAGCGCCTGTGCATATTCCACCACAGCCAATAAGCGGGATTGAGGCAGGTAGATGGGAACGGAGTGTTTGCAGGGCGATTAAGGAGTATTCTTTAAGTGGTACGCCAGACAAACCGCCGGTTTCTGATTTGTTAGCTGTGTAACGATTTTATAAGTGGTTCGGTGACACTAAGCGAGACTCGTACAATCTACCAATGTCGATGGTCTGCGTATCGTGGTATTGCTGACGATAACGCCGTCGATACCGCTATTCTTGATCACGTCGGCGATGTCTATGAGTTGTGAATCGTCTAAGTCGGGAGCAATCTTAAGGACCAGCCTGGGTCTGCGCGACGTGAGTTCGGACGGCGCTAGTTGGTCGCGAGCTTTTGTCACTCCGGCCAACAACTCCTCTAGCAATTGTCGATTTTGGAGCCCACTGCAAAATGCATAGCATGAGATAAGCTTGCAGCACTCGCATGAATCTTACCGCAATCCAGGTGTATTGGGACTGGAGACATTCACTACCAACACATCAGAATACGGGCCAAATGTGCGGACGCCTGATACAAAATCATCGATCGATTCGGCTGGAGATGTTTTGTTTTTGCCCAAATTGACGGCGAGCAGTGAACCAGAGCGTAAGGCTGCACTAGAGTCATCGTCCAACGAGAAGAACGACGGAATGCGTGCACGTAATCGTGAGAGGACAGAGGCGTGCCCTTGAGATGGGAAGCCGTAGCGGTTGATCAGGGCCGAGTCGTCAGGAAGGTGGAAAACGCGTGGACGAGGATTTCCAGGCTGAGTCCGTTGTGAGCTAGTAGCTGGAGCAGGGCTGTGGTCATCGACTTACCTGAGGCTTCGGTGTAACGCTTCCGATCTCCACCCAACTGAATCCAAGATCGAAGAGTCCTAAGTTGCCTGGTCAAGATGAAATTTTGACAGGTGATGACCAGTGGTACATACCATCGATGGCTTCGCCGTCCTTGTCAAACCCAGCTGCCAGACCAACTGGGTTCGATATTTTCTGACCCCATATCTTTTGACAGATTGTGTTAGAAACGCCAGACCAAATCTTCCCCCTTTCTCACCTCGGACTTCAGTTTCTCGTCATCAGGCACTGGATCCCTTGGTCCCAAGCCACTTCTCAGAACTTTGACTGCTACTTTATGACTTGTCTCCGCATCCAGTGCATATCGCAATACTGGTGTTAAAAAATAGCGGTGGATTGCTGATCTCGCATCGAAATAATACACTGCGAACAACCCAGTCGAGAGCACGAAGACTGTCCGATAAAATCCTGTAAGAATCGGTGACTGTGAAGGTGCCGACTTGTTTGAACCGAAGAGACCCCTCGAGGGAACAAATCCTTTGCGTTGTGGAGTTTCCAATAACCTCCGGGTCGTGGCCAGGCGCAATGTCGCCATTAGAAGGTCACACAATGAGCAGCGTTCTCAGGTTGAGCCATCGCCTTTGTGGCGTAAGCCCAAATAAGAAGTGATCACTTGGCAAAAGAAATTACTAGGACAAGTCCCCATTCTTCCCCATTCTGGCCTTTCTGCTCGAGTTTAATCAAAGGCTTCCAGCAAGGTTCAAGAGCCGAAAAAACTCCAAAAAACTAGTGATGAGAGTCGGCCACGCCCTTAGTGGATATTTATTGAGGGTTCGAACCTACGCCCTTCGGAGTGCGAACCCGTCTTGTATCTTCTTCAGCACCCTGTTATCATGGTGGGGTGGCCGAGCGGTCTAAGGCGCCAGACTAAGGATCAGGCTATATGGATAGCCAGGATATCTGGTCCGAAAGGGCGCGGGTTCGAATCCCGCCCCCATCAGTCCTTTTTTGCACCGGTTACCTTGGCATCTTTCTGTCAACGACATTTACTCGGAGGATCGAAGGGGTGTGTCGTCTTCCTTCATCCTTTCCCCATCTCATTCGTTTTTTCATGGTGATAAATAAACCCTGTATTAGTCGCCTTATGACTTGACATCAAGGTAACACTTAAGGGCCGCTAATGCATTAGACCTGTTCTTTTTCGAACGTCAAGAGACCGTTAGATTTTTGCTTTCTCGGTGGCCTCTTACATCAAATCAATCTTTCTGCCATTAGGTTTCCCCTTTAATTGGCAGCTAAAAAGATGTTGTGTTGGAGAGCGGATATTGATTGGTCTGAGCGTCGGAAAGATGAAAACAACTGACATGTATACGTAGACTTGTTTCCCGATTTGTTTCAGCGCCTGGGCATATTTCCAGGGCTCTGGAGTTTTGGGGTAATACTGATCCACCCTTAGAATGTCCAATTTCTACAGGTAAAATTACACCACAATGTATATACATGTTTGCTCTGGTACAACTACAAGTCTTCCACGAATTATCTTCCCAAATGAATAAAGGGGACCCAACGGACAAACGAAACATTTTCAGAACGTAACTTAGCGACAGCAATATGGAGAGCTCGGGCAGATTGGGTGATATCCGGTCCAGAGGAGTTGGTCGTAGTAGAACTAGCCTCTTTAAACAGACTTTCGTAGAATGTATCCGCAATCTTAGGACCGTCAGGATCAGCAATGGACCTGAAAATGGTCAGGACGCTGTTTCTGAGGCCAATATCGTCAACTTACCACATAGTTGCGACAACTCCGCGAAATCCAGCAAATAATAGTGTCGAACCCAGATGAATTACCTCATCAGGAAGATTTTCATCACCCATTGCCGTCTCGCATGCGCTAAGGAAAGCAAGCGATGCATTCGGCATCGATTGTTGCATAATTTGAGAGACCTTAAGCTGACCATCTTGAAGGAGTAAGGCACTTTCAAGTGGATTCTGTATATCTTGTTGCCCATGGCACGCAAAGTGGGCGACAGAAATCGCTGGAAGATGTGCAATCACCTCCTCCACAAATCCGGGCACTAACCTGACTAATGCTTTGTCTGGGACATGAAGCTCAATTTTCCGCAACTCCTCAAGGGTACAGGGAAGTGATTTTTGGCCGGGTGTGTCAGGTTGAATGACTGCCATCATCTTGAATGAGTCTGTGGAGGCGGGAATGCTGCCGAGAAGTGAGCTGATGGTCGGCGTGTACGATGAAACGACATAATCAGATACACATTCCGTCCTCTCGGTGAGGTACACGCCTGCTGCATGTATTGGAAGAAAAGCAAATGGTCCAGTAGAACACCATCGTAACTTTGGTGGGTCCTCAGATTTCTGGCAAACAGTAGTAGTGAGCATCGGAAAAGGAACTGCCGGTGTTAAAATGACTACCTCGAAATCCAACCAGCGAATGACGGGCTCAACAACCGATTCCCACAACACACCCAACACATATCGGAAAATATCATCAGGCTGCACAGAAGTGTTTGATTCTCTTTTAACATGTCGCTCCAAAGGCTGCCTCAATAACTGCAGGGTGTCAGAAAGGGATGGCACCTGTTGAACAAGACTATCGACAAGTGCACGGTTTGATTCGACAAACAAAACATCTCTCCCATCCTGCGAAATGGCGTAGCGTAGAAGTTTGACAAGTTTAGTCACCGCTACGAAACTCAAATCCAGAAGTGGGATATGCTGGATACCAGTTGAAGTCAATATTAATGCGACGCAGGCAGTTTCACTAGCATTGAGGATGACCACCGAACCATCGACTGCAGCACCCTGCAGTGTAGACAGTCGGCTTGGGCGCAAAAAATCCCGGAAGTCGTCCAACTGGCGCACTTTTTCCAACGCAGCCAGCCATTCGTCATTGAGACGACGAAAATAGGATGCTTCCTGCTCCACGGAGGACAATTTTTTTGACACATCCCGAATCGAGCCCTGCTCAAGTGCGAGGGATATACGTCTTAGGTTTTGCTCGAGTTCTGGTGCCACCTCACGTAGGTGAGCAATCGGTGTACGAAGTTGCAGGGCCTGCGACCAAAATACTGCTCGGCCTTCTTCGAGGAGTTCGACAGCCTTGTCATACTGACCTGATCGAATAGCACAAGCTGCGGCATCACGAGCCAAGCCATCACTACCGGATGTCAAGGCCTGCTGACGTGACTGTAAATCCAAGCCAAGCATAGCCATACGGGGAAGAAGCTGGATTGCGGCATGATATGCCTCTAGAGCTGATTCATGGTTGAGATGTTCTGCGTGGTGTGCCCAATACTTCGCAGCACGGAAGCGCTGAGATGTCGGTGCAGATTCACAGGCTATTGCAATCCGCATAGCAGCCGTGTATTTGTTTAAATATTCCGGCTCACGAGTGTGGGAGTGCGCATCTAAAAGTGTCCCCCCTAGATTGCGTGCTATTAAACAGATTGACGGATGCCCGCTGACAACTGCATCGAGGGACTCGTAATACAGATCAATAGCTTCATCCAGGTGCTCGCGTTGACCTGACTGTTTGAATTGTGAGTGTAGCGCGTTCGCCAGGTCGTTCAAAGAGATGGATCGACGAGGATGGGGTACAGGACGGAGCGCAAGTGCCTCTCTGTGAAGTGAAATGGCCTCCACCAGGTCATCGCGTTGACCTGGTTGATCAGATCGTGCGGCTAGCGTGCGTGCGAGGTTGTTTAGGGAGCTGCATCGAAGAGAATGGGGCGCAGGTCGCAGCTTGAGGGCCTCTCTGTGGACTGAAATTGCCTCATCCAAGTCCTCGCGTTGACCTGAATGATAAAATCGTATTTTAAGCGTATCCCCGAAATTGTTGAGGAGATGGTCAGAACGTGATAGCTCAAGCGCTTCTCGGTACATTAAAATTGCCTCATCCAGGTCCTCATGATGACCTGACTGTTCGAACCGTGCGGTTAGCGCGCCACAGAGGTTGTTCAGGGCGTCAGATCGATAATGATGGGATGCAGGAAACAGCTCAAGCGCTCTGCGGTGCATTGAAATTGCCTCATCCAAGTCATCAAGTTGACCTGACTCGTCGAATCGTTGAAGTAGCGCAATGGCGAGGTTGCTGAGGGACATGGACTGATCTGACTCCAGCTCCTGCGCCTCTCGGTACAATGAAATCGATTCATCCAGGTCCTCATGTCTACCCGACTTGTCAAATTGTGTGGATAGCCCACTAGCGAGGTTGTTGAGGGATGTGGCTCGATCAGGATGGGGTTCAGGTCGCAGTGCAAGTACGCCTCGGTGCAGCGAAATAGACTCGTCCAGGTCCTTGCGTTGACCTGTCCGGCCGAACCGGAATATTAGCGCATTGGCGAGGCGGTCAGATGCGTACAACCGAATAGGATGGCGAACATGCAAGAGCGCACGGCCTTTGCGAAATAGCGAAATAGCCTTTTCGATGTCTGGCATCTGACCTGAATCTCTGAACTGGTCGAAAAGTTCGTTCCCGGAGTTGACCAACTGACTGGCTTCCACGTAGTTCTTGTTGGCGAGGCCAAAAAATTGTGTCGTGGCTTCGTGCAGATCTAAAATCTTTCCAGTTCTGTCAAATTTGGCTGCAAGAACTGCGGTCAGGTCGATGAGCAACTCCGCACGGTACATGTCTGATTCAGGACAAGCCTCCACTGCATCGCGAAGCACCGAGATCGCCTCATCTATGTTTGACATGTACCCTGTGCGACGAAATCGTGCATACAAGGCTACAGCTAGGCCAGCTTGGGATACCAGTCGCTTAGGATGCGACTTAGGGCGACGAAGGAGAGCCTCCCTGTGGAGCGTTACCGCAGTATCCAGACTTGAAAGTTGAGCCGACTGATTGATATTTACGAGAGTGGCTTTGGCAAGTTCAGTCAGCTCGGAGGCTTCTGATTTTTCGTGTTGAGCAAAAATAATCGCCTATGAAAGCAGTGAATGCAAATTCCAAATTCATGTAGGAATCCTGCACGCACATTAAGCTCAGACTGCCTTCCTGCTCCCATCAATGCTTCAACCCGCTCTCGTAACGCATGCAATCCTTGAGCGAGAGAAACCATGGCTTGATCGAGATCCGAATATTGATTGGTTAAGCTGAATCTTGTCACGAGCGCCCCTGCAAGATCTTTGAGTGACTCTGATCGAAGGGGATGTGGTGCTGCGCGCTGATCGAGAGCTTCGCGGAATAGATAAATAGCAGTATCAAGGTTGGAAAGTGAAACCGGATCCTTGAATTCTGCCAAAATCGAGTTCGCAAGATCGAACAACTGGGATGATTCATCTTCGTCCTCGGAAGAGGCGGCTGTGTCGCCTTGGTTTGTCCCCTGATCGCCCAAAGAGAATTAATTGACAAATGAGATTGGTTGCCCATGATGAACGCTACATACTACGTGAACCGGCGAGTCTTCCATGATGAGATTCGATGTGCCTTGTTCTGATATGTTCTCGGCCTTGAAATGACGTGTTAGATTAGCATTGGGGGGAATGGGCGTTGGGACGATGATCGGATTGGGGCGATAGCACATACCTGAGGTTGAGAGTTCCCATGGGAGAGACTCTCTGTTCGTCTGCCTCCTCGCCGTGAGAAATACAAATCGTCATAGATATTGCAGGTACTTAAGTAGGTTGATGTCGCACGGCAGACCGCGGTGGATATAATATGTACACATATGTAATATGACCCAGTGGGGTTACAGCTAAATTCAAAACGTTAGGCTACACCCAAAAAAAACATACGATGTCGGACATTGTCGGGGTATATAATTTTAACTTCCGACGATCAGCCGCTTCCCTAATCAAAACATACTCCTCAGCTGCTCTCACCATTTTATAGAATGCTCATATTTTCTCAGGCGTCGTTGGGTGGATCACCCAACTCGTCGTCGATAAGACTGTCCGCAAGCGCTACATTGCGACTCAGCTCTTGCAAACTCTCAAGGCCCACCCTCTCTTCCAAAATGTCACGGTCGTCGGGTTGGTCTCGTCTCATCCCGCCGCGTGCAATGCCTTGGCAAAATATGCCGGTAAGCCAATGTTTTTACCTTGATCAGATATCATGATTAGAATCTGATCGCCTTCCCAGATGTTGGTATCTATTCCGTCGACTTGGATTTTATTCGTGACAATGTGGAGAAGGTTCTGACGGCCTCGAACACCAGCTACCTCAAGAGTGCGCACCTCCGCGGAACCCTTTTCCAGGTGGGCTGTGACACGGGTGCTGTTTCGTCTGTGTTCACGGAGTTTTATGTTGATCATGAAGAACCGTTGGAGGCGTTGGACAAGTTCAAGGCCCGCGGTCAATGGTGCTTGGGTGAACTT
Source organism: Piloderma croceum F 1598 (assembly GCA_000827315.1). NCBI lineage: Eukaryota > Fungi > Basidiomycota > Agaricomycetes > Atheliales > Atheliaceae > Piloderma > Piloderma croceum. The sequence goes on from KN832992.1 coordinate 391,515, forward strand.
CTTGAAGGACATGAATACCTTGCGCTTTTCCCCGTCGCGCCATTGAGCCCGATTAGTTTTGCCGAGTAAATAGTGTAGAATTGTATTCGGACTTCAAAAATTCAATTCCCGCCAGACCCCGCTGCAATGTTTTTTTTGGGGGATGGCCTAACGTTTTGAATTTAGCTGTAATGGTCGCCAAATCCGAGTTTTCATGACCGGGTGTATGGAGCAGTCCACTTAGACACCGCCACATTTGTATACCCAAAATAAGTACCTCAAATCAAGCCAAATTTCTTATCCCTCTTACAAAAAGCTTCTAATTGATGATACAAAGACTTTCGTAAGACAGATTTTTGATAGCTGTAAAATTGAGTAAGTTATTTATTTTGGGCACTCTGAGATTGGCCGTTCCCGCGCCACATCATCTAGGCACCCAGAGATAAGCCTAATCAGGTCTATCTAATCAAATGCCCTTGCCACCATCTCACCAATATGCCGATGAGACTCAGATCTGGCGGCATAGGAGACATGGAAGGGGTACTGGGGATAGAGAGGCCTGGGAATAAGTCGTCTTCAAGGGCTATCAGTAGTGTTGAGAGCCAGGTGGAATGTCTGGAGCCTGAAGAGGCTCTTGAGCTCCTTGCAAGAGCTGCCTTGGCGAATAGCTGCTTTTTTGCTTTAGAGTTATGACCCATGTTGAGTGGATAATGTAGATCTATTGTTATATTGATAATATATGGATTTTAATGGCTATAACTACGGAAAATCCGATTTGTGCCACCTCGAGGCAGTCATGACCTCAGATTGGCCGCAGCACAGCCACAACACAGCCACTATCCATAAGTAGTGGTGACTAAGTGGACTGCTCCATAGCATTCTATTTTTCAATAATTATTTAAATTATGCTAAGCTCGATATATTACCTCATGGAATGATGTAGATCCAAATCCGGGGACACCTTCCGACACTTGATTGGTAAACATCTCAGTATGTAGTACATATCTTAAAAAAATGACTTGTGGAGGAGACCCCCGCAGATCGCCCTCCGCAGCAGGAGCTGGTGGCAAACGTGGTTGAGAATGTAGAATTTAGCTATACATTTTATTTGGTGTTCAAGGTCAAGTAAACTGATTTGCGGGGGAGACCCCCGCAGACCCCCTCCGCTGCGCGGAGCCTATCATTAGCTAAAACTGAATTGTAGCGGGAAAGGAAAACCATGCAGGATTTTTAAAAAAATGAGCATAATTATATATAATTCACAACAGGAAACCACTCTAGATGATCACTAACTGTTGAGTCAGCTGAGAGAATAAGGGAGAAACAGGTAAATAGGCCTGTAGAGTCTCAGCATAGCACAGCATCCTAATCGGGCCAGAAATTGCGTAGATTTGTGGCGCTTATGCATTTCGTGGCCCGGGGAGCAAGCTCCCCAATTAGCTATCCTTTAGCATATTTAAAATATTTAAATAAATATGCCGCAAATGTTTCCGCGTAAAATATGTCAATAATTTGCATGTCAGAACTATTTATGTAAGATGTTGTGCTCTGATATCCGAGTCCGCCTGCCAGAAACGGATATGTGGAGCACAACTATCTTATCGTAGTGGCACAGGGTGCCAGTCCCCGACTCGCAACTTTTTCCAGTGGGAGGAATGATGAGACAAAATACTATTGCTATCAGGTATGAGGGGATACAATAAATAGAAAAAGTAAATAGGCAATGATGTACATGCAGAAATTGGTGAGTCTGCTTAATAATTGAAATTGAACTTGTGGAGCCAACGCTCCGAAAAAAAGGGGTTTTCGTCATAATAGGTCGTTCGGGTGAAACCGTGTGGGATTGTTTGGCGGGGATGTTAACAGTTTTGATCGACAGAACCCTCCTCTCTTGTCAGAGAGTCGGGGAAGGTAGGGCTCAGTCGGGTTGATTAAACATCACGTGCCAGGTGTGATTTTGCTTGAAATTGCCTAGTAGCATTAGCTACAACAAAGTAATAATAAAATGAGCAATGTCATCTCAAGAACAGACACTATCTTGTAATATCTACCAATTCAGAATACCTTCCTACAGTGTGTGGAATAAGTAGATAGCTTTGCAAGTTATGAAATCCAAGCCATCATTGGCTTTTTAAGTTGTGTGATTTCAATTCATTCATAATGTATCTACATAATCCCTGGTCGCATGGTAAGAAAACTGAATTGGCAGTTATTCTGCAGAAGGGTCAGCTGTCTGAATGTTGTTGCTCAATTTCTTGTAACCATCCCATTTATATTGTTATGGCTTAGATAAGGTGAAAAATGTCACAAAAAGGTGATATCACTAATCCAACTGAGCCCTACCTTACATAAATAGGGAGGCTCAAAGTAGAACCATGCAGCGCATAGGATTTCACTTAGGAATTTCACATAGGCAGGAGACTGAGTGGAGTTTAAAATAAACCCAATGAGACAATGATGAGCTGATGTAAGCTTTGGCTCAAAATGGTCACAAGTTCAATTCCCGGTGTTCACACTTGCATAAATATCTCTTCTGCACTACAATAGCCACAGTAAAAATATCTGGCTTGCTTTAATAATATTCAATCAGTGTTACAAATGATTTTTGTCATGCTTTATATGTGAATATCCATCTTTTGATTGCACTGAGGGTATAATTGTCATAATTTGGGGCTTATCAGTTTGAAACTAATCTCAGGGTTCTTAAATCTAAAAAGATTAGCATAATATGTATCAAATTGGTTTATATTATATATATATACTTTGGAACAACTATTGTAGTGCAGAAGGAATATTTATGCAAAATGTGAACACCAGGAATTGCTGCTTTGAGCCAAAGCTTACATCAGCTCATTGTTGTCTCGTTGGGTTTATTTTAAACTCTGCTCAGTCTCCCACTTATGCGAAATTCCTAAGTGAAATCCTATGTACCATGTGGCTCTACTTTGAGCCTCTCTAATAGTTCTGACATGCAAATGTATTGACATATTTTACATATGCAGAAGCATTTGTGGCCAAGGCATATTTATTTAAATATTTTAAATATGCTAAAGGATAGCTAATACATATGTGTACATATTGTATCCACCGCGGTCTGCTGTGTGGGTTCCCACCAGTAATGGGAAGCTCACTAAATCTGAATTTTCGTGGATTCTATTTGTCAATATTTATTTATTTTAGATTATGCTAAGATTAATATATTATTGCACAGAGCAATGCAGATCCACACTTATTGTGCATATTGGTATGTAGAATGTTGATATGTGGGGGAAACCCCCACAGACCCCCTCCTCCACTGTGCGAAGCTTATGGAAAGCATGCTAGGAATGTAGAGATTTTATTTGGCACTTAAATTTAAGGAAGCTGATTCACAGACCTGTCCCATCCACTGCATGGAACCTATCATTAATCAAAGCTGAATAGTGTGAAGCAAAACCCATCAGTAAATGGCCATGATATGTCATTCATGATGGAAAACTACAGATGCTCACTGTCATGATTGAGGTAAGCAACAAGGGGGTAGCATGGCTAAATTTTTGCACCAGGGGTAGGGGGGGAGGAGGTCTGGAGGACCTTAACTGAAATTTTTTCACATGTCTAATATTGCATATTGGCAACTGTCCAAAGGTCCCCATTTATGCATTTTGTATCTGTAGACATGAATCAACCTTCCTTGCACCATTTAATATTGCAATGATGGGAAAAAAGAAATTCAAAAATTCAAATGGAGAATCTAGAAATGGGAATTTCCCACGTAAATTGTGGGAATGTGTTACTGTGTATAGTAGGTGAGGGGGGGAGGGGGGTCCTGAACCTCTTAACAGAATTTGACAACCCTTGGTGCAAAATTTTTGCCATGCTACCCCCTTGGTAAGCAAGCAAGTTCACTGCCACAGTGCATCCAAATCAGGCGGCATCACCAAACTGGGTGATGCTTTCCCAATCTGGTGACACTGATTGGTAAGCATCTGCATTTCACCAGCACATACAGATAATTGGGGAGCTTGCTCCCCAATGAGCTATCCTTTAGCATATTTTAAATATTCAAATAAATATGTGTTGACTGCAAATGTTTCCGCATATGTAAAATATGTCAATACATTTGTGTGCGCCACATAATATGATATTTACATAAAATAGATATGCTCTGCATATCTGTTTCTGGCAGGCGGACACAGATATGCAGAGCACATCTATCTTACATGAATATTTCTGACACACAAACATATTGACATATGTATTTTACATATGTGGAAACACTTGCAGTCAACACACATTTATTTAAATATTTTAAATATGCTAAAGGATAATTAATACATATGTGTACATATTTTATCCACTGCAGTCTGCCATAGTCAGTGTGGCTTGCAGCCATTTCTGAAAATTATGCCCAAATTGAGAAGTGGCCACACAGAATTTTTTTAAAATTTTTTTTAAAAATGATTGCCTCATCAGCCCGAAGAATCACTCAGAATTGACCAGCAATGACCAGTATCATCATGGTTTACTGTCATATAAGCCCTGGCATGAAACTACATGTGTTAACACTGCTCCAGAAGGGCTGGAAGACAGGTGACATTGTTGAGGCCAGGTTGAGGCTCTTGGTGTCTCAATGCAAAGCATCACCTGCTAGGACACTTATTTTGAGCAGTATGGATGTGTAAATCCACTGAGTATCCTCAGAAGATGGCCCTGTACACTTAATATAACTGGTCAGATATTGATGGTCTTATACGAGAATTTCTGTCATTATTCCTTGACAAAATCACAGAGTGGCTTGCTGTCTATCATGACCAACTAATCTCCACTACTGCTCTTCATATGAACCTTGTGATTCTAGGCCTAACATACAAACAACTTCAGAGGACTGTGACAGAAAGGAATCTGTGCTGCTTGAAGGGCGATATGATCTAGTGTAGCTAGATGTCAATGTTGGAAAGGTTGAAGAACTTAGCACCCCATAGAGTCATATGTAATGGCTATTGGGGTTGCTCCTCTTTATCCTCTGAACCGCTGGTGTCATTGAACAGATGATCTGATGAGACAGAACTGTCCACTATAGGCTCAGTGTCCGAGGCCAGCACTGCCAGCATCTACTTCTCTTCTGTGCTAAATGGAGTCATCGTTATGTAGAAGAGATAGTAAAGCTTAAGGAGTGTCTAAAACATGAGTTAAGAGTATAAACACTATTTTGAGGCAACAGGAGTGTTTATTTTTATTTTTATTTTTTCTCTGTGGCCACTTCTGAATTGGACTTGGTGGAGTGGACCATTGCTTCACATGGTATGTATGAGTCAGCCTTGGTTTTTATTTCAATTTCAAAATAGAAGAACTTGTACATAGTGGGCTGTGTCCAATGTGACATCTGGGATATAACATTATATTTCCTGCTGCCAGAATTAAAATACTACCATGAAAAATAAATAAATGAATGTTATACCTTTGGCTACTGGAGATAATCAAAGTGAGAATTAGATTCCAGAATTATTTATTCAAGGCAGACAAAAAAATAAGCCATATCCAGAGGATACAATCTAAATCTGGATAACATATCTGTTTGGGGCATATAACTATTGTCAGAATTTGATTGTGTCAATTGTTCTGTCATAGTGTTTCCTATGGTGCCAATCACTTAGTCACTGCTATTTATTTATTCCCTCTTGGGAAAATGCTTCTTTGATGGCCCAGAAAGATCCCCAAGAGGAATTAAATTCAGACTCAAAATTGAGGGAGTTTTTTCCCCCCCTTGACCCATCCTTAATTTGTGCATAGCTGACAGATCAGTCCGTTTTTGGCAGACTCCTTCCCAGCTGCTGGGGAAAATAGAAAATCGATAAGTTGAATGAGTGAATGTGCTAATCCTTTGTCTGTGATGATCCAATTCAGTTATCTTATCTTTGTTTGTTTTTGTTGATCTGAACTTTAAATCTTTCTTATTTTCCCCAGTGTAACTTGGTGTGGTGGCTTGCATTTGTTTGGCTTGTGGCATTGAAGCACATCTCTGGAGCACACAAACCTATACAATTTCAACATGATTTTTGCATCATACACTACATGTTACACATTTGACATGGATGGTGGCATTGTGGCCATTCCAAGATGTATGCCCACTGTAGGTTTTGTGTCAATAAATATTGAATTAGCCCTATTCAGAGATAGTCTGAGTGAAAGGTGCTGCCCCATTCTTTGACGATATGAGCCTCATCAAGAACTAAGTTAATAAGTTGTCTGTGAATGTTTTTATGCCCCAGAGGGCTGTCATTATTAAATATTTTGGGGCTGACAATAATAACCTGATACTGTCCATGAGCAAGGTTCTTGACATCACAGATCAGCATGACTTGGGGAAGCACTTATGAGCACATTGTATACCTTGAATAGCTTGTTGGTAGCATTAGCTGCCATGATGGAAACAGTGCTGATTCTGTTGTCTCCAAGCATCTCAACAAATTGAGAGCCAAGCAATTTTAAAGGGGTCACAACAACCATCATGCCATATTTTCTATATAGTAATGGCATCCAGTAAGTTAAAGACTTTGCCCAATCCTGTTGGTGCAATGGTGATGACATCTCTGCCATCCAAAATAGCATGGACTACCTGTATCTGCTAGAGACACAGTTTATAGCCAAAGACCTTCTCAATATCTCTCCGGACTTGCTCATCACTATCTGGCATAGTATGTTGTCTAACAGCCACAGCAGACCCAAGAGAAACAGAAGCAGGAAAGAATTATGAGGCCTAACAAAACATGTAGGCGTGCTGGTCTGAGTCATAACAATGTGTCCAGCACCACCAACCAAACAAACACAAGCCACCACACCAAGTTACACCAGTCGCTGGAGGAAAATAAGAAGTATAAGGTTTAAGATCAATAACAACAAACAAATCTGGCTCAATTGAAAAACACTGTATCTTGGATTCAAAAACAATACAGATCTCATATTCAAGGTTTCTATTTCTATTTTCCTCCAGCTAATTGACCAACATTTAAATTGTACCAAAATGTATATCCATACTTGGAATGGGTATTGACATTTTGCACAGGTCTCACACTTAAATTATTGCTTCACATTTTAAGTGTTGTAAATATTTTAAATATTGCTTACCCATTTAGACCAAAGTTTTATCCACTGTAAAACTTTGACCTAACTGATGTGGCAATCCCAGCCAAACACAGAAATATTTATCTTTATTTGTACCCTGTCACAGCCACCAAAATCAGTGACCCAAAAGTTTAGGTACACTTTGTGGCTTTCACAGTCATATTCAGATAAAACTCCAAGTAGGAGGTCCATCTGAAATGTAAAAATGAATAAAATGTTCATTCTCAAATTTTAATATTACAAAATCCTTTGGTACTGCAAGGGATTTTTTAGACAATTTTGCAATTCCTCTGCCAAACTTAAGGTACACTTGCTGACTGACTGATTGTCTCATACCCAGCTGTTCTAGGGTTTTATCTGAGGGAGGATAAAGAGAGGATCCACATTTGGTATCTGCACTTTCCCATGCTCGGAGTTTTTTAGTTTGTGCACAGAGATTACCCTAGAACATCTGGCACATTTTGTCCTGAGAACCAGACATCTGTCACGTTTGCCACCAAATGATCACGTGAATCAACAAACACAGTCTATATGAAGACACATCATGTTTGTTTATAACTTCTGCTCAGTGCCTTCTTTCCCTTCTCATCCTGTCGTCCTCCCCAAATGGCTCAGTCATCCTCATATTCTGTCTCTTCAATATCCATTGGCTCTAAGTCTGAATTGGAATCAGATGACTCATCTGCAGGAATGTATTCCTCTTCATCTTCATCCCTGGCACGGAACAAATTGCTCCAGTCCTCATCATTCAGGCCCTCTGCATGTAAGTTCTGAGTAGTGCTGTTTATGGAATTCAAGGCCATTTGAAACCACAGGTGCTGATTGAGAAGCCTCAAGTTGTCAAAGATGGAAAGCAAGATGAAAGGTGACTCTTAAGTTGCCATGTGCCTTGGCTACCATAGCAGTTCATCATCAGGACATCCATAACACAACCTATTTAGCATAGTAGAGTAAATAGATCATTTCAAAGGCTATACTATGTTAAATTGTATGTGATTGAGGAGTTAATGAGTGATAGACACAATGTGTAACAGGAGTGCTGAAAAAGGGAACATGTGTGACTGATGTGACTGATGTCCGGTTTCCAGGGCAAAATGCACCAGACATTATAGGGACCACTCACGCACCCACAAAAAAACTCTGAGCATGGGAAAGTGGATATACCAAATCTGGTCCCTATAATGGCTGGGGATGAGACTAACTGACTGACTGATTTGCCAGGGTTAAATGGCTGAGAATAATTTGTTCATGGCAGAATGTGTGCAAAGGATCTCATTATGTCCTGCCAGCATGTAGCCCAGTTTTTGGCTGGGTCACTGGTTCAGCCACATTGTGCACTGCCACTTCCAAAAATCTAGTCCACACTGCAAACCAGGATTGCCCATCACCAAAATTTATACTCAGCAAATTTTTCCTTTTTCCTTTTTTATTTTTTATTTTTTATATGAAGTTTGTTGAAATTCCACATTGAAGGCTACTTTACACGCAAGAAGATCTTCACATTTGTGATCTTCAAGCAATTTATTTTGTAGTGGAGTTTTTGAAGGCATATACATGTCATGCAGAGTAACAAGTTCATTTCTTGGGCATGATAATGGCCAAAAGTGGAAAATTATACATTTGTCTGTAGAAACAGATCAGACTGTTGGTTCTTTTTTAGATGTTTCAAATTTGTGTAAAACTTGCCCCAAGGTTGGGAAACCCACCATTCCAAGGGTTTGACCAATTGGGCATAATTCTAGGGTCCAGAGCTGGTCAAAAATAGGGCCAAAATAACCATTTTGAAACCTTTGGAATGACCAATTTTCTGAAGGTCCAGTTTAATAAACGCATGAACAAAATTGGATCTTCCATGAACAGTGGTCTAGCAAGAGAAAAATAGGTCATTCCAAGGGTTTAAAACCATGATCTTGTTCTGTTTTTGACCAACATTTTCATGCTAAACTCCAGTCTGATTGACACCTGGGACATACTGTAACAGCATTGGTCCCCTTGACAAAATTAGAATAATGCCGCAAACAATGAATAGATTATTGTTATACTTCTGCCTACCAGAGATAACCTAAGTGAGAATTAGATTCTGGAAATATGTTATCCAGCTTAGATTATATCCTCCAGATAAATTCTGAATATGGCTTATTCTTTTGTCTGCCTCAATATTTGTTGAGGGGACATAACTATTATCAGAATTTGATTGCACCAATTGTTCCATCAGGTCAACGAAAGTGTTTCCCATATTTAGATTATTTCTTGATGACAAAATCATTGCCCAGAGCCAAACAATAATTTTGTCATCAAGAAATAATCTAAACACTTTTGTTGACCTGACACTGAAAAGTCGGTAAATTGTTTTCACAAATTTTACCACAGAGGCGGTAGGTTCACACAAATACCAACATACTTTCTCTGTTTGTTCGAAATGCAAGGGGAGCTGTTGCTTCCTTTGACTGATTTCCTGTTTTTATACCTGCCTTCAAATAGGTAGTTATATAGAAGGATAAATGGTAATTCAAATAAATCACTAATACTATGACTAGGGCTAGATATCTTATATTGCCCAAAAAATATAATTGACAAATGTCCTACTTTGACAGATGCAAAGCTTTAGAGGTTAAGTTCAGAGCAAGTGGTTACCTTTATCCACACTGAACTGCTTGGAGTTGCTTGTTTATGAGATCACTCAAAAAGGAATACTAATTTTCCTTGCTTACACAATAATATTTCTTTCACTTGCCTTTTTGGGACTTACCAGTGAAATTCTTACTTTCTCACTGTTACGAGTCCTTAAATGCTAATTTAAGACTCGTTCTTTTAACCCGAGGTTCTAAGTGAAAACCTAAGGCCTAAGATTTCTGTCGTATATCGTGTGACAGTTATTTACTTACCGTGAGACCGAAGTTTGTAGTCACCATTAACTGAGTTTCAAAACTGATGCGGTTTTGCGATATAAAAGGAAAAAAGGAAATTCTGTTAACTCTGAAACAAAACAATCACATAGCAAATCGGAATTGCTTGAATTTAAATTTTAGATACATTATTGTGTACGTAGAGAGTGTATATAATTATTTTCATGATTTTAGGAACACTGTAAAATATGCTACGATAAAGATCGAAATCGCGATCGAAAATGGTCGGAGTTTGAAACTCCACCAAACGTGACAAGGCGCATCACATTGTCTTCCACTCAACCACCACCAAATGTGGGGCCCATCAGACTGTGCCCAGCCCATCCATGGGTCCCTGGGAGGGAAATAGGAGCTGAGGGAGAAGGATGGAAAAGGGTGGGGAGGAGATAGAGAGGCAGGAAGGGATGCAGGTCCCAAGGTGAGCAACACAACCCCTCCCTGCCATAACATCTCACTGCCCACTAACCACCATCTAGAATACCACAGAACCCCCCTCCACCTCCTGCAGCCCAGATGCAGACTGAAACTGAGCCACTAAGGCTCAGATTTCGAGTTTTTTGGCCCCAGCCCCCTCCCCCTCACGCGTGCTCGAATGCACATACACACCACCACCACCACCTCGTCTACACCACCCCAGCACCCCTCCCCACCTCCTTTCACTGCTGTTTCCAACGGCGCGCACAAAACCGAGCCCTAGTGGGCCGGTTTCAGGATTTTGGCCCAAAACCTGCAACCCCGGCTTGCGCAGCCCAACACGTGACCCCACCACCGACGTCACCTTGTCATCACCACCCCACCACCTCTCCCCATCTCCCACCATCTCTATTTCCAATGGCACGCCCCTCCCGAGCTCTGGCGGGCCGGTTTTGGACTTTTGGCCCCAAACCCGCAACCCCGGCTCGCGCAGCCCAACGCACAACCCCACCACCGACATTACCTTGTCGTTACCACCCCACCACCCCTCCGCACCCCTCCGCATTGTCCCCTGCTGCTGTTTCACACGGCGCGCCCGAAACTGAGCTACAACAGCTCGGTTTCGCGTTTTTGGCCCAAACCCCTCCCTGAGCCTCGCGTTTCCAACCGAACGGCCACACCACTACCACCACCATCACCACACCATTCCACCACCCCTCTGCATTGTCCCCCGCTGCTGTTTCACATGGCGCGCCCGAAACTGAGCTACAACAGCTCGGTTTCGCGTTTTTGGCCCAAACCCCCTCCCCGAGCCTCATGTTTCCAACTGAAGGGCCACACCACTACCACCACCATCACCACACCATTCTACCACCCCTCTGCATCGTCCCCTGCTGCCATTTCACATGGTGCGCCCGAAACCGAGCTACAACAGCTCGGTTTCGTGTTTTTGGCCCAAACCCCCTCCCCAAGCCTCGTGTTTCCAACCAAATGGCCACACCACCACCACCACAACAACAACAACACCATCCCATCATCCCTCCACATCATCCCCCACTGCTATTTCACACGGCATGCTCGAAACCGAGCCGTGACGACCCAAACCCCCTTAAAAAAATTTAAATATACATTCTTTTCTTTTTATTATTATGTTAATGTTTACTTTTGGCTCAGCATCTTTGTAGTATACATTTGCAATAATAATAATTTTGTTTTTGGACTTTGAAAAATTTGAAGGCAGAAAACATGTCACATGACCAAATACAACCTGCCCGCAACTTTGTTCACTATTTGGAACTCCGGTGTGTGTGTGGCTATGCTTTTTCTGCCTTGCTTCCTCCTCCCATCATCATCTTGATATGAACTTCTACTATATCTTCCTACTGCTCCTGGTGGTTCTCTCAGCCTACTCTGAGAGTCCTCAACAAGGTGAGCCTCCTGATTCACTTGATTCCACTTCAGTTGCTGTCTGCCCAAACAGTAGCTCTGACCCTTTGGGTGTTTTAGCCCCTATCTTGCCCCAGAGTTGGGTGTTTGGATCTGTTCTTCCTCAGAACATGATCCTGCCTCAGAATGAGGTGCCCCAGAGTTGGGTGTTTGAAATTGTGCTGCCCCAGAGTTGGGTGTTTGGATCTCTGAACATGATCCTGCCTCAGAATGAGGTTTTTAGAACTATCCTGCTTCAGATTGAGGCATTTGAAATTGTCCTGTCTCAAAATGAGGTGAATATATCTATTCCGCTTCAGGGTGGAATATTTGGAGTTGTGATTGGCAGTTGGCAATTGTCCAATAAAGTTGAAGCTGTTATAGATTTTGTTAGAGTTAAAAGCATCAAAAATTTGACTTCAACTCTGGTAAACGGTGTAGAAAAAATGGGCTGGACAATTAGAATTTTGTTGGAGTCTCTTCAGCATGTTTTAAAGATGTATGCCTGGTCTCTGTCTGAGAATCAAACTTCTGTTCAGTTTAGATGCAGACTTATCGGATTACTACTAAAGCAATCTCTTTTCAGAAAGCATGACTTTGCCATTTGTGTATACAAAGTCTACCATGACTATCAGAACTTGGGTTTTTGGCACTTGAAATTTTTTTCAAATTATAAGAATAATTCCCATACACGCGTTAGAGAAGATGACTCCCAGAAATCAACCACATTTCAATTTTATGGTGGTGGAAAATCTTCAATATTTTTATCTGGCGAACTTCATCCATATACATCAGACTGTAATTTACACTCCCCCACAGGTCCGCCTGGAGTCCATGTAAACTCCAGGTAAGTCTGTGTGGACTCCTTAAGGACTCCGTGTCAACTCCTGATGGAGTCCATGTGGACTCCTTGTGGACTCCGGTTAAGTCCGTGTGGACTCCAGGCGGACTCCTCATGGACTCCATGTGGACTCCGTGTGGACTCCTGATAAAGCTATTATTCTAAGGCTATCTAAACTTATCAATTACTTATTGAAACATTTATAAATATCATATATTTCAGACTCTTTGCATAATTACAAACCAATATCTTACAAGTACACATCACTGTTGTGTGATCAGACAAACCTAATATGGTAATTTCTCAACTATACATGTATGTATATGTTTTCTGAACCAGATTTTTAATGTGAACTCAATGGTGATGTCCGATGTATGATCAGATTAACCTAATATGGTAATTTCTCACATATACATGTAAGTATATGTTTTCTGAACTGAT
>KN832992.1:404786-429912 GCA_000827315.1 Piloderma croceum F 1598
AGAAAATATGATTAAATTAATCTAATCACACAACAGTCATTTTTATGAGATTTGTGACATATAAAACATTTAAGTTTCAGGAAATGAATATATTGTATGGGTGGTGTTACATAATCATGTGCTCTTAGAGCTGCCAGGTTCAAACCCTGAAAAGGCCATTTTGTTTTGGTGCTTTCAAACCTAAGTCACTTACCAAGTCAGTCAATGTGGCCTCTGGGTGGACTCCACTTGGACTCCACCTGGAGTGTAGGCAGACTCCACCCGGACTCCACCCTAACCCATGGCTCAGTGTAAAGTGCTCGAAACATAGAGTGCGAGCCCAGTAAGTAATAACTGGTCAGGGAGTTAATATCCAGAGTTCAAAAATGAACTGCATGGTAAGTAAGTATGTGGGTAAGTAATCATATGTTTTAGTCTGTTGATACACTCGCAGTGTATCTATCAATGAAAATAATAATCATCACTATAACACTGCTGGGTCACAGTCTGAGGGTGCGAGTGGGTGAGTAACCCTTCCTTTAATGAGTATGAATGAAGATAAATGAGTTATATGAGGATGCAGTATGAAAGTGATGGATAAAATACAGAACATGATCACAAACGCAAAAAGGTGACTGAACATGATCAGCTTTTGACTAATATGTGGAACTGAGGTTGAGAGGTGAAGACTAAAACATGGTACAAGTCACAGATGAGATCTAAACTGTTGAGAGTGAAGAGGAACAAATTTCTTCTACTTGTTTTTCTGCTATGTACAAGGGGTATTTATACTAAATGAAAATTTAAAATGAAAAGGGAGAGCATATGAACTTTTATCAGGCAAATTTGATGTCTGGTGATGAGCCCACTAACTGGCTAACCGGGGATTTTCGCATTTTATTGCATTTTCTCTAACACAGACGGACCATCACATGAAGATGTTACATGTCACAGATGTCACAGGACCATTCCCAACTCATTCTGAGGTTATCTGAACATTTCCGATGAAGATTACGCTCAGCCCAGCCTTTTTCCAATTTTATCACACATTATCATGTCACTGTCACCCTGTTGTCGCCAAGTCTCAAGACCACAAGGCTCCTCACAAAATTTTATCAATTAACTCTTTCATTACCGAGCTCATTGGCCCACTGGCACTTCACAACAGCGAGGACACATCAACAAAACTGCTTCAGCATCTCGTCGGCATCAGCACTTTAGAAATACCGTGAGGTCATGTGATCGCGGAACGAGCCTAAAGCGGTAATCCTTTTGTTGGACTTTACACACGTGCCTCTGGTCATTAATTCGCCTGATAAAAATTCATATGCTCTCCCTTTTCATTTTAAATTTTCACTTAGTATAAATACCCTTTGTACATAGTAGAAAGAACAAGAAATCAAGGATCCCAGTTCCCCACTCTTCACAGTTCTTGCTGCACCTCAGTATTAGAAGTCTTTTCATCTTAGAACTGCAAACCTCACCTCTCAACATAGTTATCATGCACTCTTGTATTAGTTCTCACTCGCGTACACCTTAGCCTCGCTCTCCGTGTTTCATTTGTTGCTCGCTGCTATTGCATGTCACATGGCATGTAAAAACTCACTTCATTCCATATTTAACCATATAGGAAGGGTTACTCGCCAACTTGCACCCTCAGTTCATGTTTTATTGGTAGTGTTTTGATTTTGATCGATTTCATCGTCATATGCACTACTAGTGTATCACCGGAGACGCACATATGAAGTCCAACAAAAGGATTACCAGTTTGAACATGTTCCACGATCATGTGACCTGATGGTAACTCCAAATAACTGATGCCGGTAAGATGCCAAAGTGATGCCGAATTGGCTGTGTTGATGTGTCCTCACTGTTTTGATGTGCCAGTGGGCTGCTGAGCTCGGTAATGAAAAGCTCTATTGATAAATTTTTGCAGGTGCCACACGGTCTTGAGTCTTGGTGACAATGAGGCATTGGCAAGGTAATTTGGCACAATAAAATTAGATAATTGGTCAGCTGAATGTGATTTCAATCAGAAATGGTCAGATAACATTGGAATAAGTGGGAAAGGGTCCAGTGATGTTTGTCACATGTCATGTGTTTGCATGATCACTTGTACATGTCCAAGTGAGTGTGATAAATTGCGAAAATATGCAGTTAGTGAGATAGCGGGCTCATCACCGTAATCATAATGAGTAATCAAAGGAAATCATGGTCCAGAGTTCTGGGATGTAACAGATTACAGCATAAGGCAGAGCATGAGTCTGGATAACCCATGAGTTGGAACAGGTTTATTGGTGGGAAACCCATGGGTCAAGTGACCCATGGATCTGAGTTTCCATTGGATCCAAGTTTGCACAGATCCGGGTTAGTCATTATAGGGAAGCTGAATCCCTATGGTATTGGACTTTGGCATACCACAGCATACCACTACCCGTACCTGTGGTATCATGGGTATACATGGGTAAAATTATAGTATGCTAATGATTGTCTCCTAGCCAAACTTTCACAGAAATGTGCAAAACAAACTGGTTAGTTTTGCACATTTTTATTAAAGATAATATTGTCATGAAGCATCTGTGCATCACACAAAACAAATCAGTTCGTTTTGTGGGAGTCAAGTTGAGAAGTATATTTTTTTTCAACTAGCTAAAATCTCACAAAAACAGGCAAAACAAACCAGTTGGTTTTGGGTGTTTTTATTAAAAATAATATTGTCACAAGTGTTCAACCCTAGCCATGTTAAGCTGCTTCCACTATGTTAATCTGCTGCAGCCATTTGTATTTGCAATATATTTAATATAATCTACTTTATTTCTTAATAATATGAGTACTTGTAAGTACTTCCAAGTACCTGTGGACCCATGAGTACTCAAGAACCCACAAGTTTTTGACTCGCAGCTCTGAGTCACCTGGTGGCTGAAACCTACACAGATCCAAGTATGGCATTTTGAAATTGAAATACCCTATGGATCTGGGTTGCCCACAAGTGCACTCATGCTCTGCTTTATTACAGCAGTTAGGCAAAAGTTTTAAAATGGGAAAAAAGTCAAGGCATAGGCAAACTGGACTTTCACAGGACTATTAGTGTACAGTTACTTGACTTTTCACTTTTACAGAGTGTCACAATTGACCTTGAATTGAACATCTGAAGCATCTCATAACTGGCTATGAACACCACCATATAGCAGGTCAGAGGTTTTACTGGGCCTGCTGGCCTGTTTGGGGTAATAAATAAATAAATTTAGGTCCCATCATGCAAAGATTTTGCCAATGAACTTGGTCTGGTATTGTTCACAGCCATCACACATCACACCTTGTGAACTTAAGGTCATAATGGTACAGTAGTGATGAGTGAATATGAATGCA
This sequence comes from Piloderma croceum F 1598, assembly GCA_000827315.1. NCBI lineage: Eukaryota > Fungi > Basidiomycota > Agaricomycetes > Atheliales > Atheliaceae > Piloderma > Piloderma croceum. Next base: position 408,135 of record KN832992.1, read on the forward strand.
ATAGTGTGATTGTGTGAGTGAGAGTGCAAGTGAAGTTTTAACTAAATGCAATATCAAGGGTGAAAGACAAAGTATGTAGTCTAGAGATGAGATCTGAGTTGCAATGAGATTCTGAGAGACAAGGGGTGAATTTCTACTTGTTTTCTGGTATATACAGGGGAGTATATATATTGTATGAAATTTTAAAATGAAAAGGATGACAACAGATAAATCAGAGACTCACACAGAAGTCCAACATTTAAATCTACTATATCTAACTAATAACCCTGTTGTGTGATTGCATGATTTTTGTGATATCTCTGAATCACCATGCTGATGTTGGGCTGAAGCAATAGCAATGACATGGACCTCTCCAAGATGCTTTTTGATCACCTTTCAGGTTTGCATTTTCCCATTGGTCTATCTCATGCACTTCCTTTCTAACAAAAATTATAGAAGAAGTCTGTGCAGGTGATACACAAATTCACAGGGAGAACAGAGCTATGTGTGTGCTACAGTGTAAGAAGCTCAAAATAGGCAACTCAATGTGGCTGGTAACAGTTGGTTTGAAATCCATTTGGCACCACCAACTTTAGCCCGCTTCTGATGAAACAGAGTACAAATAAATACCTTTGAGCTGTAGTTAATGGTCTGATTTTTAAAAAATTATTATCTCAATATTTAGAAATCTCAGACCAAAAATTGAAACAATAAGGTCCGAAAGAGTCCGAAGTGGCACAACAATATCCCACCACAGGCTCAGCCAAGGCCCAAAGTTAAAGTTAAACATACTCTGGATGTGCATTAGGGTTGTATATAGCCTGCCCATATGGCAAAACATTCTAAAGCTCTGATTCCAAGTTTTTTTACCATTGAGATTTGAAACATAACACAGCCACCCCCCAAATCACAGTTATTGAATGATTTAATTGGTTTCCTCATTGAAAATATTCAAGAACCTCTGAAACTCAAATGGGGGTGCCTGGCAGAGATGCTTATTATATGCTTCTGGCACTATAGTATTACTATTGGCATTACATACTGATAGTCTGTAATTATAGTAATATATAGTGTACACTGATGGAATTAATTATTTTATCATGGAAACATAAGATGAAAACAAGAGACCAAAGAAAAAAAATATAATCCCCCATAATCTCTTTCTTTTTTCCCTCCAAAAACACCCAGTGGAATGTGTGTAATTATCCACTCTGATGGCTAGTGAGAAAATGTCATGTAAACAAGAACGGAAGGTGGCGAGCTGTCAGATCTTACTATCACAGCTGTTTACCGAGCTATGTTCTGGTGAACCATGCCATAACCTTGCTCAACACCGATGCAGATGTGTGCGTGTTATGAACGGGATAGCAATCAGCCAAGGTATCGATCTGAAAGGCCTATATTTGATCATATCATATCAGACATAAGCGGAGAACACTCACAGTCCTGTTGTAGGCCTCGTATCGGACACGTACGGATGCCCAACCTTTCTGCGCCATTTCAAGTCGGATAGAACTAATCCGTGGATAACTGACAAACGTTGAGATCTCCAATTGATAGATCATGATTTTAGCATGGGACCACCAATTGGCGAATTTGTTGACACCGTTGGCTAGGTTGCCAATATTATCGGATGCCTTCTTAAGCAACCCCAAGGTGCCGATGTGACCCTGCTCCTCCGAATCATCTGGAATTTCCTTTATGAGCTGCCAGATGCATGAATCAATAACTCCAATGTCGATCATAATCTGCAGCACACCTGAACAAGCCTCCTGCGAATATCCCGGAATTTAAGATTTGTAGCGGTAGCTTCATCTAATGCCTGTTGCGCTATCGTTCGCATCTCGTCGATGAATGAGCGTATATCGGCGTCACAGCTCTTGCTGATGCAGTCACAGAGGCCGATAACATCAGTAGCAAATGCAACACCATGTACAGCTATCTTGACGCTCTCTTTGACGGTTTCGACGTAATCTTTACCCGCAGATTTTGCCCCATTCTCGATGGCGACAAATATCGGGTTATCAGAACTGTAAGTGGAAATAAGTATGAATATAAAATGATTTTGCAAGGGAAGGATGGACGCACACTGATGTTTCTGCGTACCGCTGTGCAATGATTTCAAAAGACTTCAAAGCCGCTTCCGATAGCTCATCGACATCGGCAACGCGTTGCGCGCCATCCACCATGTGCCGGACCAGCCCTTCTACTGTATGTTCATCATTGGGAAGTGTTAACGCTGCGGAATCTTCAACTGTCTCGCTTTCACTTGCTTCGATATCCGTATCGTTGATGCATGTACCGTCAGATGACAAGGAGCGCAAAGAGGCGGACGGGGATATCGGGGAGTTGGGTATGTTGGGTGCGGAAGACATTGGGAGAGTGAGTGTGCAAGCTCAAGAGTGCACAATTGGGTTGTGTGACAATGCAGGAGTACTCGCTCCTGCCATATATTAACTTTACATGCTGCTACGGGTAGGCCATGAATTGAAATGACAGCTGGAACATGAGATTGGTCGTGGTGATGGCGTTAAGGGAGTTTAGCGCCAGGTGCATGCATAACGCGTGCAGGTTTTTACCTTTTTTGCTTTTTGGTGCACGTGTTAGGCAAGCATTGTACGATGCCATATGTACTAATGTAGAAGGAGCTGCCCATCGTCTTGGTAAGTGCGTTGCGGTCCGTGTCTGCAGTCAACGTGGTGCTTCTTGTGTCAAATTAGGGAAGTGTTCTGAGAACACGACTTTTATGCACGGCAGCAGAACTTGAACTCATGTCGCCTCATGGTTCTTCGCTGTCTTTTGATATAAGCGCGGTTTGCGATGTATGTTACATAAATCTGCATGTTGTCATCGCACTCGTCCGCCCACACCTCCTCGTCTCCGCTATCGATGGATACAAGCGAGGATACACCGGCGGATGTCATGAGTGGAAAGGCACCACCTGAGGCGGATTCGGGACGGGTTATTTTATTATCAAAACCATCCGCTATTGACGGCAAAATGCCCATTGATGTAGATGGGCTGGTCCGGCACATGGTAGATGGTGCGCAACGCGTTGCCGATGTCGATGAGCTATCGGAAGCGGCTTTGAAGTCTTTCGAAATCATTGCACAGTGGTACGCAGAAACATCAGTGTGCGTCCATCTTTCCCTTGCAAAACCATTATATTCGTACTTATTTCACCCACAGTTCGAGTAATCCGCCATTCGCCAATAAGGCAAGAGCGATGGGTAAAGATTATATCGAAGCTGTCAAAGAGAGCGTCAAGGTGGCCGGACTCGGTGTTGCTTTCGCTGCCGATGTTGTCAACCTGTGCGACTATGTCAGCAAGGGTCGTGATACTGACATACGCTCGTTCATGGACGAGATGCGAATGATAGTGCAACAGGCGCTAGATGAAACGGCCACTACAAATCATAAATTCAGGAATATTCGCAAGAGGCTTGTTCAGGTGCGCTGCGGATTACGACCGCCATTGGAATTATTGATTGAGGTGTCTGGCAGCTTATGAAGGAAATTCCAGTTCAGCAACGGCGTATTAAGCAGGGACATAATAATCTTAAGAGTGAGTGTTCTGCATCAAAGCTCATAATAATCGATGATATGTATCTTTAGCTCTTTCAGATTACTCGAGGGAGCAGGACCACATCAATGCCTTGGAGAAGGTATCCGACGATATGGGTCACCTAGTCGACGGTGTTGCCAAGTTCGCCAAATGGTGGTCCCAAGCGAAAAGCATGCTCTTCACCTCGGATACACAAATGTTTGTCAATGATCAAAACATTAATCCTATCCGACTCGATATGGCTCAGAAGAGCTGGGAATCTGTACGCGACCGGTACGAGATCTATATCAGAACTGTAAGCGCTCTGCAACTACGTCCAGTATAGTTTGATCCAATGTTACAATGTCATTCGGTTCCAGATCGACACTTTAGCCGATTCCTATCCCGTTGACAACATGCGCGCGTATGTCTCATGGTTCACAACGGTGAAAACTTTGCGCACGAGAATGCTTATGCTCATGGCCTATATCAAACAGTGGTTAGGTTGCTGATAATATTTCATGTACATTCAAGCATAACCCCAATACACCCGGTTGGTCAACGTAAACTTGTAGGATCTGATTCATTAAATTCAATAGCCTACTGGTATTTCCTATTCGCTCAGATATTATTCTGATCAGTTGGTAACTTCACTGTAAAGAACAGTACGGGATTTTATAAACGATACCTATATACGAATCATGTAGAAAAGCATTTATAGGATTTTAGGTACACATTATATGGTTATTAAGTGATAAGTGTGCAATATAAATATTCAGCAAATTTGTGAATGCTCCTGGCACTTGAAATTTCGAAAATAAATATGTCTTACCACTTATAGTACGTGTGTCAAAACATGGTTACGTTCGCCGAGGCAAACAGTCAGTCTTATAGAATGATATATTTCAACTTCACCAGGTAAAAGGGTACGGCAAGATCAGTAATGAGGGAGAGAGGATGAAGGGAAACCAACAGTGAGCCCATCTGTGGGATGACTTGGTGCTCATGAGCACTAGTATATGTATTTGACAGGTTTACTGAATAGTGTCATGACCAGTAGCAGTAGTGCCACAACCGGTACCATTACCTCGGCCAATGCTAGTCCTTAATAAGTAGGGGTTGTGACATGTATCTTATCTTATCTGGGCATAGATAGGCCAAACTTGTGTGATGATACTGTCCAACTAAAAGATGATATACAATGACTATACTGTGCTCACGGCCATTGAGTGGGATGATCAGGATCAGCATCTTTACAAGACCCCTATGAAATAGGGAACTCGTTCTTTTCACCCCAGGGTTTATAGGCCCAATGTCCGTTGTAGAGGTGGCCGGAATCAGTCTGGAGACTCCGGGGATGCTCGGTTGTGCAGAAAGCAGGCAACGACGATGGAATGGACTGGGAAACAACATGAAACCGAACCATCTATCTATGGAAATGACCATACAACACCAAACCTCCTCCTCAGCCTCCAAACCCGCCGAGCCACTACTACACCGTAATTGATGAATTGTCATAAACCATGTGAATGTCTATTGATTGTGAGACACCAAATATTGACTGTGTGAACAAAAATGGCTCCTTGGCCCAAACATAATAGGTTGTAGGTTCGAACCCGGGTTAAAACTACCTTTTAATTTTGCGTGTTGAGTATGTTTGCTTTCATTGCTCTTTGTCAACTTGAATGTAATTCTTATTTTATTTTATGCCCAACATTTGCCATTTATAAATATGTATTGTGATGACTTAACACTACCGTAAATTCCTATTTATCAGTTCTCCTCATCGATGGTCATGTGCTGAAATTTGCGCCTTGTTTCTGATACATTTTTGTCTTCTTCTAATCCATAACCAACTTTTCGCTTCAGGTGTGTTGGTATGGATTCTGTGGGTACAACTGTAAGCATTGTCTTGGTTCTTTGCGCTTCCTAGTTGTGTTTTTTATTTTTTATTTTTTTATTTTTTGGGGTAATAGGGATGTGGGAATGTACCTTGCTTTGTTGGCAGTCAAGAAGCGTCAGTGCTCGCAGAACCATCAGCAATTTCACTTTCTCTCCCTTAAGTGGCACACCCATAAGCAATACCTGGGCCTCAACCAGGTCACCTGTTTTAAACTTTGTCGGGTCCAACCTTCTATATCTGACAAACAACGTCTGTATGAGCCATTGTGTCGGCATCAGAAATCACTCACTTTTCTTGTAGGTGCTCATCAATGTAAAGCTCAAGATAGTGCATGTCGTTTTCTTCACAGTGTACCAAATCTCCGATGGCCATGTCGCTGAGAATTCTGTTTGGGTCAACTAAGGTGTGAAAGGCTATAGGTACAGCATTGGGATGTTGGCACTGTGAGCTAAAATACTGATTGGCCATATCAATTGCCTGGTGTTCTGCAAACATTGACAAACATTGATGGCTGCCAGTGGTCTAACATCCCCTCTTTGAACATACAAGAGAATATGGTATGTATCTGAATGATTCCTTCAATGGTCTGTTTGAATTTGTCTGTGCCAAGTCCAATAAGCAATACTGCTTGGCAAAGATGGATATTCTTTTGGGTGTCCCTGTGAATGTAGTTAGTTGTTTAGCCTCTTTCAATTGGAATATGAATTACTTAGGCTTATTAGTCAAAGGTGGCAAATCTTTCTGAGCTATCGCACCTTGGATCCTCAGCACAACTTCCTCAGCATTTGCATGTCCATTGCCTTTGTATATCAGTCACCATGTTGTTGGTTGTTCATATTTAATGACTCTGATATTATGTTGTAGATGGTCATTCTACTTATCCATGTCAGTTATTGAGTGCTCCTGTTCATCTCATATCTTTGTTTTCTCACCTGCATGAATGCAGACAGCTGGTAGCTGCCATCATCTCCCTGTGCTCTCTTCGTTGTGATTTGTTTGAGTTTTTGGCCTAAACATTTGTGTCAATGTCCATTGTGAAAAATAGTCTCTAGCTATTTGATACCCACCTGCACTTGCCACATCGTCTTTACAGCCTGAACTGTGATGCCACTGCATCTCCAGAGTCACTAGTGTTGCCATGGTTATGACTGATGTTTTTCAGAAAATTTGAATTATGGTATCAAGGAAATTAGCTAAAATCGTGGGAATATTTGTGGGAATAGGACACATAGAAAGCCGAGGGGTCATATATTGGCCCGAAAGAATTGGACCAGAATTTCCCATGCTTTGGAGTGGTCACAACTTTGGTCACAAATTTTAACTGTTTCAGTCATTTGCTAATAACTCAAGACTAAAGCCCCCAAATGACTGAGGCCTTTAAATAACCCCTCAGCTTTTTGAGTCATCTGTCTTGTCAAACATTCGCACGATTTTAGCAAATTTCCTTAATAGGTAAATCTTATTTTTTTTGAAAAACATTGGTCATGACTGTGGCAACACTACTCCAGACATAGCACAATTGGCTAAAAATAATACTGCTAACTGTGTACGATTCTGGTTTGTGATTTGATGTTATCTCCTCTCCATCGCCAGACATGTTTGCTGCATACTATTGGATGGTGTGAAATGCCGATTGCTGATTTATTTTGTGTGTTTAATGCTTATTTTCCCATATCAGATTGCATCAGTTTATAATTTGGATGTTGGCCTTTGATGGCCACTTTTTTGCTATCACAAGTTGGTTGGGTGATGGCGGCTGCGCCTACATGCATGCTAATTTTAATATGTGCAGCTGGGCCATGTGAACATTTTGCCATTTACCGGTATTCCCCACTTCACTGATTTGTGTTTCTATGAACATATAGGAAGGTAGATGTTTATCGTCAGACTCCGGGTTTATTTATCTCATACTGTCAAACACTTTGGTTTTTCTAGTTTGATTGCTGGTATGCCTCGCGAGAAGAAGGTTAAAACAGTCAAGAATGCCAAAGGGTCTGTATTTGTATTATGTTCCTTTGTTGTTTTGTCCTTACATGTCTTTGGTAGTTCAAGGAAGGCAGTTGAACGATCTACAACACCCATTGTGTAAGAATTCTATTACTTTGTATGCTGCTGTAATGCTCATTTGATCTGTCATAGTGACTCTGATGAGTGTGTCATTTTCATTATTCACTTCAGTAGCTTTACTGAGTTGTGTGCTATTGATCCAGTCGTTCAGTGTCATAGAACTGTCATCTGGATCATAAGGTGTCTCGTTTTACACTTTGTTATTTGTTCTCATGGTGTATTTCAGAGGTCCAGATCCTGTAACCCCTCTCAAATGTACCTGAGTGCCAAGTTCAAAGGTGGCTGCTAGTCAGCCATGGACACCTACAAAGTGGGTTTGTGTGTTTAATCATGCATGTTGCGCTGACCCTGCTTTTGTGATTCAGGTCACAGAAGAAACATGTATCAGGTTCTTCAGATGGTAAATCCTCCAAGAAGAGACTCAAGTTGACTGAGGTTAGTGCACCAGTTTCTGACTGGGACAATTCGGATCCAGAGTCATTTGATGTCTCTGCTATGTATGTGTATCCATTTTTTTTATTTTGTCATGTTTACTCATTGTCATGGCCAGTGAGGATGCTTACAATCTTGAGAATGCAGCTAGGCCTGCAAAGAGTTATGAGTCCCTAATTTATTAGGGTCTTGTTTTTTTCAACAGGGCTTTCTGCCAGAAAACAGGCCCATCTGACGTGATGTGGTCAAACCGTGGGACATCAAAAAGCTTACCGTGAGATATCAGTTTTGTAGTGAATTTGTAGTCAAGAGCAAAAAAGGAAATTTCAGCAACTCTGAAATGACATTGCCAGATTGCGAGAGCCATAGATCATAATTTCTCAAAATAAAAACATAGCAGTGTTACTACCTATTAAGAGTATCCATAATAATATATTCACGATTTTAGGAGGTCTGTGGACGATGCTATGATGTTGACAGAAGTATGCAGAATTAAAGCCATGTAAGTCTGAATGCGACGATTTGTCTAAGTCCTCGCATTTCTCTTGTTCGTCACTCAACCACAACACAGTGCGAACACACACGGCTGGTTCCCAGCCCCTCCTGGGGCATTGTAGGATGGAGATGGGAGGGTATAGAGATTGGAGAGTGTAGAAAGGAGAGGGAATAAGCATGGGTATGGGTATGTACAAGGTAAGCTCCAACACCACCTCCCCCCGTCCTGCAGCTTATCATGCGCCTCTACCCCCTCAATCAGAGATTTCCCCACCCCATATGGGTCCCCACTACCCAACTACAAGCCCCCCCCCACGATTCATTTGTGAAAACTGAGCCACAGGCTCTTGGTTAGTGTTGTCTCAACTGGCTTGGGCCTTTTTTGTAATTTGGAAATGACTTGATACCATATGCGCCAATTGCTTAGTGTTGATATATAACCCATCGGCTTTTGAGGTCCTGAATCTATGTAAATATTTTCAGAATTTTATGGAATATATTTAAATTAATATTGCCATCAGCTCATTTTTTCAAGTCAACCAGTAAAAAATGAGCTGATGACAATATCAATTCAAATATATATTTTAAATTTCTGAAAATATTTATCTAGATTCAAAACCCCAAAAGTCGATGGGTCACATCTCAACACTAAGTAGTTGGAGCACATGGTGTCAAGTTATTTCCAAATTACAAAAAAAGCCCAAGCCGGTTGAGACAACACTACTCTTGGTTCTGTTGTTGGCCCTAACCAGTCCCCCCCCCTACACGTGCCGTCCAATCACATACTCCCACACCCTCAAATGGGGTTCTCCCAAGCACAACTGGGTCCCCACTACCCAAATCCACCACCCCCTGTGATTCGTTCGTGAAAACTGAGCCCCAGTGGCTCAGTTTTTGGTTTTTGGCCCAAATCCCCCCACTCTCGTGCACTGGTCAATCCCCACTTCCCAGCCCCTCAATCCTGGCTTACCCCACCCCAAATAGGTCCCCTCTACCCACTTAAAAGGCCCCCCACGATTCGTTTGTGAAAACCGAGCCCGGGTGGCTTGGTTTCGTTTTTTGGCCCAAATCCCCCCACCCTCGTGCAATGGTCAATCCCCACTTCCCAGCCCCTCAACCCTGGTTTACCCCGCCCCAAATAGGTCCCCTCTACACACTTAAGAGGCCTCCTGTGATTCATTCATGAAAACCGAGCCACAGCAGCACACCATTCAGTAGATTATACCCGTTATAATCACACTTGCGGACCTGACAATTCCCTGGCGTGTACAGAAGGACAGACATCAGCCAAGGCTGTGCTGTACAAGCTTTAGTCAATTCGGCCAGTTCTGCATGTAACACAATAACCACAGATTGGCCAAGAGCAATGTAGAATATGGTAAAGGATCAGGTCGGGCCGACCAGGCATAATGCAGCCACTTGCTTCAAGTGAGCCGAACCCATTGGCTTATTGTGACAGACAGGTTGGCCCCCAGGGCTTATAAACAGTTGCGCCAGTGAGGTGGCCAATGGTCAATGTTTGACTTGGCTGGGGACGATGTATTTTGTTTGTCACATGCCAGCCAATGCATGGTCAGATGTAAATTTACTTAGCACGTGGATTATCAGTCTGAATGAATTGCTTGGGGATTTGTACCAAGGTTGCCGGTTAAGTTTTATCCAACAGAAGGCAACCCTTACCATGCAGCTTGAAATTAAAAAAATCAATGAGTCGGTGTTGTTCATTCATAAAATTCAAGTTGTGAATCACCTTATAACTTCCATAAGTAATGACATTTGCCTTTTGTTTTTTGCCGCATCGAAACAGTAATTTTATAATTTCACCCTGTCTGCATTTCAAAGTTCCCCAGTAGTGTGCCTGTCCTTTTCATTTCATTATTATATACCCCTGGGTGGTAATTCCAATATATCTTCAACTATGGTGAATCGAAAAGGAAATGCACCACATATTTGGCAAGTGGCTGATGTATGATTTTTGTATCTCAGTACAGAATTGAGATTTTGCTTGGCTGAAAAAAGTGGTAGCCAATATGTGGACCTAAAAAAAGATTTATAGAAGGTGAATTTATGGTGAAAATATTGATTGCTAAGAAGCTAGCAGTGAGGTGCAAATTTTGGCTAACTTGGCAGCACTGTAGGCAGCAGTAAACAGATTCAGACCCCAAGCCTAATCAGTATAGTGCAGCTTAATGTATCATATTTAACATGCAACTTAGTTCATATCAAAATATTTACTTGTTCATGAGCTACAGGTAGCACAAAATGGTGGAAAATGGGTTTTTTCTTCTTCACATTTCTAACCTTAAATTAGGGTTTAGTAGGCTCACGGTGCATGCGAGTAGGCCTTATAATATGTACATGAAATCATGCCCCACTAAGCTTCACAATGGCCATGCTACGGAGGTGGTGCTTAAGGCACTTTCTAGTATTGTACAATTGGATACAGAAAACTCTGATGTATGCGTGTAAAACATGCTTTCCAATGTATGCATCAAACCTATTTTTCGCTCCATTATAGCTGTCACATGCACCCCATGCCAGATGGCCAACAAGCCTGGGGTGCTTCACAAAGTTATCCAGGTTGGCCCTGGTAACGATGGTTATTCATGGTTTTAAGGCAAAGAAATGTTTGAAACCTACCAGACATCATAAAACACGCCGATTTTCAGCCCCTTGTATATGTTATAATATCTCTTTGGTGCCCTTGGCACCATTGGCAGAGGATCCTCTGCATGCCTGGTACTTGCCTGACAAGGGTAGACAGGTTTGGAGCCACTGACGTTAACAAGAAGGTTATTAACCATTGGTGGGTCCTCAGTAGGCATTTGACTTATTGTGGCAGCCATGTGTCTATCGCTTGGGCAGGCAGCGGCAATCTCCTGCCCATCATTGGGGGATTTGGAATGGTTAAGGGTGGTAGCCCCTGCATTTACATCTGTACAATGGGGGGAAGGGCTTGGGGTGACAGGGCGTCCTTGATATGGGCTATGATGGGTGCAGGTTGGAGAGTCATCATTGAAATATGTTTGTTGCCTAGGGCTATAAGGGCTGACAAAGAGCAAGAACTCTGTGGCCACATCATGGGGAACATTTACAGAGAGGTGGATGACAGAATCAGCCTGTGGTGGTTGGATCCGATTTCTGGGCGAGGTGGATGGGGCTAGAGCATACGTGAGTTCAATATGTTACGATAAAGCGGGGGCATATTGGTCTAATTGCCTTTGCTTTCCAGCACAAAAAAAGAGTTCTCATCTGCCTGGGGCTCACTCTGAATGCCTAAAAGGACTAACATCAAAACGTGAAGTATACTTTAAAAAATAGAGTCTCTGCTTTGAGGGGTTTGAAAATCAGTGACCATGCCCTTGTGTAGTACAGTATTGCAGAAGGGGGTTTGAAAGTGGAGTCCACTGCTCTGCAATCGCTAGTTGGATCAGTAAATGTTGAGAGGCTGGCATTCGTATTCAGCGCCAGCCGCATAACAATCGAATTGACTGAAAGCAGGCACTATCAGGTGGCGGTGAAAGGTCGGTAAATTGTTTTCACAAATTTTACCACAGAGGCAGTAGGTTCACACAAATACCAACGTACTTTCTCTGTTTGTTCGAGGGGAGCTGTTGCTTCCTTTGACTGATATCCCGTTTTTATATCTACCTTCTGATAGCTGACTATGTAAGAAGATGACTAATAATCTGGATAATAATGCTAATACTAAAACTATGGGCTTGGATTCTGATATTGCCCAAAAATAATAATTCTGGCAAATGTCCTTTGACAAATGCAAACTTAAGGATAAGCTCTCAGTGGTTTACCAAATTCCACTTCTGAACTGCTTGGGATTGCTTACTTGGGAGATAAGTTCCCAGTGGTTTACTTTTCCACTGCTGAACTGCTTAGGATGGCTGGCTTAGGAGATCACACAAAGGAAAAACAACTGATTTTTCCTTGCTTGCACAAAAATGATTCTTTCACTTGCCTTTTTGGGACTTACCAGTGAAGTATTAATTTCTGACTGCTACTGGGCTTGGCTTGGCTTGGATTGACTTACAGAAACTTAAGAGTGAGAAGCTAGAGATGAATGGTGAGTTCAATCAAAATACTTTGAGTCAAATAGTCTGTATATTTCACAGTACTAAAGGACTTTAGTATCAAAGGGGGATACTGATGGTGGATCAGGAAGAAGATTTTTACTACTCTCCTGCACCAAATCGGGTCGCCCTTTTATACTAAATCCTCGGCTTACATAAGCAAATTTCCCATGGGCCAAAATATAATAAAAGAATATAGAAGATTTTAAAAGAATTATTCCAATGAGTCATTGTGGAGCAAATGAGTCATTGTGGAGTAAGATGAGTCATTATGGAGTAAGATGAGTCATTGTGGAGCCTTACACAGCCAAAATATAATCAAAGAATCCAGAAGATTAAGATAGAATATTTTGAAGAGTCATTGTGGAGCCAATGTGTCATGGTGGAGTAGAATGAGTTATAATGACAAATGATGTCATTAATCCTTGCAAAATTATTTAATGGAGCCAGTAAATTACTCCACAGGCTAACTAACCCTTATGAATGATGTCACCAATGATATCATAAAGTAAAAAACAGGAATAAAAAAAAAAAGAACAGATTATTTTCTTCAGTGATGTATTTTTCTTTCAGACATTAGATCCCCTTTAGATTTTCAAAAGTCTTATCTTGTATTTTTCTGGGGTCTCTTCTCTCTCAAGTCATGGTGAGGTAAAAATGAAAGACTTCCTCTAATCACCCTCCAAGATATTATGAGCAAATTCTTGTAAATAATCCCAGAACTATGTTAAATACTATGGAAACATTTCCAGAGTATGACAGCGGCAGTTCGACTTTGAGTCTAACTGATGAAAATGATGTCACATGCTACTGAGGCGTGGTTCGTACACCGTACCCACATAATAAATTGGCAGCATCCTGCTGCTCACTTTGCTTATTTGACATGTTTGGAGATCTGTCCAAAATGTAAGCTTCCGAAATGGGTATGGTAAGCCTCTCAAACTAACTGTTACCAGCGACTATTGGTGGATAAGTATGATTACCTCTGCATTTGACTGATAATTCATCACTGTGGGTGTTCTGAATATGTGGCGTGGCCGCAGGGTCCGGTTTGACAAACCCCAAAGTTTTGCCCAGCCAATTGCAACAAATTTTCACCCCCTTCGCGCCTTGTTCAATGTTGGAAGTTAGTCCAAGGCTGAAAATTCTGCAAAGAGTCAAGCAAGGGTGTGGTGTGGATGGTCAATGTGCACCAGCATTGCCAAACACAACGTCTATATAAGCTCCGCAACTTCAGCACCTCTAAATTTAGGGCGAGGCGCTAAGCGCTGGCATCCCCTTTCCCCATCCAGCAACGGCCCCATTTCACGGTAAGCCCCACCCCCTGAAGCCGATTTGCTTCATTGCCGAAGCCTGGGCTCCCTCAACAATCTGAATGTTAATTAAACTATCACCTTGTGGATTGAATCCAGTGTTTCGGGGTGAAGCAGACTGGTAAACTGGGCATAAGGCCAACGTCTAACCCCCTACCCAATTGCCCAGCGCCAAGTCGCTATGCATGGAGAATCTGTAAGGATTTCAAGATATTCTGCACAATTCCTACTGCTTAATCCCACCTAGCAGGCGCCTCTGGTTGATGGCACTGTTGCCAGCTCCGTCATCTACACCACGTCCATCTTCGACCTTGAAAGCTGCATCGAACAAGTTTTGTCAACGGATGGGTTTACGGGGGAGGGGGGTGAGGGGATAATTGGCCCATTGGAGGATCCATTCTGGAGTGGCGTCCCAGTGGGTGAGTCTGCCGCCCCTTGCTGATGACACTGCGGCTTACACTGCCCATCTTTGTTTTGATTTTTAGTAGAAATTGGACCAATGGACTGCTTCATGTGCGGAGGCTGTACAATGCTTAATTTTATTCTACCCCTGCTTACCAACCAATAGCCAAGGTACAACCAAAGAAAAGTCGAGTAGCGGCCCAAAATGAAAAGTGGAAAATGAAGCAAGGTTGCCTGCTGGCTAAGGTAATCGATCCAATCCTTTGTAGAGCCCAAGTTACTTCAACATATTTGGATGTGGCCTCCCTTCCCCATACTACCCCAGGATTCACTGGCCTGGATGACAGGCAGGGTGTAAAGCAGCTCATGGCCCAATTGCACGCCCCGATGGCCATCAACCTTGACAACATTACAGCCCAAGAATCTCTAGCCCATGTCCACCCCGAATGCAACCCCTTGGTCAAGCTGCAATCTGTGGCCAGACATCACAATTTATTTATTGGAAAAAAGCGAACTGTGTCAGAAGCAGTCAGTACTGTTATACAGCACCAGTGCAATAACTGCCACAAATATATTTCAGTTTTCAGACAGTCCAATGAATATAAACATAGCAAAATAAATACATCTAAAAATACAACGAAATTTCGTCAACAGCAAACTGAGGCCGAAAAACTTGTTGCAAAGGAACAGAACACTAGGTGCTGCAAAATAGCACGTGACATTGAAGAAACAAAATTTCCACTGTCTCCTCCCACAAAAGGTTTGATGCAGAAGATTGTAAGAGGATTTTGTAAATCAACATTGTACAAGAAATTTGAGGAAAGTGGTTGTGCTGTATGTGGCCGACTAACATTGATCTCAAAATTAAAAAGTATGGAAGATGTAGATTGTGACCTTAGCATTCTGATTTGCAAAGGCTTTGGTGTCAACAGAAAAGAACACAAGTCAGTTGAAGATATTATTGAAGAAATACCAGGGCCAATATTGGACAATGATTGTGGTCATGTATGTGATAGCTGTGTTTCTTCCTTATCAAAAGGTTGCACTCCTCTCCTAGCCCTGGCAAATGATATGTGGATTGGAACTGTGCCTGAACAATTACAGGGTCTCACTTATGCTGAAAAATTGTTGGTTGCAAGAGTCAGACATAACAGATGTGTGGTGCATGTTACTGGAGGAATGCATAAGATGAAAGCAAATGCAATTACATTTGCTAATCCAACACCAAAGGTTTATCATGTACTACCACCTCTGATAGAAGAACTTGATGAAGTGCACCATAACAAAGTTGCACATGCACTGGAATGGTTAAAGTTGAATCATGTAGGTTACAAAGATCTCAGTATTTCTTATGAAAATTTAAATAAGTATCCAGAAGATGGACCTCCTGTTGTAGTTGACTATTGGAAATCAAATGGAGAACATGACCCTGAGGCGGCAGCTACATATGATAATGAGCGTGAAGATGGCACATCAACAGGAGATTGCTCATTTGTGGTACACGGATTGACAGGAGAAGAACTTGTGACAAAGAGTTTGAAAACTCTGATTGCAATTGCAGTTAATCACATGGACAAGAATAAAAAGGTCTTAGCTATTGGACATGAACAGGAACCTCAATCAATTTATCACAATCCACTGTTATATCCAAAGATGTTTCCTTGGCTTTTTCCATATGGTTTAGGAGGCATAGGAAGTATTACACACAAAGGCAAGATATCTAGCTTGACACACAAAGGACACCTTTTAATGTACCATGATAAATGATTTCAAAAAGATTCGCATTTTTCACTTATTGCATTCAATCATGAGCAAATCAAGGAAGGAACAACAGGTGGATATTTGTTGACAGAAAAACAGTCTTTTCCAATTATTGCAGACTGTTTGCTGAATTTAGATTCTGAAGTTTTGACAGACATTGCAAAGCATATGACTGATGGAGAAAGAGTAAAACCACAGACACCTGAAGAAAAGATGTGCTTTCAGGTAATTCATGATCTTGACCATGTAGGCAGACATGTGCAAGGGTCTATAACAAACAAGAAATATATGTGAAATGAGATATGGTCTCTTATATCATTTATGGGTGCACCATCATGGTTTATCACATTTTCCCCAACAGATAATAGACACCCTATTTGTTTGTATTTTGCAGACACAAATGAAAGTTTTTATCCTGCCATACATGCACCAGATGAATGCTATCATTTGATTGCAAGCAATCCAGTTGCTGGTGCAAGATTCTTTCATTTTATGGTTGAAAACTTTATTCAGCATGTTTTAGGTGTTGGTGAATGTCATCCAGGACTTTATGGAGAGACATATGCCTACTATGGAACAGTAGAACAGCAAGGACGTTTAACCTTACACCTTCATCTTCTTTTATGGATCAAAGGTGCACTCACACCCCAAGAAATTAGAGATCGTATTATGGATCCCGACTCTGACTTTCAAAAGAAAATGGTTGAATATCTAGAAGGTGTTCATCAAGGGGAGTTTCTCACAGGTGATATAGAATCTGTTCATACTGAAATAGAACAGGTAGAAAGGTCAGATTCATCTAGAAATCCCACAAAAACTCTTCCTGAATGGCCTCCACCTATTTGTAAAATAAAAAAATGTGATGGTTGTTTTATGTGCCTACTTATTGGAGCTTGGTGGCATAAATTCAGATACACTGTTGATGATTTGCTATGGCGATCCAATGTACATAAGTGTGGTGATAATTGTTATAGCAATGGTTGTGAATTATGTCAATCACGTTTCCCGCGTGAGCTATTTGACAAAACTATTGTTGATCCTGAAACTGGTGCATTAAACATGAAGAAAGGAGAAGCTCAGATGAACACTTTCATGCCATTGTTGACTTACTTGTTGAGGTGCAACACAGATGTAACCAGCCTTTATCTGGAACTGCTGTGAAGGCAGTGGTTGCATATGTAACTGAATATGTCACCAAACCTGGTTTAAAGACATACAGCATCTTTGACACAATACATAGTGTGTTTGATAGAAACTCAGAGCTGATTGGGGGATCACAAAAAAGATGTGAAAAAGCCAGACGCTTACTAACACAGATTGTTAACACTCTTACTGCGAGAATTGAAGTTGGTGGTCCAATGGCATCATTGTATTTATTGAAAAATCCAGATCATTTTACAAGTCATATATTTAAGACATTCTATTGGAAAAGTTATGTGTGGGAGGTTAAAAGTGCTTGGCCAACTGAGGGAAGAAACAATGTTATTGACAAAGAGGTAGACAAACTTACAGAAAAAGTTGTTATTGACAAAAGAGATGATGAATATGTGGCTTTATCAGCTGTTGATGATTATATATATCGACCAAGCAAATACAATGATATATGCCTGTATGATTGGATCAGATTGTGTAACAAGTTTAGATCGGAAGAGTCTACTTAGTCACACCTAAGAGCTAACCTGCCAAACCAATGATATTGGGCTGGATGGAAGCTGCGTAAGGTGGATGTAAACTGAAGACAGTTCATCCACCCGGAGCAGATATCCATCCGTTGTGAGGTAAATACATACAAGCAATATAATAATAGTCCGAAATACGGGAAATGAGGGTGTATATTTGTGACGTAGCACGTGAGGTCACGTGCTCGTTACACTCTCCCCCTCTGGACGAAAGTATGAGTCCATGATATGAGAAAGGAATGATATAATAGGTCCATGGGTGTGATGTGTACTACGCCAGGCCTCGCGATAGGTTTGAGATATAATAATAATAAAAATGGATAACTGTTGAAGTTATCTCAACGCGAGATGTCATACGGAACCATCCCCACGTCCAGGCCATGGTGTGGCTGAGGGCACCCATCAAGCCAATCCTGATGGTCCTGGGGGTGACTTGACGTCCATGATTTTGTCAGCAGACTTGTCACCAGGTGCTTCGTCGTTAAATAGACGACTGAGCCCTTGCGCGGCCCGTTGTTCGTCTACATGACGCTCCGAGGCCGTAGCCCAGGATCTGGCGTGCGCGGAGGGCACTCGGGGGGGATACTGGAAGGTGGTCGTGGCGTTGCTAAGTGCGGGGTTGTCCTCCAGCACTGACACAACATTGCGAGGGTACCTAGGCCAATTACCTTCCAAATCCTGTATTTCCCCGTCCATGCCACGCACCAACCTAGCCCATCTCTCTATGTCCTTGACTTCAGGACAGATGGGGGGTATAGGCCGTGGTCATGGAACTAAAGCGCAACTTGTATCATGTTGAGATTCCTGGTATCGAATGGAAATTGTTCTTGACGACGATTCCCTGCAGGAAAACCAAGGCATTTGATCATGGCCGTGTACAGGCCCAGAACAGAAAATAATGCGACACATCTGTTGTACCATGTACGACGGGCAGCTCGCGTGGCGATGTCTCAATGACATCAGAATGGGGATAGCTCACTGATCCACCGAACTGCTTTGACATCGGTGATATCAGGAGCTGCGGGCTTTCCAGCGAGCTCTTCTTCATTGGGTTCACACGGGAACCCATTAGAGTCTGAAACTCTCAAACCCAGTGGCCATCTTGCAACAGGGGTGGCAGCCCAGTCACGACCTACAGCTTGTGGAGGATCATGAGGGTTAGTCGTGTCCTTGAAGAACTCTCGGGGCTGTGGTCCGGGTAATGCCAGACTATGCCCCAGCAGCGAGTTTGAAATATAATAGTCTGTGGAATCCACTCCCTCAGGAAGTGGGTTCCGCAGCGTCGACATAGTGGGGCCGGCAGATGTAGACGGCACGAAGGTAGATGAAGGGGCGGCTATGCCAGCTTTTCGTTTAGCTGCTGTTGCCTTTGCCTTGTACTCCTTCAGAGCCTCTGGACGCGTCTTTGCCAGCGCACTGAAGCCTTGAAGTAGGCACGTGATACCCGCCATCCTGGTTTTGTTGGGTCTTTGATACGTGGAGTTGAGATACGCAATGTATCCCAGCGCGAAGTCATCTCCGTTGAGAGCTGCTGTATAAATCCATTCCCAATTGTCTCCACCGACGATTGGGACCCCTGACCATTTGCCATGCAGCTTGGGAGAGGAGCCATATGATACCATTGGGGGCGGTATGGCTTTCTTCTCCCTGGCAGCCTTGTGTTCGACACAGATCCGTCACAGCTTTTCTTTGTGCGACAAATCCTTGTTGTCCTCACTCCAATCTTCATCGTCTCCTTGAGCTTCATCCCATTTGTATGGGTCCTCCTCAAATGTAGGTGCAGGGGCAGACAATGTTCCTGCAGCCAAAGAGGAAGGAGTCGTGGACGAGGGGATAGGAGGAGGGGGAACCGTTGATTGATGGGAGACGTCCGTCATTGTGGTATCCAAGGATTGTTCAATCCTTGGAGGGGGTGGGGCCACAGGTTTATGTCCTGTGGTGGACTTGTGGACCCTCTTGGGGCGATCTGGGCCAGGGGAGCTGTCCCTGGAATACCCAGATCTATCCGGACGAGGGTATGGATGATAGTAAAGTGACGACTTAGAGTCGTCACAACGGAGGGGCTTGGAGATGCGATTCTCCAATTGTTCTTCCAGAAAAGCCATCTTTTGATCATGTTGTTGGCGATCAAACTCGGCGAGTCTGAGTTGGCTTAGAAGATGTTCATTCTCTTCGCGGAGACAAATGATCTCTTCCTCCAGGCTGGGGGGTCGATCCTGGTATTGCCAGGATCTTCCTCGTTCTCGCTCCCACTGACTCTCCCCCTCTGTCAATGCGTGTGCATCAACATCCATGAAGGTGTGTGCCGGTGGAGCTATCGGCGGCGATTGATATGTACCACGCTCCAACGCATTAGCGTTGGAGGCAGGGAACGAAGAGCGCAATGCCGGGAACGACGAGCACGGTGGGTTCGGGCTCCGTCCCGAGCTTTGCTCAGCACGAGCTGCTGCAGCAACTGCGCGGGACCGCTCGCTGTGGATGGGAAACTCATATTGACGTTTCCCGCCCCTCTGTTTCTGTTGGTTCGGGTCCATTTCATCTCTGACGAAATGGCACGGGGTGTTGGGACTGTACTTGAGGTGGGGGTTTGTTGGGCAGACACCTGTAACGATCGTTTTTATCAAACAATCGTTGTGGTTGAGGAGAGAGAAAGGGTGCTCAAAATTCTTGGGTATAAAGGGTGTGGGACCCTGTTCCGGTATCCAGGCACCGGCAACTTGGCTCCACCTGCAGCTGTGTTGTGGGTACCCAAGTGCACCCGTAGGCGCCTATTATTTTCTCACGTTCCTCATCCTCCTTTGATGAGGAATGTCCTGAGGATCCAGCCATGGATCCTCTCCTGGGTCGTCATTGCGACGACCCAGGTGTTGCCATTTGGACACGCCCATCAAGGCATAGTAATGGTCAAGGGCCTCCAGGTCCTTGACGTGCCTGTATGGTTCCAAAGTATGATCTCCTGCCGTCCATCAAACGTCAAATTCGATGGACTTGCCATTATATCTATGGCCGACGATCTCGTCGACCATGCTGAAGTCATAGAAACGTTTACTTTCACGACTCGGAAATAATGCATCGTCATTGGGCTCGTGAGCCCTTAATAACAATACATGGGATCTCGGATGAATACATCGGGCTACGAGCTCTGGAGTTAAGTCCAGTACGTAGTCTGATGTCTCAGGGTATGCCTCGGTCACCCTGTAGGGCCCAATATATTTTGGAGCCAGTTTTCTGGCTCTTCGCTTGGGCAAGTTGAGGTTAGCCGTCGATAGATAGGCAAGATCGCCTACTCCGAATGGCTTCTCCTCAGAGCGAGTCAGGTTGGCCTGGTAAGTGGCCCGTACACGAGCCTCGATGATTGCATCATGAGTGATCTCAAGGGAGGAAGTTACACTGAGCCACGGATCCTGATGGAGTCCATCAGGAGTCCAGGTAGACTCCAGGAATTGTATCAGGAGTCTACCAACACTCCATCAGGACCTCTCTCAAGGTGATGGCAACTTTGTGTTGCTAAAGAATCCTGCTAAACTCCAGGTGAAGTCCTGATGGAGTCCACAAGGAGTGACACTATTGCAGGACTCCTGTTAAAATTCTTTAACACTAGAGCAGGAATTCCCGGAAGACTCCACATGGACTCCAGCAATCATCCCGTTATATCCCAAATATAATTAATTGTTTCCAAAAAAACACATTATTCCACCCGGATTCAAACCCAGGACCTCGCATGATTAAAAGCAGCACGCTTAACCACTCAGCCATTTGCCCATATGTAGCTATGAAAAATAAGGAATGAAGTACCCACGGTTGCTCGGCCAAGGCCGCGTCACCCAAAACAAGCCACACGGCTCAATCAACCAACCACAGCCGCAACCACCACCTCCACTAATACCAGCAACAACAACGCAGCGACAGCAACAACAACGCAGCGACAGCAACAACAACGGCAACAACAGGTAGGGCAACGACAATGACGACGGCAACGAGGGCAACGACAACGATGACGACGACGATGAGCCCGCTAACTGGCTGACTGGGGATTTTCGCATTTTATTGCATTCACTCTAATGCGGACGGACGATCACGTGAAGACGCCACGTACCACCGATGTCACATGACCTTTC
>KN832992.1:433522-447554 GCA_000827315.1 Piloderma croceum F 1598
TGGGCTCGGTTTCCGACTTTTGTCCATTTGTAAGTCCATCCTGCCCTTTTAATTATTATCATTTGCTAATATCTCTTCACCAAACTCCCTAGTTTCAATGTGAGTCCCTTTTCACCTCTGCATCACTGTCTGTCAATTATTATTATTGTTAAATTATTTTGTATATTATAATTAAATAATAATTTTCTTTATCCATAAACAAAAAATAAGGAATTAAAATATAGACTTACAATAATTAAAATTGAACTTGGGCATCTATAACTTGGGAGGTATGAAGGAATTTTACAATAGTATGTTGGCTATATGGTAGTTGAATTGCTTCAACTGCAAGGAGCTTACTGCCTTACAATCCTGTAAAAAAAACATAGTCTCTACAAAATCCTAATAGACTCCTGATGGACTCCTGATAAAGTGTATGGACTCCTGGTAAACTCCTTATGGACTCCTGATGGAGTCCACATACTTGTCATGGAGTCAATCTGGATTATATCAGGAGTCCATCAGGAGTCCATCAGGAGTATCAGGACTTTATCAGGACTCCTGATGGACTCCATCAGGATCCGTGGGGGAGTGTAACTTACAGGGTTTTTAACAGACACCCATTGAAGGTTTTCCAATTTATCTGTGGTGGGTTTCTGAAGTTGTGATTTTCATGCCCAAATATTTAAGACAAGACATAGAATGACTGTGCCTCATGGAAACAGGTCAATGGCATTTTATAAATCCATAATGCAAGTAAAATCCTTGAGAAAATTCAGGCAGATGGAGGAGATGTTTGCAGTTCTTCTTCATTATACGCAACAAAAAATCTGTGGTTGTTCAGGCTGTGGATTTAGTGCTAAGATGACCTATTTCATGTCAGTGCACAGTAAAGTAAATTGTAGAAAAATACACAAATATCATAGAGTGTATCTAGTGTATGTATATAAATAAAATAGGGGACTCATACCTGCCATGCATAGCAATGGCCCACTCCCCCCAAGTCAGTGGATGTGAGGTGTCATCACCTGCCTTGGCTGCATGTATTGGGTTGTAGCAGACACCATGAGTTGTATAGTATTGTAATGTTTCATAAACAGTAGTCTTCTTGAGATTCAAGATCCCATATATCTCTTTAACTGTGTAACAGAGAGAGTAGCGCATGTACGGGATGCAAGCTTTTAGATCTACAGAGTACATAGCCTGGAGAGGGACTGCTTTGGGGTCTTAGATGTGGCGCGAAGAAATCATTGTGATGATTCCAGTTTTTTTTTGAAAAGCACTGTAATTCTCAGGAAATCTCACAATATGCTATGTGAGAATTGAGAGGGCACAACCAAATTTTTGTATTTTGTTCAGGTGACAGGTGCTGGCTGAATGTGTGTGCCTGTTTTCATAGCAGTCTTTACCAAAATGATGATGACTTGCCAAGTACTACCATCTAGACATCTAAATGCAAGCTGAATATAACTAATTATAAGATACTCTCAAGTATGGCACAGCATTGATAAGGTTTTATCAAATTTGTGTCAGAATTACCAAAGATGGTCTTGCAATGTCTAAATGATAACAACTGATATAGGTTAGCAAGTCTTTCGACTTAATTTCTACTTATGCTAATTCTATATTTAAAGATACAATGTGGCATCGGCCAAATTTAGTGCTATCAAATATATCTGGTCATAACAGTGATATGCCGATTTCCTGATGACTACAACACTATGATAGTAAAGGATTGGAGAACAACAAGAAACACAAAATACTTGAAGAGATGATAAACTTTACTCCATACCTGAGCCCTTACGTTGCAAATACAAACCCTGAGACCCAGTCCATCAGATGACTTGTTCTTCATGGCTGTTGCAAGGCTCCTTTGTGGAGTTTACACCATTGTTGTGAGCTTTGCCAGGCTTGTCAAAGGTGGAACCAGTGTTCTATTCTGAATCAGAGTCCCAAGCTTCAGGACACAAGTAGTTGGAGGAATGTGGAGGCGACAACAGAGATGAAGGTGCTTCATTATCTGATAGGCACACCTCTGTGATCCCATCACTATCCAGAGCTTCCCTGACTAAACCCACTTGCTCTTCTGCCTCTGAGACCTGGATGTGAATGATGTCTCTCTTTGCTTGTAATAGCCCCAAATACTCCTCCATCTCATCAATCTCTTTAGAAGCAGAGTCCTCTTGAGCCAATAAGGTAGCTTGTACAGCTCTGGCATAGGAAAGAGCATGGCATGCACTTTTTTGGGTGTATGAATTCAGCTTTTTCTGAATCTGAGTAGCATCAGAGTCTTATCAGTGCCCTGTCATTCAAAACTGCAAGAGGTTTACAAAATTGTATTGAGGTCCTTCCCGATATACCCTGATTGTCATATCAAGAGCTCATCATCCCCAGCTATCAAACAAAAGAACCCATGATGCTTTTTTGAAACAAGTGCTTGATGACCTTAAGTCCGTCCTGCGCAAACCTGATTTTTGCAAACAGCATGGAGACAACACTGTATAAACTCTTTGAACAAGAAGACAATGTATGAGCATATGGGGAATTCATAAGTGTGCAGTTCATGTGGGACTACCATGTGTGTGCACATTCATGATTTTTATAGAGGAACTAAACTGGACTCTTGAATAGACAACTCTCCCTAAAGGACATACCATGCTCAGTGTTATTGGAGCATCAGATAAAACTCCTTTGACAGTAGGTACAGGTAATAAGGAGATGCACCCCATCCTACTCTCCCTGGCTAACATCAAAGTGGGGGTTAGGATGAAAGCCACAGTTCATGCCTTCATGCTTGCTGCCTGTTTACCCATCCTGAAATTTCTTGATGTCTCTGCACCAGTTCAAGCTGCTCTTATTGCACACATCTATCACATATGCCTTGGTCTTATCAGCCAAAACTTGAAGACAGCAGAGCAGAATGGCGAGCTGATGCCAGACCCATCCAGTGCACTGTGCCATTGTCATACACCACTGGCTTCCTGGATCAGCGATCTTCCAGAACAACATATTTTGGCTTGTGTCCTTTCAAACCAGTCTCCATTCATCCTTGCTACATTCGAGCAATTTGGTGACCTCCATAACCTTTCGTGCTGAGATTGTGATCACACACTCAACCTCATTTGACAAGCCTGCCAGTCAGCTGATCCCACATCTCTCCCCAAATTCATAGCAGTGTGCCATGCACTTGGTTTAAATGGGGTACATCAGCCATTCTGGATGGACTGGGGTCATGCCAACCCCTCTTGCTTTCTCACTGTCAATATCCTCCATGCATTCCACAAGTTCTTCTTCAACCACCCAGTCAAGTGGATCATCAACATCATGGGTGGGGAGGAGCTTGATCACCACATAGCTGCCCTCTAGCCCTGAGTTGGTGTGCACCATTGGTGAAATGGAATCTTGAAACTGAAGTAGGTGACAGGCTAGGAGCATCAAGACATTCAGAAGATTATTGTTTTGGTAATTGCTGGTGTGGTGCCAGACAATGTGCTGTGGGCGGTGCAAGCATTAGTCAAGTTTATCTTCCAGGCTCAGGGTCTTTTAATCTTTGATGATCATCTTCACTCTATAGAGCAAGCACTCCTCAAGTTCCACCACTACAAATCCAGTGTCATTCTTGCAGGTGGGCAACAGGGGGAAAACGGTATCATTCCTCATTCCCAGATACCAAAACTGGAAGGGTTCACTATCACAGTCTGGTCCATGTGCATTGTGCATGATGGGGGCGCCATACCAATACACTTTGGACATCACAGAACACTGCCATGCCACACATGTCAAAGATCCCTTTCACCACTCCAGTCGGCATAACTTCCACAAACAGTGTTGCTGATTCATGAACCGCCTCAAAAGATGCAGATTTTTTATTGTTATGTCTCTGTAAAGTGAACAATACCTCTGTCTATTGTTTAAATAGCAAGGAACATCCAGGTATGATGGCAGGTGAAAAAGAACTAAGTAAATAACAGTAAATAAAGGTACTAAATAGGATGTGGCTGGGATCTTTACAGTCTCTCTCAAGTTCTATGGCTCAAATCTCATGAATGAGATTGTCAATGAGGCTTTGGAAGTTGCTGACCACTATCCTGAAGCTACATGGCTGTCTTGCATATTGCCACTGGGGGAAATCACAATCGGAAATAGTGCAGTGAGATCATCACTGTTCCATAAAGCCACAAGTCATCTTTCTGATAACCAGGCTGCTGCCTTCACAATGATGGCTAACCTTCATCACAAAGGCCTTCAAATCGATGCAACAGTAACACTTTTCAGTCTCGGTGATCTCCATGCAGCTCTTGGTGACTTCTTTGTTTTGAAATAGGGATATGGGGCATAACAGGGTCAATGAAAGAGCTTGCCATCTGTCATGCTACCATTCTCTCATGTACACATTTGGCATTGTTTTAGAATGCAGCAGCATTCAACACATGACGAACAGGTCATACTTCCTTCCTGTACTATTCAGGCATTACCACCTTCAGCTGCCATGCCATTTGGGCATTGCAATACTGTTCTTGTCAATGACATGGATGGCAGTGGTGAGTTTACAATACAGGTATTTTTGCTGCTGATGGCTCATGTGGACTCTTGGTAGCCTTTCAAGTTGTACAAGTCTGGCTGATATTCTCCCCTGTGCTCCCTTGTGATGCTACTGGCAACTCAAACCCACCCATCTATATCTTTGGGAACTTCTTCAAGTTCTCTTCCTTACACCAAGGGGCTGTCAATGGGGTTGACATCTTTAAGCCTGCACCATTTATCAATATGTTCCTTTTGCATCAACACTTAAGGTCAAATTGGAGCCACATCAGTGACATCATGCAGTTGACCGACATCCAGGAGGTTGTTGAACTGGTTCTTTCTACTTGAATAACTTTGCAGACAAAGAAACATTCCATGCCATCCTCACTTACCAGTAGTATGTTCTTGTAGTACCCCTTCCCTTGACCCGCTCCTAGTATCACACATTGTACAATTACCCTGGATGTTCATAGCCGATCTTCAGATCACAGATCACGATCAAAGCTCAAAGATCATTATCAATTGATGCGTTATGGCTAGCACAGAAGTCAGCGAACTAAAAAAGACTAAAAACCTGTAAAAGCATGTAAAGCCTATAAACCTCAGCTAAGCGTCCCACTGATGCCTGTGAGTCTAAGCACAGGGTTCACCAACTTTGTATGCCCGTACGACGTCCATATGCGTCACTTACGTCTACCCCGTGAGCCTTCTCATGAACAACGCCTTAAACTTGTCTAATATGGAGGTAAATGTGCGCATGTTATCGATGGAATAGTAATCGGTTAAGGTGTCAATCTCAAAGGAAGATATTGGATCAGACTATATTGAATGTTACTGCATGGCACTCACAACTCTGCTGTAGACTTCGTATCGATCATGCACAGCTTCCCAACCTTTCCGGGCCTTGTCGAGCTGAAGAAGACTAATCCGTCGACGATCGACGAACATTTGTTTCTCAAGAGTAGAGATCACACTTTCAGCCTCAGACCACCAGTGGGCAAACTTAGCAACACCGTCGACTAGGTGGCCAATATCGTCGAATGCCTTCCTAAGCAATTTCGAGGCGCATATAAGGTCTCGTTGCGTGTGATCTGAAAGAGATAACATATGTACCGTCAGCGTTACAAACTTTGGGGTAGAACACTCTCGCTGACGATTATCCTGCCCGCCCTTAATATCCTGTTGCTGGGCTGGAATTTCTATCGTGAGCTATTGGCCATCTCAATCAATAACTCAATGGAGGCCGTGTTCCGCAGCATACCTGATAAAGCTTCCGTCGAATAGCTCCAAACCTACCATGTGTAGTCTTCGTTTCACTTTGCGCCAGGCGCGCTATCATTCGCATCTCATCGATGAACGAGCGTATACCAGAGTCACGACCCTGATTGAGATGTTCACAAAGGATGACAACATCAGCAGCGAATGCAACACCATGTCCGGCCACCTTGACACTCGACTCGACGGCTTCGACGTAATCCCTACCCATGGTTCTTGCACCCCTCATGGCGACAGCAACTGCGGCATCAACGGGCCTGTCGATAGATGCGTTTAAATGTAGTGGTATGAAAGGCAACGGGAGACGTACGCTGATCTCGCTTCGTACCAATTTTCAATCATTTTGAATGATTTCAGAGCCGCTTCCAGCTGTTCATCAGCATCAGCAACATGCTGTGTACCGCAAAGCAGGTGACCAAGGACGTCATTTATGCCAATTTGGTTCTGGCCCAACCCTTTGGACCGCGGTGGGCTGATTGACCGGGTTAATTATGTTATTTGAAACAAGAAAATTGACGTACGAAATGCCATCATCCATACAAATGACACGAATACGGCGGAAGAACTGTGTCCCATCATCGTTTTGCTCTTGTTGCTTCGTGATGGTGTAAGACTCGCTTGCAACGTTCCTATTTGTTCGACTATCTTATACACTGATCATTGGTGGTGTCACATACAACGAGGTAGTCGCTTACGAAGCAGGTGAAGCTAACTCTTCATTTACGCTCTGTGCATCGTCTTCTCTACGTTCTTCGTCAGTCAATCCATTGCGCGCCTTATCACCGCGACCTGCGAGGCGGGTTTGGTTTTGATGGTTTTGATTGGCATCAGCAATTTGAAATAGTCCAAGACATTTGCGACTGCAGAGGTAATGTTAATGACCGCAAGTCGTAGCAATAGACAATACTTTCCAATGGATCCAACCGAGATCCACGGTGGCGTTCAAGTTAATATGATGACAACGAGGGCATTTCTCCTTGCTGTCCTGAAAGGATGCTTCCGGACGCAACAGAATACTCATCTCAAATTTGATTCCAGACTCCACGGCACTTGCGAGGTCCGAAGGTTGAATGATTTGGCTATCATTAGCGCGTATGACTTCATAGTCACCCCGCTCAATAAAGTCGATTCCGACGCGATTTCTGCAATGGGTCCGGACAACATAGTGAAAATCCTAGGTGGTCGAAATTCATAAGTGGATTGATACGGAAACAAATAGATATTACCTTCCACGTGGAACAGAATATAGTCGGAACTGGTATTATTTCTCCCAGATGACTCAGAACATCCACCGTGTTTAACCTGATGTGATACAGAGAGGGAAGGATATGGTTATTGAAATTATGAAATCTCCGAAGTGTTGACAGGCCTGCACGTAATTCAGCTCCGAGTTCCGTCAGAGCGACACTTTATACACAGGATGGAAGGTGACTTAGCGGACTCTAGACGGTAATAATAAGAAGTACGCACGAGTGCAATGTAAATAACAGTGCTTGGAACGACTGCCGACTAATAGATAGCTTCTTCCTCGCCGATGCGAATTCGTCTCTCAACATAACTCTCCAGACCAGGCGCCACAGATGACCGATACTTGTAGAACTGAGGCACAGCCGAATGTCATCCGTGCTGCCCAGCAAACCCTGCAGCGCTGCGAAACATCGATTTACCTCCGGGGCTATAAAATCGGCCAGACTTTGACCCAATGGTGTCTTATTATACTTTTGAATTGTAAGCTTGATCAAGGTTAATGTTTGGTGCAACGATTCCAGCTCAAGCGCCATGTCACGAAGGTTGTTCGGCGAATGGTTGCGATCAAGTAGGAATGGTGTGATTTGGTCGATGAGATCAGTCGCATTGTCAACCATAGCAGCAGTGTCGGGTGCGCGATCAGTCAAAATATGTCGTTGAGCCAGGGTGTTGG
Organism: Piloderma croceum F 1598; assembly: GCA_000827315.1. NCBI lineage: Eukaryota > Fungi > Basidiomycota > Agaricomycetes > Atheliales > Atheliaceae > Piloderma > Piloderma croceum. The sequence continues at coordinate 441,222 of KN832992.1, forward strand.
CGCTGGAAATTGGCCTTGGTAGGTTGTCGCTAAGGATGCTGGGAATATGATGGGCTATTTGCCGTGGGCCGAAGAGACTGAAACTGTTAACCGAAATATATGTATCGTAGGTCTGATGGATGTTGTTTTGGTCGCGGCCAACGACAGAGAAATTGCATCCTCTAGCATTGATGTTGGAAGAACTGAAATCCATACCTCAGGGATATCACGGTATATGGCAGAGGTCGATGGCACGAGGTTCTGGTGCGACTGCTATCACACTCGGAGATTCGGATTTACGGGAGTTGGGGCAACTTAATCTGCTTTCCGGTCTGTTGTTCTGTTCCGGAATAATGGGCCGAGATGCGATAACTTCAGGCTCACACCGGCCAGAATTACCGCATTAGGCAAGTAGGTGTAATGAAACAGACGCGGCGTGGGGATTGCCGGTACACACTAGGCCTGAGGTCCAGTGAGAATCGACACGAGGGGAAAAGAGCCAAATCGAGGGATATGGTGGTGGTTGAGGCGCGTCGAGGGAGATCGTGAAATACATATATTTTCTCCCACAGAGACGTTAGAAATCGATTAGATTCTCTTACACAAGACACAAAGCTGTGCTCCAAATTTACGAATTCGAAATGGCACCACAAATTTGCGAAACATAATACGACGCCTCGGTATGTATATTACCAATCCGTTTTCAAAATTTTCGCTAAGTTCTTTCTTCTCTTCCCCCGCTTGCAGCTTCTTGTCAGAGTCTCCCTCTCTCCGTTTCCTGTAGTGCAGTCTGGCCTCCATTCGTGTCTATTGGTTCTCTGGCTCTCTGGCTCTCTGGACCACTTGCTCTGTGCCTGTTCCTGGCTGTCTGCCTTCAGTCCATGTGTTGCCTTCTGGATCTATCTGCCTGGTTTTGGTCCCCTGGTTTCCCTAGTGGAGTGGTGCTATCCCCGGGCCTGCTGGGACCCTGCTAGGTATGTGCTTCTGCATTTGTCATCCCTTTTCATTTGTTTACTTTTTATCTTAGGCCTCATGTTATGCTGCTGGTGCTACAGTTTGTAGGTGACAGGTTAGTGTTGCAGTAAGGCTGTTATTGGGGTGGGGCAGAGGGCATTATTTCACTAGTACTGCCAGTAGCATAGATAAGTGGCCAGTGCCTGAATATAATTTATTTTTAATCAATGACCTGAATGAGCTCGAAACAAGCCCTGCCCGCAAATTGCACAATATTCTATTTATATATGTGATTATGATGCACCTTGATGCACCTTCATTTGCCTCGATTTCCAATCAAGGGAAATGACACTTTTGAGAGGGAGATCCAGGCTCATGCTGGGCCTTGATTAGCCTTGATGCGCCTCTAGCTGCCTCGTGTCATTTCTCACTGGGAGGCCTGAGGGCGTTAAAGCAATTAATTGATTTAAATGGAGGCAATGCCTCATATTTATACATAATACTACAGAACAATGGGGAATCAGAGTCATCGGCAAGGCCTTCGGTGACTCACAAAGCTTCCTGAGAGTTCCCAATCATTCTGGTAAATTCCTGTGAGTCACTCCAACTCATAGGAATGTATTTTCATCCACCCAATGGCCTCAGCTTCTGGTTAGAAGTCGGAGTGGCCGAGCAGAGTGTTCCCAACATGTTCTGAACAAAGTGGTTCCAGATTAGGAAAGTGAATTCAAACTCAGAAAAGCTGTACTTTTGATGACCTTTGTGGCCTTGCTCAAGCTTAAACTATTCCTAAATAAATATGTAAATGTCCGAGATTGTCAAGTATAAGTATAGTTAATATCTGGGGATATTAATTATACATTTAAAATGTAGAAATCAAGTGTAAATGCTATCAGAGACATGAAGCACTAAGTGGCTGTGTTACTGCGTGAACTTAGCGCATATTCAGATATTATCTTTAAGGTAGCATTTCTAGACATAACTTTGGAAGAAAATAATAATTAAACATCAGTTTGAAATAGTAAGTGGGAATACTAAAAGAGGAGTTTAAAAATATGCATATAATTTGATAACAGGACCAATATTCCTAACAGCTCTGCCCAGACTTGCTGTTTTTGTGTTGCATGAACTGTAAATGAGGGACTCCAGTAGGCACCCACAGGTAAATGCAAAAATTGGGCATATCATCGGCAAGCATGACAAAGAAGTCAATTGCTTGAGCATGCATAGTGGCACTTTGCCTGGCACTGATATATTTGTCAGCTAAGCCAAGTGTGTCAGAATTTATATGTAGTCATTGAATTTGGAATGCATTCCTCACCAACTTATCAAGCAGGTCACCATTGCACACCAGAACTTGCAAACAATCTCTGCCAATGGGCATATAATACAGGGCTCATAGAGTTTTGTATCCTTGATAATGCCACAGTAATGGAATACCGTGGGACAACTCATCACAGATTGTTAGGAATATTGGTCTTGTTATCAAATTATATGCTTATTTTAAATTCCTCCTTTAGTATTCCCACTTACTATTTCAAACTGATGTTTTATTATTATTTTCTTCTGAAGATATGTTTAGAAATGCTACATCAAAGATAATTTCCAAGTACTTACTACATAAGCGCTAAGTTCACACAACACAGCCACTCAGTGTTTCATGCCTCGGATAGCATTTACACAAATGTATAATTAATGTCCTCAGATATTAATTATACTTATACTCTATGATCTCGGACACTTAAATACTTTATTAGGATTAGTTTAAGCTTGAGTGAGGCTATGAAGTCACCCGAAAGTGCAGTTTTGCTGAGTTTGAATTTACTTTCCTGATTGGGTTCCACTTTGTTCAAATCACCTTTGGGCGGCCACCTCAACCTCTAGACCAAAGCTGAGGGTTTCAGGTGACCATGAATGACTTCCTATGAGCTGGAACAGTTCATAAGAACCATTTCAAAGGTTTAGGAACACTCAGGAAGAGACTGTGGACTGTCTGAAGGTCTTTCCAATGACTCAAGGTAAATCCCTTGTGTTCCTTCTTCTTTTCTGTAGAATCATGTATTAAAATAACTTCCTATGGGTCAGAATGACTCATAAGAACCTTTCTGAAGGCTTAGGAATGCTCAGGAAGAGACTGGACTGTTTGGAGGTCTTTCTGATGACTCAAGGAAAATCCCTCATGTTCCTCTCCCTTCTGTAGAATTATGTATAAATACAAGGCTTGGCCTCCACAAATATCATCATCTTTTAACTGCTCAGACACTCTCAGACCTCACAGTGTGACCTCATTAATTCCTTTGGAATAAACACTTGAGCATCTAAGGTATTGACTTGCTCTATCTTAGATAGATCATGATCCCTATAATTCTTGCCAGATAGACTTGCTCTCTTGAGAATTCAGTAATTATTACATTACATAGGGTTGCCAAGTGCCTAAAAAATTATATTTGTAATATAACACTTGAGCATCTAAGGTATTGACTCACTCTATCTTAAATTGTGATCCCTATACTTCTCACCAGATAGACTTGCTCTCTCAAGAACTCAGCAATCATAGTATTTCTTTTTTTTTGAATCAAGTTTATTGTGCTAGAGGGCTACGCCCTATGTTACACATCAGCAACTGACAGGGGAGTAGGGAGGATAATATTGGGACAGGCACTAATCAAACTTGGTTCAAGAGACTACAAGAGCCATGTTGATTCCTCCCTCCCCACTATTCAGAGATGGCAGCTTGGGGGACCAAGCTATCCCAGCTTGTTCCAACATGCTCCCCTCCTACACCCTGAGGGATTTTGATAGCGAGATAAGATGACAGCGGATAAGATAAGCAATGAGACCTGAAAAATTGGGAGGGGGGGTTAGGGAGAAGAAAGGGGAACCGAGCAGGGCACAACCACAGTGTGAAAGGGAGGAGTGGGCAAAAAAATCATAGCATTACATGGAGTCACCAAGTGCTTACAGAATTATCTGTGAATTTACACTTAAGGTTCTAGCTTATTCTCATAAATTGGTAAAGTATTTTCTTACACCAATTTAGTTTATAGATCTATTAGAATACTTGTACATACAATTATTCTATGGATCCATAACACAGATCTGAGTCATTATTTCTGCTATCAACAGCTCCTCAAGGAGGTCTATAGGATCTTGAAGCAGGGTTTCACAAAGGTCATTAACAAAATCTTGTGAATCATCACCCTCCTCCATGAGTAATTGTCTACTTGGCCAAAATATCAGTAGGTATTCATACCACATCAGGTTGTGGTGGAATAGCTTGTATGTACTCACAGAGAGAATGTTTTCATATGTATCAACATCACAGCCAGAAACCACTCAGGAACAGGAGCATGTGCAGTTAATAACAAAATTTCTGATCTTGAAGCCATGCTTGATAGCTGTCATTCGATAGCATGTTTTATAATAGTCCCTAGAGTCGAGCTGAGGTCAGCAGAAGAAATGAATGCCCATATTACATATGAGGATAACTCAAGTAAATCTTGTATGGTTCAGTTTATCTGATGCTGCTTCTTTGCTATCCATCTGGTATGGGCACCAGCTGGAATCTCATCAATATTTTTCATGAGTCTAGATGTCATCTACCATTGCCTGCACAATTCCACTCTAGCAAAGGCTTCAAGCATTTTCAATCCTACCCACTTGATCCCTTTGCCTGACAGATAACCAATACTGGGGATGCCAGAAGATGTAGATGAAAAGGTATAGGCTGAAGAGGAAGCCACTGATTCATGGAGTCTGGATCACATAGATCACCTTTTAACTGAACTGACACTAATATTGTATTGTACCCCCAGATGTTGTTGTTGAAGTGACAGAATCCAGATCTGACAAAGTAGATTGGCTTAATAAGAGGATATCTTTTGGAGGGATAGCAGTGTCACTTTTCCATTATGCTGGAAAGAAGCATAAATGTAAGCCTCATTTGCGAAGACAAAGAGTCCACACCAGGGTGGTCACTGAGGTCTTCATAGCACCCTTGTTTATAGATATATGAACACCTTCACAATTTGCAAAGCAATAATTATGTCTGAAAGTTCTGCAAGTCCATTGGTCCTGCAAACAACATCTGAACCTGGCCTTGCTGTGCTCTGTGAACTCTGAGTCCATCTTCTTCAGGTGGGATCTAGTTACAGAAAATGTTGGGGTTTTACAGTAGCATTGAATACCCATGTGTAGTCTCCATAGAATATGGACAGAAGAAATGGGACAATCAGTGTCATGCAAAGCAATAGATTTTGTCATGATCCAGGGCGGTCTGACACCACAACCAGTTCTGGTGAGGTGCATAAATTGTGAGTGTAAGGCCCCATTTGGCAACATCGGTTTCAAACTGTAGCCTGCCAAATTTTAGTGCTTAAATTTGAAATTGTTTGACTTCAAGTTGTTTCAAAATTCAAATTTAAGTTGTTGTTTGGCAGCGTTCAAACTTAATGTCACACAAATTTGAGTTTACAGGTTGGAGTTTGAAACCACTTGCCTTGCCAACACGCATCGCCATCATCAATCACTTGCCCATTGCTTTCAACAGTGAGCTCACTGTCCCCAACACTGTCAGCAACATCTTCAATGATGGGCAACACAGTAAACTAAGAGTTTTCTTCACTTCCCATTGTTTCTTGGCTATGATGTTGTGGGCATCTTCAAATAGATCTAAAGAGTTGTTCGTACTGAGACATGGCTCTCAAACTTCAAAGCCAGCAGAGAGTTTGGAAAAACTGTATTTTTTTTTTTGCAATTTTTTGATGTATTAGAGGGAGAATTTCAATTGGGATGTTAACAAGGAATGAATTGTCAAGTATGTCGTTCTGAAAAACAGCTTCGTTTGACATGGTGCATCAAAGAAAGACACAATGAGGAGGACACTGTACTTATATTCACAATTCCATTTCCGGATCTAAAAGTGATGTGTTACCTATGAACGCACAGCATTGAAATTCAAACTCAGATACACCAGTCCTGTCTAACAGAAGGAGTGGTCACCAGCCTAGAGAATGGTAATGGCAATGAGTTTTACTCCTCCCTTGTTGAGCTCTGGCAACTTTGTTCTGATCTCTCTCAGGACTCATATACATATTACGAGTCTTTAAATGATAATTTAAAACTTGTTCTTTTAACCCGAGTTTCTAAGCAACTTTCTGCTACCTAACGCGAGCGTCGTATATCGTGGGACACTTATTTACTTACCGTGAGACCGAAATTTGTAGTCTCAATTAACTGAGTTTCAAAATGGACACGGATTTTCGATATAAATGGAAATTTTGTAATTCTGCAGCGAAATGACCATATAACTAACCCCACAAATCGGAATTGCTCAAATAAAAAACGTAGATACATTCTTATATATGTAAAGGATGTAAATAATTATTTTCACGATTTTAC
>KN832992.1:474349-597448 GCA_000827315.1 Piloderma croceum F 1598
AAAATATCCTTCGAGGCTCAGGGGTTTGTTTACCTAGAATGTCGAGCCCTTTATGGCCTTAATCAGGTTGTGCAATAATTCCGAAGAAGACTTCAAACACACCTTTTCTTCGGTCGAACGTTCGGGTCGACTTCCTCTTCCACTACTTGCCCGTCCTCGTCCCCTTCTTCACGCCGGGCCCGAAGAATATGTAGCATCTGCTGCAGTGCCCATTCTACATCCTCGAAAGCAGCGGAGGATTCGACGATCGCCCGCATCTCATCTTTCTCCCGCATCATCCACCACGAAAGACTCAAAATGACGAGCACAAACCCATTCCCCCCTCCCTTCATCAAATTCTCCCATCCTTCGTTAATGGATTCTTTGCGTAGAAGAGGCAAACTATCAACAATACGCCATTCTGGTTGCAACAACGCCCACCACACTTTCCATAGTGCACCGAACTCTGATGACTTATCCATGGGCGGCGCTTTGTCCCACAGACGGTGTCTTTGCATCCAATCATAAACCTGCTGAGGGCGGGATTTATTCGTAAGTCGATTTTTACGCGAGTTGTCCGGATAACCAAGTAGTGCTTCGTACTCAAGCCACATTTTAATAATAGGCTTATGTTTTTCCGAGCTGAAGACCAGTTCAAAATGCCGCTGAGCATCAAGCATCCATGCGGGGATATGTTTAGAGTCAGGTAGTTTGAGAGACGCGGCGCGTGTGGGGATCTCGATGTCTGATAGTGGAACGGGCATTGATGTATTTGAAGGCGGCACAGTATGTGTGGATGTAGAGGATGTGTCAGACAGTGGAGCCTCCGTGGGCGCTTTGGGCAGTGATGACGAGACATTAGCAGGCGAGGCGTCGCGCAGGCGAGAAGTCAGACGTGCGTTCACTTGTTTTCCACTGAAGTCTGTGTTCTGATTCAATGCTTCGTGGCTGCCAGCCTGATTGGATGAGCGGGGATTCTCTCTATTCTCAACACTACAGGTGAATCAGCCATAATTCGATATCCGTGATGACACGTGCTGACCTGTCCAATACTCCCTTTCCCGCCGAACGTAGTGTTCATTTGTTGTTGACGACGCCGGTCCCCTTCCGCTTTCTGGTATTTTTCCCGTTCGATTTCAAAGGTGCGCTATTCTCTTTTCCACGCTTTCCGAACACCTGTTCCCCCGTATTGTCAAGCCCCAAGCTTGTAAGGATATTTTTGTTTCTTTTAATGTTCTCCGCCCTCTCCCATTCGTATACTGACACGCCATTAATATACTTGATAGGTGCTGGTTTCTGCGCTGGCGCGTTGACAATAGCCAACACGTGTCAATACGGGCTGGCCGTGGTTAGATTCGTTGCCGCTGGGGATTTTCGGGGCGTCGTCTGAATTCGCCAGCCCGATCATCAAAGTTCCAGATGCTCCGATGTCGCTCGCAATTAGATCAACATCCATACTTTGATCCACTCGAGCCACCGACTCGTCTGTGGACATTTCAGGGACTCCGACATCGCTCGCGGTTGGATCGATGGCCATGTTGTAGTCCGCATCATCGGCTTGGTTTGTCCCTATCACCTCAGAGGTCCCGACATCTGTCAGGTCGGCTTGATTCGCTAACGCAGGGATGGAGATTTTGGAGACCATAACGTTGCCGGCGACTGGATCAACGACGACGGCAGTGACTTGCCCATCGAGAGCATTGCTGGTCCCAGGATTGGAATATTCTTCTGAGCCGGCCGGATTTGGTACACCTGTGTGTGCGACAACCTCTGTCTCTCCGACCTGCAAGCTTGGACTAGGTGTTCTACCCGGGTTGTCTGGCGTTCCGCGAGCTATCTGTGCGGTAGTAATAGCACTACTGGATTGACCGACGACTGATATATTCGTAAGTTGCTGTTTGATTCTAGCTGGACGCAAATTGCTTACCAAGGCATTTATGAGCAAAGGCGTTGAAAGAACTAGTCAAGCTTGCTTTCAAGTCCGGATTCGCGTCGCCAAAAGATAGTCCAGTTGCTGTCTTCCCCGTGTGAAATACCATGCTCATTACGCTATTGGATACATCGGGGTCAATACCACCGACGATCAGAGTCCCGATGAATCCACATTGTCGGAAGACTTCGTCAAGTACTGTCATCATACTCGCAGGCAGTGCTTGAATTTTCCTGTATCTCGGTTAGTCACATGGTCTATGTTGGAAGATGAAAATACTGACTTTTTCCGTAGCGCCTCCTTGATTTCTAGCTCGCTGAGATGCTCATTCAACATACTCTCAACTTCCTCCTCCTCCTTCATTGACACAGTCCTCTCACATCGTGCCATAACTAGTGCCTTCACTTCACTAGTCTCGTTATCCAACATAACCCTGAGCTGGCGATTTCGAAATTTGAATAGCGAGTCGGGATGTTCGCCATTGGGCAACCCGTCACAGTATTCAATGTAGGCATTGGTGACGAGGGGGCGAAGCTTTGTGTCATAATATAGATGGGAATATGCTTGGTATGGCTGCCAGCGGCGCGCTGCCTTGCCTGACAGATCCAGGAGTTTTGTTTTCCCTTCGCCCGACGACGTTTTCCGCGTGTGGTTGTTTATCCATTGCTTCAACCGCTGCAAGTTCGTCAGCTCATGATACCCCAAGCATCATGAATATACATACGGTCCCCACTGTCAACGGCTTTTTGACTTTCTTCTTGACAGTCGCCGCTGCTGCCACAGTTGGAACTTCCCCGCTATCATCTTCGGTGGATGCATTTGTGCTGGCGGTGTTGTCCGTATCTTCAACAGTCGCTGTGACCGGGACAGCTGAAACTTCCCCGCTATCAGCTTCGGTGGATGCATTTGTGCTGGCGGTGTTGTCCGTATCTCTGACCAAGTCGGTTAGTGCTGGTGTAGGCCATCGTTCTTTCCATCCATCTAAATAGGTCGGCCAAAATTTCGCAGTTTGTTTTTTGTCGCCCTTGATTTTCATGTAGTCTGCTGCCTGGTCGGTGAGCCATGTCCATTGAGCTTCGTTGGCCCATGCCGGTCGACCCATTGTGATAGAGATAATTCACACAGCAGGAGCAGGGAGATAGGACAGTGGTTTCAAACGCCTCCAAAACATGAAACATAGAATATTCGGCTCAAGCTCCCGACAGATCGTCTGGCTTCGACTTCTTGCGGCTTCTGTAACCCGCCGTTGCTGCGATTCTGGTATAAACTAGTCGCGTACCGAAATTCTTGGCATACACGTGGGAGTTCGAAGTTCCACCTTACCATTTTCTACAGTCGGTTCCCTGCAAGTAAATCGCCGTTATATGAATTCTGGTTCATGGTTGAAATAATGCCGATACCCGGGTACTGGACTAACTCTTGAACCACACGCCAACACGCTATCTACTTCTTGGTAAGTTGCTTGTTGGTCCTCGTAAACGTCCTCCAAACCAGCCTAATGATCAACGATGCATGTGATGCATGCAGATAATAGAATAATCACATCGCTGTCCCTGCAACTTCAATGGATAGTCCACGGTCGAGGATAGCGGCAATCTTAACCGTTGCCGTGGAACTGCTGCAACTAATTTCGATCGCACTTCAACTCACGGTTCTCATCATCGAATCGGCCGCTGCCATTATATGTGCTCCGATTTACCTGCTCATCTATTTTACCGAGTCTCTAATCGGTGACATCTGTTTGCAACCGCTCACTAAGCCCATCCAAACTTCCACCGATGACTTGCGTAAGTAACCTCCAGCTAATGTCGATCACGCTAACAAATTATTTTACCTCTAGTCCCCTGTCCCCGCCCATACATGTATATCTGCTCTCCTGATATACCAAACTCTCAGTTCTACATAGTAACGTGTGGTAGGCAGGTCGGCGTATTTGAGGATGGGTGGGCTCATCTCATCGATTTCAAGCTTATAATAATGCTGACAGCGATCTTAGTATATTCGCGCAGGAACAAACGGTCGACGTCGATGGCGGAACAATGATAGGGTTTGACACCTGGGACGAAGCTCTGAAAGAATTTATGAGGGTTTACAATAACGGAGGAACACGTTCGGTTCAATGATTTAAGGTCCAAACATCGTATTCTAGCTACCAAAGTTAGATGTACTAAATTGACCATCATACTCAGTACTGCCATGACGAGACATGCGACATGCGTACTACATCCCCCATGATATGTTTGGATCGCGATGGACGGGTTTTTTTTTTCATTTTAATGATATCATGTTCTACTTTACTCGCAGCAAATTGACCATCCTCTATGCAAACGAAGATATACATTGTGTAAGGATGAAGCCGAAGATAGCGGCGGTAAATGAAGCTACGTTATGTGAAGTGAATACCGGTAGAAATCAGCTAGGGAAGGATAGATGAGTTAGCATGATTGAGACCATATGCCAGTGCTGCTGCTGGTAGCTCTTTAATAACCCGAAGTACGTCTAGACCAGCCATTTGAACAGCATCCTCCGTTGCTTGCCGTTGAGCATTGTTGGAATAAGCGGGGACAGTGATGACAGCGTGGCTAGATACACTCGTAGAGCCAAAGTTGTAGGTGTGATGATATGTTCGAGTACTCTGCTGCCTCACGCATGTCAGCAAAGTCCATTGACAATAGTACTTCCTCAGACGTACCAATGAGCTGCATCCTCCGTGACCTCCTTGACCTCGAATTTTCGACCAATGTGACGCTTGAACGCAAATATGGTGTTTGCTGAGTTTCGACCAATGTGATGCTTGAACGCAAATACGGTGTTTGCTGAGTTGACGATGGCCTGTCGTTTGGCAGGTGAGATAACCAGACGCTCTCCGTGATTTGTGAATGCGACCACAGCCAGCCTTTTCCGACCATCATCCGCATTCTCAATTACACGGGACGCAAATGACTGGGCTGCACTCACATGATGCCAACAAATGAACGGTCAGTAAGGGAAATGGGTGAAATGATGAGCACCACGTACCATCAACATTGAATTTAGGGTTCCTTGCAATCGTTTCATCCACCTCTCGCCATTCTCGTGTAAACATTCCTCCTGTGATAAGATATGCCGGGTCGACACTACCCGCTTCATAATGTTTTGTAAGGCGACAGGTGGCCTTTTGAGAATGGATTGACTGTCGTGGAGTTTGAAGACAGGGGCTGTACAACAGCTAGTGGTGAGGTTGAATGAGGTCGAGGGTGATTGGCGAGACGATCGTGATTGCACGGTTGCAAAGCCTGGTGACTCGTGGAGCCTGGCAAAGTCGCGGATTGACCAAAAATGTGGAATTAAGTAGAGATGAGAGTGATTGGCAAGATGCTCGCCAACGTTCGGAAGAGATGGTTTAGGAAAATATCGGTTGGAACATGGTCAAGGACAGCAAAGATCGTCGTTGTGCATGAGATCACGACTTGGAACTCGTCCGATCAGTTCGATCACTTTCACCCTGCCTCTGGAATCAAGTCGCATTATGTATGATTTAAGAGATGCGAGATACTTTTCTTACTCTAGTGTAATGTGCAATGGGTAACGATATAAGGATTAATATGTATGATTTAAGAGATGCGGGATAATATGTATGATTTAAGAGATGCGGGATAATATGTATGATTTAAGAGATGCGAGATACTTTTCTTACTCTAGTGTAATGTGCAAGGGCGGGGATAGGAAGGAAAACGAGAGGCTATAGCATATGTAAGTTGCAGGAACTTGCAGTGCTTCAGCCTTTTCTCGATCGCCCGCGAGATGAGGTTCGTCTTGCCCTCAACTGATTTCAAGCTCCGCTTCAAATATGGTATATAACCTCTCGCGCGTCAAACTCTCTCTCATTCCCTTCTTTCCCCTCTTCCTCTCAGTTTCCTTTCTTTCCCGTTTCTTGCCCCCCTTAGCCTCCGGCCTGTGCTTTGGTGAGTCGTCGTTGTCGGGCACTTTCTCTGTATCGTTCTGATGTTGATTGTGTAGTTACACTCGCATCCATCGTCATGGACATTCATCGCTGGTAGTGTGATGTGCGAGGTACGTGTCTACTTTGCTACACCCATGCGTGTTGGCTCACTGGTTGGTTTGCAGCGTTGGCCGTTGTCGTGGTTGGGATGATGATTCGATGGTAAGTCAGCAACGTGTCCATGTGTGTTTCGTTGCTGAGTCGGGATAATTCAGATATAGCGGTAGTTGTGGATTCAGCGGATTATAGTCTAATAGTATGTGTCAGTATTATATCCATGCACATGTCAGTGCTGATTTGAGATAATTTTGATGCAGTGTTCCGTGCTCCGTGGATCTTGTCATCTTGGTCGAATCCGCAGTCTGTTCTCTTCGGCTGATTCGGGAGGTGGCTCGTTACGCTGTGAATTTATGTGTTCGGCGGGTGTTATGCCGGTTCATGATGCGATAATCTTGGAGGGGGGGGGTTATGTTCGTCCGTGATACAAAGTGCTGGAGAGGGGAGATTATGCTTGAGCGAAGCGCGAATTTGTAAATTAAGCCATGTAGGGCGAAGCTATGTTCTTACATATTTAAATCCATGTTGACATTTGACATGTAGGTCCGCTGTTGGAATCAGTACATCCATCATCTTTCCTGCTATCTTTGTTGGCGCAGTAATCACCCATCGCGTTGTGTTCGTCAGAAATCTTTGATACAATCAAGCAACAGTTGGCTATGTACGCAGCAATGGATGATTATCAGTTGCGTGTCAATCATCGCGAGCGATGCATGTCAGTCTTAGCCCACTCAACTCAACTCATACCCCGATGCGCAACGCATCACAAGTCTACGAATATCAATGCTAGCACCACGTCGCCATATATAAGGCTTCCAATGGAACACTGGTACACCAGCAACAATGGCCTCCAGTTCTAAGCGGAAACGGACTGCGAAGAACCCACACGCAGCGGAGTACGAGATTGTTCGTCCTCGCCAGGATGCTGCACAACCATCTGCTACCTCTCGTACTGTCACTTTCGACCGTAATTCCAGCGGACGCCTTGGTCAGCATACCGAAATTGCAGAGGTTGAAATATCGGCGGAGGACTTGGCAGCTCTGGCGCAGGACCCCGAGTTTTCATCATTACCTGACGACGAAACTCTCAACTACAAGTACTTTGAACAAACAGTACAAGAAGATGACAACAAAGTTGAGCCCATAGTTCAACAGGTACCACTGGCAAAGGTTAAGAAAGTCAAACAGGTATACCTTGATCATTTTTACCTGAGATACTTGTTGACGCAAATGCTTTCCCTCGTCCAGAATATTTTTGCAGAATGGCTGCCATTCCGTGACACACATGTCCACGAGCTGACGCGACACGAGGGATGGGCAGATTTGTCCAAACGGTGTATTCAATGTTTGCAGGCGGAAGCCGCCTACAAATGTGATGATTGCTTCGGGCCCACGGTTCACTGCCGTGGTTGTGTCGTTTCTGCCCACGCACGACTTCCTTTTCATCGTATCAAGGCAAGTTGGTTTCTTTTATATTCGGCCGGCCTAAAATCTGACTTCAAATATCACAGCACTGGAACGGCAATTTTTGGCAATCGGTGCCCCTCATTGACCTTGGGCTACGTGTACAACTCGGACATAACAGTGGGCCTTGCGCCGCTCCACGCACATTTGAAATGCCGCTCACGGTTTACCACACCAATGGTGCACATTCGGTTAATGTCTCGTACTGCGAATGCAACGAGCCAGCTGGCAGTTACCTCTTCGCAAACCAACTCCTTCGTTCTTCGTGGTTCCCGGCAAGTCTCACTCATCCCAGGACTGCATTCACATTTGCAGTCCTCAAACAATTTCACCATCTCACTCTGCAAGGCAAGACGACGGCATATGACTTCTACAATTCCCTGGTACATGCAACAGACAATACTGGTCTTAAACCGCCGCCTGTAAGTTCATCTCTTTGTGTATTATGTGCGTATTTGCTTGGCTAATGCAAATATACAGAAACGGTATAACGAGTTTATGATGGTAATGCGATGGTGGAGACATATTAAGATGCTGAAACGGGCTGGTCGCAGACACGATCCAGCTGGTGTGGCGGCTACCAAACAAGGCTCCTTAGCCGTCGAGTGCCCCGCCTGTCCACACGATGATCGCAACCTCCCAGCGAATTGGAAATGGTTGCCGATAGCAATCGCGTATGTTTTTCACCGGTATATCAGACATGGAATCTTTCGCTGACTTCTCACTTTAGTTGGATATACACACTCTATCTTGCAATGGATGCCAACTTCCGCTTGAAGTTGCGAAACCGTCATATTAAGAACGATCCTGAACTCGACCCTGGTTGGGCTTATTGTGCTAACGAGACACATTACCAAAACGAAATGGATCAATACGGTGACCAAACAGAAGTAGGTCGCTGATATATCTAGGTTCTTGGATGTCACTGACGATTAATTTCTACAGATTAGTAACTGTGATTCCGGCCTGCATGCTATTGATCACGCTAACACGCGATTCTCGAAAAACTGCATTGTCAATGGAGTTGGGAACGTTGTTTGTGCCCGTCATACATTCGTCGGAAAAACGAGTGCTGGGGATCTCAAGAAAGGAGAGAAGTAAGCTATTGCCTCAGTCTACATTCGCAGTTATTTAATGCATTCGACATATAGATATTGTAGTATGGACTATGTACTGTTATCGACACTCGTCAATGTCGTCGTCATGTCACTGGTGGTGTCATATGACATTGCTTGTCAGTGGAACATCAACTTCCAAAGCCGTATCGCCGAGTTCCCTCCTGCCATGCGTCTTAATCTCAACAATATTTCGTTCGCCACGGTAATCCCTAAATTTCATATCCTCGGACATGGCAAGAAGTGCCAGAGTCTGTGGTCTCTGAATTATCGCCGTTGGATGGGCAGAACAGATGGCGAGGGAGTAGAGCGTGAATGGTCACACATCAACCCGGTTGCAATGAGTACAAAAGTCATGGGACCGGGTGCTCGTCATGACACACTTGATGATCACTGGGGTGCATGGAACTGGCGGAAGATTGTTTTGATGGGTGCATGGTTGTTTGTTTAGTATTGATGACAGTCTACTAATGCAATCATCTTCCTAGGCCGGCATCTTGAGATGAAGCTCAAGGAAGCACTACCCATGAGCAAAAAACACCGCGCGCTACTCAATGCGCTATCGGCCACCTTTCCAGCAGGCACAGTCGCAGAGTGGACAAAGATGGTCAATGATTGGCAGGAGGACACGTCGCAGCCAAATCCTTTTGAGGAAACGGCTCTGGGTATGTATTTCTTTGTAAATTGACATAACCCGTTGCTGATTTGTTAACAGAAACAACTCAAGGGGATGTTGAACGCGAGCTTCTGGCTGATGAGCAAGCGGAGAGAGCTCGAGCCTCTGCAGAAGCGGAGCCTGTACATGACACCACAGCCAGCAAGTTTCTGAGTATTGGACTTGATCTCGAAAACCAACAGTAAGTGTACAATGGATGTCAGGTTCAATATGTTTTGCTAACTACAAGAACTTCACAGACGTGCCTTATTGGCGAAAGCAAAGCAACTCAAATGAGGTCAGGGACTGTACGAAGAAGGTGCAATGGAACGGCGCCATGCCACACTATGCGATCGCATCGAAACCTGGCGCTCGATACAAACACTTTACATGCCCGGTGTGACTCAAATGCGCCAGATAAACAGTACTTGCACCGACGCCATGCCCACAGAGCAAGATACCGAGATGCCGGAGGCAATTCCATTGTGGCTCCCATCTTCCCTTCCCTCTCGCCTTCGTGAATCTGGCTGCGTGGATGGGCTGGTAGAGAAAGAGCGTCGTCTACGGCTAGCTGAGGCTGATGATGCCTTGGTTGCCCTGCGCCGACAACTTCGTATCACAACCGGTGTTTTCAATTACAAGAAGACACATGTATCGGGGACGGGGCAGAAATCAAACACTCGCGCGCAGACGCTGCTCTCGCAACTTACAGCCAAGACTAAGTTATTTGCCGATCGATATCAAGCTGCACAAAAGGCCCTCAGCACTCTTGATCCTGACGGAGACTGGCAACGTCGACTCCTCCCCCTTCGTCCGGAGGACATTCGTGGGCCCACAAGGCAAGATGATGAGAGTGAAGGCAGACGGGAGTTGACATGGATATGGCTTGCAGGAAGGGTGGCTCAAGTGCCTGTGAATGACGGTGACGAATTTGAGATTGCAGAAGGTACAGTAACAGATCAGTTATTTTTGTTTTCATACAACTCACTGTGTTCTCCAGGAATGAGAGTTGAGTGGGCAAAGACTCACGCGAGGGCAAACCGCTGGCAGGAGGAGGTCATCCTTCTTATGGAGGAAATGCGACGTGTTGTGGTCTACCTTGACTGGAAGGCCTTGTGGTGGCGAACCCAAGGTTCTCGCCGAGATGATGTACGAGCTGATATTACGGATGGACTCGGAGCATATGCCCATCGGCAGGCGGACCTCATGCACAGACTGGCCGAAAGTTTTGCTGCACTGTGGTACCCCGTACTCTCGGCGGAGGGTATAACCATTGAGTGGCCGGAATACTACGTGACATATGCACAAGATCACCCCCCCAAGGTCCGTACATCGCGTCGCACGGCCACATTGCAAACCGCACATGAGGGAGAAGATTCTGGGTCTGACGGATTGGATGAGGAGGATGAAGACGAGGATGAGGGGAGTGGGTATAGTAGCCCAGATGGTGATGACGCAGATGTCTCTCCTTACAAGTAGTATGCTGTCGCACTGACTGTTGCACCGGACATTTTTATGCAGCTTTTTTTTCTTTCTTTCCTATTTCTGTCTATTTCTATTTCTGCAGTTTCCTATCGGCTTGATATGTTTTGTAGACTCCGGTACCTCGCACTTGATGTATCCCTGTTTGTGCTATGTAATCCTATGCCCCAAACTGCTGGCGGCGCTATAGGCAGCATATTACCCAATTTGGAGCAGGCGGGAATGGCGCAACCCAACCCACATTCGTACCGTGAGACAATTATATTAAGAGCTGTATCCGGACGGATATGGCCCAAGTATAATGAAGTAAATGATTTGGTTGAAGTAAAACTGAAGTGATAAGTAAAACTGAAGTAATACTGCTAGAGGAAAATCAAACCTGCCAGTATAACTGCCATGAAGTAAAACTTTGCAGCAGTATATACACTTCACCTTTGTTACAGCTACAGCAAGAAGTATTACTAAAGTTGCTGGCATGACTCTCATTTTGGAAAATATGAGTGAGCGTGTGGTGGCCTTCTATATCGCCAGCAGCGGAACACGGGGCAAGGTTTCTGACATGTGCTTCCCACAGCAGCTTATAGGTCTCGCCCTCCCTCTCAATGCCCGGCAAGTCCACCCGCCATGTGTCTTTGAGGTATACCTTTGTGCGTCTTTCAATATCATAGGCCACAAATCCGCGCGTGGCGCGTCCGGGAGGAGTGTAGTGATTTGCTATTGGAGCACAAATCACGTACTCCCAATGTGAATTGGGTGTCGGTACAGTCATCTTCAAGAGTGGCCAATCGTCACTAATTTCCAAGCATTTTCTTGCGAGATGCTTCTCATCAATTGTTGGTATAGTGACGGTAGTATCCACTCCGCGAACCTTTGGAGGTGCCTTGTAATATCGACGAAGAAATTCGGCAAGTTCGGGTTGTTGGTTGTATTGGATAGGTTGAGAGACTACAGCACCAGTCCTGTCCCACCGAATGAGTCTCGCATAAGACTTTACAATGAGGACAGAGTAAATGCATGTGCGGAATTGCGAGCCCAGCTGGGCTGCAGCGTACGCCGTTATTTGTCCTGCGGTATCGATGGCACCCTTGGTCCCGCGTAGAAAACTCTGTCCATCATCTTCATCATCGCTAATGAGGTATGGAGAGCAGAAGGGATCATCACCAGAGTGCCACTTGAATTCGATCGCGAGCTCAGCGCGAGCAACGTCTGTCAGTTCTCGACGCCCGCTGTCTTGGGTATATATGCAAACATCTGGTTTGATATCGAAGCTGAAACTGGACTGGCCAGAACGGTCTATACATGCTGAAGAGTTCACGAGCTCCAGGTCTGGAGCAAAAGGCTGGGCGGCAGCTATCTATACAAAGAAAACATGCTTTGTTAGCAGCAATGCGTGGGCACAATGAACAAGCCTACAAAGGGATTATATGCTTGTGTTTCGCCCGCGCATGAAATGACCTGGTCGAAACATCCCTTCTTGAATTGTTTAGCCCTTTTGCGAGTTAACGACGATGTTGGAAAAAAAGTGTCCAGAAAAGTCATAGCAGGCATAGGTCCGACGAAATAACCCTTCATTTCATGCCCCATATCAAACATTTCTTCCTCTCGATATTTGTGGTTTGTTGTGAATTTGAAAAGAGTCGATGTACCATGTTTGATAGGCGTCAATTGGAGGGGAGGAGGTGGGTTCGCCATGCGGTAGCAGTAAACAAAGACAAACGGTCAACCGGCGACATAGCCGCAGTTACGGCTTGCTGACTGTGCAGCCGTTTATGGGATGACTGGTCATTGCCTAAAAGAGCCGTAATCGACTATGGCTATAATTGGCTACCGGCTCCGGCTAGAGCCGGCTTCTGGCCGTAACCGCGGCAACACTAGGCGATGAAGTATCGTCACTAGGATCGCTTGGGTCGTTACCCATGCGATAATGATTTCTATTAGCCTCACCTCTAGAGGTACGGCTATTGCAGTCGCTGTTGCGGTCGCGATGATCACGAATGTTTTCGTGATTTTCATCCCTTCGAGGGCGGCTTGGGCCAGGAGTTGCATTCCTGTCCATTCAGTCTGAATTTTTAGATTGTGGATATCCGGGATATCCAGCCCGTTTGTCGCGGGCAGGAATATTAGAAAATCCATGTTCCATTATGTCAGCCTCGCGCATTGTGTCAAGGATGACTTGAGTTGCGAGCCACTCTCGGTAGTGTTCTCGCCTTCTCATTTCTCCACCAGGTCTCACGTCTTCACGTGGCCTGTTGGGCTCACGGTCACGTACAACAGCTCCGCGCTGTTTACGCTCAGTTTTGTATATTTCCTGTTCCTGGCGAAGTCGTTTGACTTCTGCCCTCAAATCTTCTTGCTGACAGATCCTTTTCTGTTCAGCCTTGTTTGAGTCTTCAATATCCTTTTGGAGCCGTTGGCTCGCTGCGAAACAAGCATTGAACTCGTCACTCGCCTCGTAGGATCCTCTTGTAGGCGAATGCAATTTGCGCATTGCCTGAATTATATTTTCATCTTCTTTGGTCAAACCATATTGGTTTGATTGTCTTGATTGGGCACGCGAATTAGTACGTGCCTGATCTTCGTCTTGCGCTTCTCTCAAGCGCTCGGCTGCGAGATACAGATCTCGCTCTAGTTTCTTGATCCAGAGTCCTCTCCGTTCAGATAATTCTTTCATCAACTCAGCCTTGCCATCTTGCAGGGCATCCATATCCGGAACGCTACGTTCCTCAACTAACGGAGTGGTTCTACGTTCATCTAACCCCTCGACTGGGGTTAGATCAGAACTCTTGCGAATGGATCTAGTGTCCTCTTCGCGGTTAGATTGAGGATCGCCTTTGCGATCTTCACTAGTAATTTGAAATTCGGCTCGGACTTGTTCTGAGCTATCACCATTACCTAGTGTGTCACTAGCAGCAGCCTGTATATGGCTACTGCAACGCAAATTGGGTAAGGTCAGCTCCTCGTTTCCAATACTATCTCGTATTGGTAATTGAGGGGGGTTATCAGGAACCTGATGGGTTTCCCAACTATCCCTTTGGAGAACCCATGAGGTTCTTCCGTCTGGTTTTCTTTTGGGTTTGGCCATGTCAACTCAGGGTTGATATGTTAGTAGCTTTTGTGAGGTTCAAAAAAGGGTTTTCCTGTCATTCCACTGGGTGTTTTGAGAAGGAAAGCAATGAAAAAGAATTCAAAAAAGGAAAAAGAGGAAGAATTGTGGCTACAACCCAGCTACAACCCTCATTCTGCTATAAAATACAGTCAAGCCACATAATTATTGCCTATGTCAGCTGTACATGTACTACTTGGTTTTCCAGACATGGCATAGAGTATTTCAGCAGGGAGGAGAGAAACAGAAATTAGAAAAGGGAAAGATTGTGGCTGCTGGTGCATGGACTAAGTTCTTCACCTCCATCCTACGTTCAAGTGTTATATTCATCAATTTTATTAACAAATGTACTCCACTGCAACCCTGAAAGTTTCATCCTGCTATTTAATATTTTGTTTTTGAAGGGCAGTAGTAGCAAGCAGCTGACAGTGGCAAAGGTGGAATATAGTATGCATTTATCTTTAGACTGAGTAACAAAATCAATAAATCTAAGCAGACAATATATTTAGAGGTAAACTGTGAGAACTGGAGTATTAAAGTGGTGCAGGATATAATTTACAGTAGTGCTAGCATAACTGGCCTAAAACCAGTACTGTCTGTTTTTCTGATGATATAAAGAGGTTGGCAGGGTGCAGAAAATTGTTTTTATATTCAGGCATCCAAATCTAGGTATATATAGGTCATTCAATACCTGCAGCTTCTCAAGGTCTCAAGAGCAAGAGAGACAGTTGAGTAGGAAGCCTGGGTGGTCGCTTTTTTGTGGCTGTGCATGTTATCTGCCATTTTCCCAGGCAGATAACATTGGGCCATGGCAGATAACATTGTTCGATATTTCGGAGTTGATAGCCAACTTTAAATATATGTAAAATCACATAAGTTATGCATTCGTGGATAGCTATGTAAATCATTTTTTATAAGATTTATAGTAATATATTAAAGACAGGAGAGGGGAAACAAGAATGGAAGTGAGCACATTTGCACAGCCACATGGCAGATAACACCCAGTGCAATGGCAGGTAAACCCAAAAAAGTGTAAAAGGGTACTTAGGTTTAACCTTAATCACATGGTACAGAACCGGACCACGTCTATGGTTGTTCTGTGTACAGTGTATGTAAATAAGGTTCTAGAGTAAATAGATATAAACACGGGGTTTATATCATGTGGCTTCAGCCACAATACAAATATGTACAATCATAGTAAAGCTACCGGGTACTTACACAAATTGATCACATCCAATCATACTACCAATGTGGTTGGGGAGAGTATTTGAGGGAGATGACTGGTTTAATTATTTGTAATTTTTAGTCCGGTTTTAATGCATGATTATTTCAATGTGTGAAGATTGTCAAACAGGGCCAGGACTGCCCAGCAGGCCAGTGGTATTGAGCTCACCAGACAGAATTGCAAAAAGGTGGTCAATTGTGTAGTAATTTAGGCACTTGCAAGGACTTGTGGCTCAGTGTCAAGCTGTGGCGCCACTTGAAAGTGCAGGAAATCCTCAACTATCATACATAGGTTATCAATGTGGAGTTGATTGCGGGGTGTACTAGATTGCAAGAGAAATCATTTCACGAGTCGGTAACGCTAGGCATGCCACGGATAGCTGGTATACTATGATGATCATTGAAAAGAAATACAGTATATTGAGGTGGACTGGGGCAAATATAGCACACCAAGTATTATATATCAGCAGGCATGACCCAACGAGATGTAGTCAAAATTCAAAAACCGATGGATCACGACACATAGAAGGGGCCAATGAGTAGATATTACAGCCTAGTAAACGTCGTTCCCGTGTGACGCCGGTATGAACACCGAACCCAGAGAAATCTCGATCAGATTATATTTTGAAGCAAAAAGCCGCTTTCAACCGCTGCCATCGAGTCTTGACAGGCAAACCCCTTCTCTCCCGCTCAAAATCTCTGTGAGCTTTGTTCTCTTCGGCTCTTTTGGCCGAGCGAGTAACCAGAATGAAACCTGGTGGTATGAATGACAGGCGTTCGGCTGGGCGTACAGCTCGGCTGACATGCTTCCATATAATGGTACATTTTCGCTTCAATGACACGTAAGGTTGATGGGGTGTGTGTTGTCTGTCGTGGAATGCTATAGGATTGTTCCGACGCCTGAAATAAGCGGGAGGCATCAGGTTTGGCACGTGAAGAGAGAGAGAGAGAGAGGGCCGTGCTTTGCGTACCGTAATTTCTTTTGTAAAGGACGCGGCGATGAGACGATATTGGGGGAGGGACCAAAGTACACCGTTATCGGGGAGCGCGACATGAGCGCCGTGAAACGCAATTATCGAGTGTACGTCGCAAAAAAACTAGAGTGTGCCGCCAGTGAGTGATGTTAGAATTGCCTCCAAAGCAAGGATATCATCGACATCCTATATGCGTGAAGAATGAAGGCCTGGGCCACATTCGTCATATATTAAGCCACCGCCTTGCCCATCACTTGAGCTTGCAGGCAGGGCGAAACAATCCGAAACAGTCCGGCAATCCATTACAAGGAAAGGCCAATGTAAAACTGGGTAATCCTTATTTCCAGCAGTAGAATTTACAAGTCTATAGCAAGCAGCTCGCGCCATCGTAGCTGAAGTCGGAAAACGATCATGAAACAGTGCATGCACTTACATGTAGATTCTGTAAGGTAAATCGCGACGCCAAGTTTGGTACGAGCATTGCGAGTCCACGTTGTCGATATGTAAAACCAAGGTTAGAGTGTCGTAAAAATCAGGGATGTCATGTGTCTATTGTCTTTCAGACATCAGACACACACACCAATTATCAGTCCGCGTGGCATCAAAGCGGATCGCTTATCCGTGTTGCTTCGAAGCCATGCTACAAACGCATTGAAGACGAAAGCGGCAATGGAGCGGGTTTCTGTAATCCAGAACGCCGCCTGGGACATTTGTCCGGCTGTACACAGTCTAGAGTAAACAGGTGGTGAGGGCAAGGTTTATGGCCAAGTGGTTTATTACGTTACGGTAGCATTTACAAATTACCGCACGTAAGTATGATGGGCGTTTAACTTTCTGCGACCTTGCTGCATTCGGAAGCTTTACGTGAACAAAATTTCGGCGGGGTTTGAATTTCTCCAGAAAATCTTTCCATCCCTTGTTCTTACGATCTTCTTATCCTTCCCTTCCCTCCCTTTCGAACTCCTCAGAAATGGATGTACGTTGTCTAGGAACTCAAGAAAGATCATCATTGAAGTCTGATGGGTTCCCGATTAACCCGTAGCCGACTTATGTCCAGGGATTGCACGATCTCCTCGTGCAGTCGACTGCCAATGACACTGTTCAGCTCAAAGCCGTAAGATTTAACCACTTGCATTCATATTTTCTTCTTTATGAACGCGTCGGTTCTCGGTCTGCAGGCTACGGCACAACTGAACAAGGAGTACTATAAAAATCCTGCATGTATTTCTGCCCTCGCTAGTATCTTAGCCAGCTCGCCAGATTCAGCTGTACGTCTCACCGATCGCGGTAATTTATATTGCATTGACGTGTAATATTCGTACGCTTTGCCTAGGTCCGCCAACTTGCTGCTGTGGAGATGCGGAAACGCGTCGCTCAGAACAGCGGTGATTTCTGGACACAATTGCCACAGGATGGACGCGAACAGATCAAGGCAAAACTTCCTGAACTTATTCTCGTCGAGCCACAGTTAGCCATTCTGTCTCTTGTCAGTATGTTGTTGTGTGCTTACTGGCCGCATCATGTCCAGCAATCTTGTCCGCCATTCGGCAGCTCGCGTCATTGCCGCTATCGCTACAATCGAATTACCCATTGGCACCTGGTCTCAGCTACTCCCCTTCTTACACCAAACTTGTATTTCCCCGCAAGTCACACACCGTGAAGTCGGCATTTATATCCTTTTCACGGTCCTCGAAAACATTGTGGAGGGGTTCCAAGAACATCTTCAAAGCTTTTTCAAGCTATTCGAGCAATTACTTAATGACCCTGAGAGTATTGAAGTGAGAATCACGACCGTTAGGTACGTGTACGATCTTGAAGTCCAAACAAAAACAAATCACCTAGTTCTTTATGTCTAGGGCATTGGGTGTCATTGCGCAGTACATAGACTCTGATGATAAGGCCGATATCGTAAGCTATTCTCATTGATGTGTGAGGATGCGGGCTAATTGAATCGTTTAGAAAGCGTTCCGAGCACTTCTCCCCGGTATGATTAGGGTTGTTGGGCAATGTCTCGAGAGCCAAAATGAGACAGGCGCTCGTCAATTGTTTGATGTTTTCGAGACACTCCTCATCCTTGTATGTCGGATGCATTCTGGCGGTTCTACTTCTGCTGATGTCACGGCCTTAGGAAATTCCCTTGCTCAGCCTTCATATTCCTGAACTCGCTTCATTCCTTCTTCAGTCAGGCGGAAATCTCACATATGATTCTGAGCTCCGGGTCCTCGCATTGAATGCTCTCAACTGGACCGTTCAGTAGTGAGTGGTTATTTCTCGGTGGCATCATCCTAGATTCTGACGTGTATGGATGATTTGCAGCAAGAAGTCAAAGGTCCAGAGTCACGGCCTTGCCCCTGCTATCCTCGAAGGTCTCATGCCCATTGTTACCGAGGAAGAACCCGAAGACACTGACGAGGATGCTCCGTGCCGTGTAA
Source organism: Piloderma croceum F 1598 (assembly GCA_000827315.1). Taxonomy (NCBI): domain Eukaryota; kingdom Fungi; phylum Basidiomycota; class Agaricomycetes; order Atheliales; family Atheliaceae; genus Piloderma; species Piloderma croceum. The sequence goes on from KN832992.1 coordinate 492,747, forward strand.
GTGCGGCATTTTATAGGTTTGCATGACTGAACTCACGCCGACTCTGACATACACAGTCTGCCTTGCGTATTATTGATGGTCTTGCAACCTCACTTCCTCCTACGCAAGTCTTCCCGGCTCTGCGCACCCTCATCCAGCAATATTTTTCATCGCCCGACGCAGCCAACCGACGTGGTGCCATGCTTGCGCTTGGAGTTGCAGTCGAAGGTTGCAGTGAATTCATGACGCCTCTGATGGCTCAAGTTTGGCCAGTCATTGAAGCTGGCTTGCAAGACCCTGACGCAACAGTACGCAAGGCTACTTGTGTTGGTGTCAGTTGCTTGTGCGAATGGCTCGAGGAAGAGTGTGTCACCAAGCACTCTGTTCTTGTTCCGGTATGCCATACGTTCTGATTTGGATTCCCTTGGTGTGATAATTGACTTTCATGTTTCACTAGGCAATTATGACTTTAGTCAACGATCCCCAGACCCAGAAGGCAGCCTGCACTGCTCTCGATGCGCTCCTTGAGATCCTGCAAGACGTTATTGATCAATATCTTCAGCTCATCATGGAGCGCCTTGCCGGGCTTCTTGAGTCTGCACCCATTCCAGTCAAGGCCGTTGTCACTGGTGCCATCGGCAGTGCCGCACACGCTTCTAAGGCCAAGTTCTTGCCCTACTTCCAACCAACCATGCAACGCCTCCAGCACTTCCTCATTCTGGAAGGAGAAGGTGCAGAACAGGAACTCCGTGGCATTACAATGGATGCTGTCGGTACTTTTGCAGAGGCTGTTGGCGTCGACGTGTTCAGGCCTTACTTTCCTGATATGATGAAACAGGCGTTCCAGGGTATGGAGATGGGAAGCGCTCGTTTGAGGGAGTGCAGCTTCCTCTTCTTCGGTGTCATGGCGAGGGTGTTTGGAGAGGAGTTTGCTCCGTATTTGCCGAGCGTTATTCCGCCTCTTTTGCTCAGCTGTAGTCAGAGTGAGCACGGCGAGGAAAACCTTTCATGTGAGTTTCCATCCCTCTCCAAGCTAGTCACCATCTCATGCATCGCATGATTTATCAGTCTCGAATACTGAAGTCACGGCTGCATTTGCCTCCGGTTCATCGCCTTCCAATGCCATCACCATCTCCGATGATACAGATCTCAACGGCAATCCGTCTATTGAGATTGAGGATGTTGATATTGACAAGATGCTTGACGTCAACAGCGCCATTGCTGTAGAGAAGGAGATTGCCGCGGACACCATCGGCACCGTGTTTGCCGCAACGCGTAACCACTTCCTTCCGTGGGTTGAGCAATGCACCGTGGAGTTGGTTCAGCTCCTGCCTCATTACTATGAAGGTATCAGAAAGTCTGCAACAGACTCTCTTTTGGAGATTGTAAGGACCTTCTATGAACTCAGCGACCACCAGGAATGGCTGCCTGGCGCCAAAGTGGTGAGTGACTTTGTGATTTTCTCTAGAGACATGCTGAGATAAATTGAGGACTTTTTCTAGCAAGTACCTCTGAACCCAACTGTCAAAGAGCTTGTCACACACAGTCTACCCCCGCTTCTTGAGCTGTATGAGTCTGAAGACAACAAGTGAGTGTCTCATTCCCTCTGACTCTTGATTCTACTGGGCTGCAGGGTATAAAATGATGAAAGATAATTCGTAAACTCAGCTCACTTCGATGCCCCAAGGGTACATGAGACGAACACGATAATCTACGCTGATTTTTATTGTGGAATGCATTATGAATTGGTTTAAAACATATTGCTGATCCTCCCATTTATCTTGCAGAAGCGTTGTTGCAGCTCTTTGTGTGGGGCTTGCAGAGACCATCACCAAAGTCGGACCTGCGTTCATCGAAGGCCGTGAGTTCCATTCTTGTTACACACCACGTATGGGGTACTCATAGAATCTCTAGAACTCGACCCCATCTGCAGTATTGCCGTCCAAATCCTTGAACAAAAGGCGCTTTGTCAACAAGATCCCGACCAGGATGAAAATGATGAGGCTCCCGAAGACCAGGCTGAATATGACTCTGTACTTATTTCTTCTGCTGGCGATCTTGTGGCAGCTTTAGCCGAAGCTTTGGGTGCGGACTTTGCCCAGGCTTTTGGTACTTTCTTCCCTCTTATCTCTAAGTACTATGTGAGTACCTTTGAGCGACTGATACCTCACCTTCCTTTAACTCTTCTTACTATCGTAGAAAAAAGGTCGGTCGCTCAGCGACCGTTCTTCTGCCATCGGATGCCTCGCCGAGATCATCAGCGGCATGAAGGCTTCAGTTACGCCATCGACTGAGCCTCTCCTCGAACTCTTCTACCGCGCGCTTAGCGACGAAGACGCGGAGGTGCAGAGCAATGCAGCGTTCGCATCTGGTCTCCTCGTCGAGTACTCCGAAGTCGATCTGTCGCCTCAGTATCTGCACCTCCTTGCAGCACTCCGTCCGCTTTTCGTGCTCCCTCCCAATGCTAGTGCAGCAAAAGGCAATGCCCGAGACAATGCTGCAGGAGCTGTAGCGCGTCTCATCATCCGGAACACAGCTGCTGTTCCTCTAGACCAAGTTCTCCCTGTCTTCATCGAGACATTACCTTTGAAGAACGATTACCTCGAGAACCGACCAGTATTCCGTGCTCTTTTCCAGCTATTCAGGGCGTACCCTCAGACGTTGTACCCCTACATGGACAAGTTGCTCCACGTGTTCGCGCATGTATTAGACCCAAGTGCGCCAGAGCAGATCGGTGACGAGACGAGGGCTGAGTTGATTGCTTTGATTGGAGCTTTGAACGGCGAAGACTCCGCCAAGGTCCAAGCAGCAGGATTGGCACCGTTTGTTCCAGGGGCATGATAACTTTTTTTCTGTGTTTGGCTGTTGGTCGTGATTTTTTCCTCTTGACTGCGTTTGTGCTCAGTACCAATATTTGTTGCAACCATGGATCTATTCTCGCGGTATTACGAATTTCTCTGACGACCATTTGTTACTAGAATACACCATACATTAAGTAGAAGACCCAGCACGTGACTCGTGAATCAAACGAGACGCGTTTGTCCGCCACCCGAATTCGAATTTTATTTTACAAGTCTTTCTTGCCCGCCTTCTGCACTTTGCTTCGCTGTCGCCGGCCGACTAGTCCATCGGCGCACGTCGACGTCGCCCGTCATTACTATGCTTGTCACTCTTTTGTGCGTTCTTGCCGTAGCCGCGACTGCTTTGGCTTCGGGCGTTTCAGTGGTCATTGCAGTCGACGACCAGCTGCCCCTCATCGCCCGCATCGGTCAAAGCTATTCATGGGCATTCTCACCTAATACCTTTGTGTCATCCGAGAACGATGGCTTGACTTACTCTACGTCCACCCTACCTGGCTGGCTTACTTTTGATTCATCCGCCCGAACCTTTCAAGGTACTCCTTCCCAGTCGGACGAAGGGAACCCGGAAATTACAGTCACCGCTCAGGATTCCTCCTCATCTGCGTCTTGTACTTTCACCCTCTGTGTCACTCATTTTCCAGCCCCGGCACTAACAATTCCCATTGCTGGCCAATTCTACCCAAATAACCCATCCTTGTCATCCGTCTTTATGATCGAACAGACCTCAGCACTCGCAACTCCCAATCCCGCGCTGCGAGTGCCTCCCAGATGGTCTTTCAGCATAGGGTTCGAAGGAGACACCTTCATCTCTGAAAACAATATCTATTATGACGTTTTGCAAGCGGACGGCTCACCACTTCCTTCATGGATCACGTTCGACGCGGACAGTATCACATTCAATGGAGTGACTCCTCATGAAGACGCGATTGTCTCTCCAGTGACTCTGTCATTTGCCTTGCACGCTTCAGACCAAGAGGGTTATACAGCCTCTACTCTTCCGTTCGACCTCGTCGTCGCACTGCACGAGCTCTCTATCTCGCAAGGCTCACTCCCCACAATCAATATCACAGCTTCGACGCCGTTCGTCTTGAGCTTGTCGTCACCGGCAGATTTCTCGGGTATTTTCATTGACGAATCTCCCCTCCAGCCAGCCAATATCTCCGCGTTGTCAATCGACACCTCCCAGTATCACAGGTGGTTAGAGTTCGACGAGGCCAGTATGACTCTCAGCGGACAACCACCAGGCGATTTGACGCCAAATCATAATGGGCCCGGACCAATATTACCCGTGACGCTCACATCTATCAACCAGACTCTACACACAAATATATCTCTGGCCATTGTACCGTCTTACTTTTTGGAGTCGAATTTGCAGGGTATCGTGATTGACCCTGGCGATCAGATCCGCTACAGTCTACAACAGGACTTTTCCAACGCCACGAGGATCTCCAATCAGCAGGACGATGTTAGCCTGACTGCGACCTTCGATCCCAGCCAAGCGGGCCAATATTTGGGCTTCGATTCTGGCACTGCGCTGTTGACAGGCACCATACCGGCTAAATCTCAGCTAGACTATAGCCACACTACTGTTACCTTCACGGCCTACTCACACATTACGCACTCCACATCTCATGCTAGTCTCGTCATATCGTTTACTGCCTCCAAAGTCGGTCCAGGGGGTATCAAGCATGGTCACCTAACCAGCCTTTCAGTCGGCGCTCGTAAACGATTGATTCTGGGTCTCGGTATCACTTTTGGAGCTATTGGTGGCCTAATTTTGTTGACTGTCTTCTTGTCCATCTTTAGACGCTGTGCGAGGGTCAGGGACACGGCACTCATGGGAGAAGAAGGGACTCAAGCCTGGACTGCGGAAGAAAGAAAATGGTACGGTATCGGTGTTGACGTGGAGAAGATTGGTAGAGATCTAGTCGTTGGCCGTGGGCCTGGATGGACAAAGCCTTCGAACGGGAGCGACTCTTCCGAGAAAGGGAGCTTGGAGGGAGCACAACCGCCAGCAAACGAGAATCCATTTGAGCCAGAACTTGAACGCCAGGCGGATCAGTCTGGTCCATATGGGCATCTAGGTCTTGGCCTTCGTCGTGTTTCACCTCGAGACACCTCGGGACACCCGCCAACCTCTCGATCGGCGGTAATGAGCAAAAGCGAGTTCGTCGGGAAAGTGAGGCAAACGGCAAGGAAAGTCAGTGACAAAGTCCGCATGGTCAGCGACAAGTACACTCGTATGCGAGTACGCAGAATCCGACCACCAATCGGCAGACCCGTCATGGTGACCCATACTGGAATGGATGTGAACGGGTTGACTGTCACTGGACCGCCGTTTGCAGGCCCAAGAGTACCTTATGCTGTTAATCCTTTTAGCGACTTCGATGGAAGCAGGGGTACGAGCCTCACAGATTCTCCTACATCTTCCAGCGGTGGACGCTCAATACCTGTGAGGAGAGCTGATTTTGCGTCTCCCAGGTTTGGACCACAGCGGCCTTCGCCGGCTCGCGTTCAAGATCGGAGGGATTCTGTCGGGTCTTTGGCAACTCATGCAGGAGAGGCTACACTACACACTGCATCCCGAGCTACCAGCATACGGAGCTTGAATGGTGCTCATCAGTCGGAGAACCCAGAACGTCCTCGTGTGGTACAGTTCACCAGCTCTACGCGCGTCCCAGTGCCTAAACTGCCCTCCGGACAGCTGGTTAATGGACAGGGTGTTAAAGTCGCGGGACCACCCAGGAGGATAGCCAGTCAGACCGCCACAGTTTTCAATGCCGGGGAGGGCAGGAGGCAGGAGAGCGTGGATGGGCTTAATCTTGGGATGCATTATGTCAATACGCTCGGTGAAAAGCTCGATGACGCTGCCTTGGCTGCGACGTCGAAGGTCGTGGTAACAGCCGGAGAAGAATTCAGATTTCGAGTCAAGGTCGCGACCCAAATCGGAGAATACCGCCAACTGGAAGCGAAGCTAACCTCTGGTCTAGCGCTACCCCCGTTTATCCAGCTTGACCCGACGAGTTACGGCGCAGATGGCTCTTCGAGAAGAGCAGTGGAGTTTTACGGAGTACCAAACCCGGGCGCGATTGGGGACTATAGCGTGGGTGTTTATACCGTTGGCGATACCAAGCCGGTAGCGACGGTGATCGTCAAGGTCAAAGGGCGGTGAAAATGCGGATGTTGCATAGGTCGGATAATAGGTGTGGCGAGCATGGACAGACAATAGTTGATCAATGGCCGTGTATTTGTACTGCCACCATGTAGCCTTAGAGATTCGAATTCCATTGATTTGTATCTAGTTCGGTATTTGACGGAACACGGGACGAACACAGAAATCCCACTTCTGCAGGTGTTCTCTGAATTGCAGGCCAGTAGTGTAATCTCCGAGTAGTGTCTAGAGCCTGGATGGTTTCATTGGTATAGGCAAGTTCAAAGTTGGCTTTCCAGTCCAAATTATGTCTTTCGTTCTTGCGAATATTTACTGAAGAATTATTTGCATGGACAGAAGTCAAAATCGATCAGTGTTCCTACTGCATATAATACATACCGTGCTTTTCGTTTTGCTTTTGACTATCATACAACGATGGGCCGAATCTACCGAAGCCTTATGATTCTTAAGCTGACACTAGTACTTTGTCCTGCTGGGAAGAATGAAGTGTTTGTATGATAAGCGCGATGAACGCAAATAACGAGAATTGATAATGACCACCTCCACCGACACGATGAATCGCATGCGCGTAAGAGTTCGTGACGAGTCTTGCACATCATCGCCAGGGGGAAATGAATGAGAACAACCTGCATCCGCGCTTCCGTTAATTACCGCCCAGAACCATTCATGAAATGTTGAGTGTTCATTTGGATGAACACGCGCATGCACCCGCTTGATTGGCGAACATAGGCTGATACGGGTTAGTAATTAGGGTCTGTTGATTGAATCTTGACATTCGGAAATAAATTGGTACCTCACCAAACATATACCGACTCGATCCTCACCAGGTCGGGGAGATGCAAAGGAGAAATCCCAAATAGCACTTAGAATCCTTTCAATAATAGGCGCCTACGATCTCGCTGCGGAACTCGACGTTGAGAATGCGACGAGCATCGAAGATGGAAAATGCGCTTTCCCTAATGATCGCCTCTGCCTTCCGTCGACCAACGTCGTCGTCGTCACGAGCAAGGTGTATGATGATTCGAATTTGCTGCAAATCACCAAATTGATGCTGTGTCAGGATATTGGCAACACCTTGCCAATCGAAAATTCCAATATGGGATCCTTCAGAGATGATGAATCCTAGCGATATCCGTTGTAAATTACAACAGGGCACTCGGGTCAAGAACTCAGGGATGATCCCAATTCGAAACGGCGTGGGTCCGTCTGGCGGTGGTGACATAAGAATCAAATCAAATGACAGCGATCGTATTTCTCTGCAATTAATGGCACCGATGAGATGTCGGAGGTAATCTATAAAATTATCGTCTGAGCTATCGTTTACCATTGTAGAAAATCACCCACCATTCATCTCTTGTGCGGTATACGACAGTTGCGGAACCCTTATCTGCAGTTGGACCAGGCTGAGATTAATCATTCGCATGAGTTTATAAATGCACGGCGATGTGAGCAGTGGGAGGTCTCTCAGTGGTCCAAGACGGAAAGTGTCCAATTGGATCGACGGTGAAGGATCTTGAACCACAAGCCATTCGATGAAGTGTAGGATGGATTTTGGACGGTCAAGATTGATACAGTCAAGATGCACCCGGAGTGGATAGCTTGGCAAGAGATTGGCTGCTGTGACCAAAAATCTTTCTGTGTCAACTTTAAACGGGAATTGCATGGTACAGTCCTTTAAGGACACACTCTCTAACGCCGGAAATGCGCAGATGAAGTCTAAGAGTTGATGCAATGTTTCGAAGTTGACACGATGAAGTTTAAGATCCTTGACAGTCGCCAGATTTGGAAGTAAATGCCTGATGTCAGGTGGCAAGATACTCAAGAATATTTCGGACAACGTCAAGGATTGTAATCCTCTGAAATGTGAGTTAAGTTGGCCTGTCGTCGGCGTCGCATCCTTGATTGCAACTGTGCGCATCATGGAGAACACCGATCGCCGTATGACGAGTCGGCGGATGAGAGTGTCGACGTGGCTCGACGAGGAATCGACGAATTTGAGAAAGGCCAGGATATCGGGCGGAGTAAACACAAGCTCGTTGAAGAGATGATATTGGGAGGCGGTCAACCACGCCTTGCACGTCAAACTGCACGCCATCAATGCGTCTTTGTCGGAATGTAGAAAGTCTAAGACTATGTCGAAAAGCTCAGGGGGTAATGTTGTGGATGTTGTGGACATCTCCATGCTGTTGATCTGTGCTAAGAACACCATCAGCTAATCTGTGGTTGTTTAATCCAAGAATAAGGCTAATAGTAGTCACTTTTCGCTTGTGACACAATTACTTCTTGGATATCGTGCAGTAACACGAGGGAGTATTATTTTTCGAAACACCCCCGTTTCTACGAGCCAATTGGTTAATGGGCAATTTACCAGGTGAGCCACATGTTACCTGCCTCTTCCTGGTCCAAATCTATTGGTTGATATGTTTATGGTATTTGTTTGGATTTAATTGCGAGTCAGCGATTGGATACTCAAAACAACTTTGTATACATGGCACTGAAAAATCCCTTCGAAGAGGGCAGCAAAAGAGTTCAAGACTCGGAGCAGATCGATGAGGCGGGAAGACAAAAGGGTCTATCGCGGATCAACACGCGACGGTCATTTTGCAATTTGCATCAAGAATCTATGGCAACCTTCCAGACAGCACGATATTGCAAGCATGACAGAAAGCAAACATCATGAAAGCAGGAGTGAAGAATAAGAAATTGTACTACGTCAGAAATAAGGGCTTGATCGATGACAGTTCCGAGGTACATGTGCTATGCAATATATTCGTCAAGGAAACGAAACTGGGAAAGAGGTGGAACGAAATTCTTTTTGAGCTGCTGGAAATCTATACATCTGTTCCACCTAGCCCTGCCCTAGCTAGATCCAGCACCGTGTGGTATGCAGGTCCAGCTGCGAAGGTGAAAGTCTCATGACTTCCAGATGAGGATGGCGAGCGATCCGACGTAAAAATAGATAAAGTGTTTGGTTTCTGGGGTATCAGATTCGAACAGCATCGTCAGTTTGGACATGATAACGTAGTAGTTTGCAAGACCCCCCAAAAAAACGCGTGGTTATGGCCGTCGTGCGGGAAGATTGCAGTTCGTCATGCGTGCAAATGCACGTAAAGTGCTGCCACCACAAAATTCAGAATCATTGCTCACCATGAGTGACATAACTTCCAAAGTTTTTTCCAACAACGACATGCCACGTAGGCCCATGCCGTCTATCAAACTCCTTCTTGATCTGGGCAGCGATATCCTTTTCAATGTTGTATTTTTCGAGTGCGGTCGACGCGATGTCAACACTCTCCTGCTGCATCTCTTCACTCATGTCTACATTCTTTATGATGGCTTTTGGTCCACCACTGCCATTGCCATCCCGCGGTATGGAACCGGTGTCGGTTGAAGAAGAAGTGGGCGCGTCATGTTTGTCTGCCATGGCTGACGATGGGTAACAGAATGCGAGATCTAGGACAGATAATCAGTTTGCATCAGTGTTATATATTTCAGAGAAAGCTTGCCTTGCGCGATTGGTGAGGAGAAGGGATGGCGTCGTTAGGTACTAACAGCGAGGGAACTTATTGGATGCAAACAGGAAAGGCAGAACACGTGCACAACGCGCGTAATCACCTCTTCAACCCGAACCTCCATCGTGCATCATCCCTGCTGTCATTACACACCCTAGGGTCGACTAAAGCCCGACTAATCTTATCCGGATTCAAATTTGGTAAGGTGAAGGACTCATCACCATGCAATGGGGCCGTCCCACAGTCATTTATCCTTTGACATGACGCAATTTACGAGTCGCCATGGACAGAAGCAGAGCGTGCATGTTGATGTCGTAAATGGTACCACAGCAAGGGATTGCTACGTTCTCAACCTTGCTCTGAACATGCGAATCGTGGACATTTTTTGCATTGCATTCACAATCATGCATTGGCACATGTTGCACTTCATGGAAATTCGACAAGATGTAAGACACGATCTCGGATACGATCTAGCCTTTACCAGCCGAGGCTCTGGTCGGGTATATCCACCATATCGATCTCAATGCAATCGCCCTTACGTTTTGCCCAGAAGTATGCTGCTTCGGCCTGGAACGTGAAGGGTGTTAATATCGTCCCACGATGAACACCTCAAGCCCACCTTGTCCCTCTCTGATTTCTTGATCACTTCAACCATCGCGTCAAAGATGATAGTATTGTCCACTGATTCCATGGGTAAGTCGCCTGTCATATACATAGACCCGTCAACGACCCCGGTTTTCTTCGGCATCACTATCGAAAAACTGTAAGGGCGGTCAACCACATGGATCATGCTGCATTTCGACGTGATCAACACGATGACATCGGGATGTGGAGTTAAATACAACATACCTCATCGTAAAGTTCAGCATAGACTGGTGCTCTGGTTGGACGGCACCTTGCCATCCCGAGCGCCGCTGTTCCTCAGTCACTGGGGCATGTCCACCCCAACGTGCACGTACAAGAAAACGCTCGTCAGGACCATATATTGTTTTTGCACACTGCGACTTGGCAGACGACTTGCTAGGCGGTTTGATACGATCCATGGGGTTGTCCCAGGTGCAATATGACTGTTGGCCACCGTCCTCGCCTGCGAGCTGCATTTTGTTCCATTGAAGAGGCAATATGATTGTAGACAGGCGTGATGAAGAGTTGGATGGGTCGATTCTCTGGAAGGCTGGAATTTTCTTAGATTTCATTGCCTTAGATGTCCGGCATTCGGCCTTATGGGAGCTGGACCAGTCCACAGCTTGATGCTCGGGCGAGCAATATGCGATTCCTGGATGATGCTGATAATGGACGGAGATCTGATGAGAAATGTAATTTATACTCACCCGAGCACGCACTACAATAGAAAAGCTTGACATCCGGACCCTTTACCTCTTTACAAACGGCGCATGCCAGTTTAGATGCTCGGCCTAATTCGATCTCGTCTGCTACTGTAGGAGACGGACAATAAATCGGGCTGAAGAAGGAAATTGATGTGCTCTTCTGCAGAGCTTTGGGAATCTTGGCTTGATATTTTTTTATGTCCGACGGTGCCAGCCGACGACTATTTGATTCTCTGGCAGACTGCGTGAGACCATAGAGGAATGGTGGGTTTTTAAAAAAAATACCTTACAGAAGACGGGAAAACAGAGAGTGCTGCGCAGGCGTCAGATAAGCGTCGTTGTTACTTTGTATTGATATCTTCTTGTAGTCAATGAGGGATTTAACATCCTAAAATAACGTATTTAAGCGAGCGACCCAATGAATGTGATCATCAAACCCACCACCTTCGTACCGAGGCCCGGCAGGGATGTCGAGTATCTAACAACGATAATTGGTATCGCTTGTCTGTCGTCATTACCGACATAGCCAGCGGCCGCCATCTCGACTTCTCCTTCCTCACAAGTTACATCATCAATTGGCACAGGAAGTCGCATCTGGATCACTTCAATTGGTTCAACGGCCATGACAGCTTGAAATGCGGGAGGCAGGGGCATATGCTGATTGTCTCCATTGTGTTTTGCGGGGATGTTGGTGATGGCCCAGTATGCACCTGGAAAAGGCCCTTGGAGGTCAATTTCTGATACGAAAGATAGCCAGCGCATTATAAGGGTTTCCATCTCTGGGACATCCGCTAGGATTCGGACAGAGGCGCCTTGGATCTTCGAGCTGCTCTAAAGAATGGATTAAAATGAGATTACCTCCCTAAGTCATATTCTGTGTTAACAAACCGTTACAGAATATCGTCCCATCCGCATAGGTGCCCAGATGGAATGTTTTCCTGTAAGCACCGTTAATCTCCAATCCAATGGCAACACACACACACGCGCTAACTCACCCAATGTTGCAACCCATGCTTTGAAGAAATTACCATCACACTGGGGTATCGCGAGACGCAAGTCTCTGAGTTTGCTCTCTCTCCAGCCAGTCCATTGAAGCCTTCCTGATGATAAAACTAGCTTATCCTTACCTAGCTCTTGCTTGGAAAATAGCATGGGGAAAATACAGCAATTTTCTACGGTACGATCGAAAGCCTTTTGAAGACGAGTATTCTGCTCCTGAGGACTGAGTTTGTCCAAAGCATTTCGATCGCGCTCCATATACACGCCCATTTTTGAGAGTGCAAGTATTATACTCGCGTTTGTTTCTTCCAGCTGTGACCCAGGCATGATGTTTCGAGCGCTTGGTGATTGCCCTATGAGGAAAAGGACGTGACGTACATAAATGGAAGCGAGAGTTTTTGGGGAGAAACCGTGGCATGGCACCCCAAGGCTCCCAACCGAACAACAGATTACTTTCCTTCCTCCTCTCAGGGTTCCTTCATTACACCCATAAACTCTTTGCGCAATGGCCTACGACCACTCCAAAGTGACCAATTTCATTGGTATGTGGACGTCGCCTGCCGGTTCGTCCAACATCTGATCGTAGAACATATTTGTTGGCTAGGCGGAAACACTTTAGATAAGGCGCCTGCTGGGCGTGTTAGTGACTTTGTGAGGGAAAATGGCGGTCACACAGTAATAACCAAGGTCCGACAAGCTTATTTCACCTCGAGAGACATATCTGACTGTTTTACCCCAGATTCTTATTGCAAACAATGGTCTGTCGAGAAACTGACGGTTACGTTCGCTATCTCACGTCTTTGCAGGCATCGCCGCCGTCAAGGAAATTCGCTCCATTCGTCAATGGAGCTATGAAACTTTTGGCACAGAGCGAGCAGTCGAGTTTACGGTAATGACTACTCCAGAGGATCTCAAAGTGAACGCGGAGTACATCCGAATGGCAGACCGTTATATAGAAGTCCCCGGGGGTTCAAATAACAACAATTACGCAAACGTGGATCTCATCGTGGATATTGCCGAGCGTGCGGGTGTGCATGCTGTCTGGGCTGGTTGGGGACATGCCTCAGAGAATCCGCGGCTGCCAGAAAGTTTAGCGGCGAGCAAGAACAAGGTTGTGTTTATTGGTCCACCTGGCAGTGCCATGCGAAGCTTGGGCGACAAGATTTCGAGTACCATCGTTGCGCAGAGTGCGAACGTACCAACGATGCCATGGTCGGGCTCTGGGATCTCAGACACAGCTCTCTCAGAGGGCGGATTTGTAGTTGTTCCGGACAAGGCGTATATGAATGCTTGTGTGAAGAGCGTTGAGGATGGATTGCAGAAGGCGGAGCAGATTGGCTGGCCGGTTATGATCAAGGCCAGCGAAGGCGGTGGAGGGAAAGGTATCCGAATGGTTAACCGTGCTGAAGCATTCAAGAATGCGTATCACGCCGTCGCAGGAGAAATTCCAGGTAGGCAGTTTTTCTATGAGTCAATATCATCTGGCCGATGTATATGATCATCAGGTTCCCCGATCTTCATAATGAAGCTCGCGGGTCAAGCGCGTCATTTAGAGGTACAGCTACTGGCAGACCAATACGGAAACGCGATATCGTTGTTCGGACGTGATTGTTCTGTCCAGCGTCGTCACCAGAAGATTATCGAAGAAGCTCCTGTAACTATCGCGAAAGAAGAAACTTTCGAGAAGATGGAACGGGCAGCTGTTAGATTAGCCAAGCTTGTCGGATACGTTAGTGCCGGCACAGTCGAATGTGAGCATTCTGACTGCGTTTCAAGGAAACTGCTGATTTCTTCTGCTAGACCTTTATAATCACGCAGAGGACGACTTCTACTTCCTCGAGTTGAACCCGCGTCTCCAGGTGGAGCATCCCACCACCGAGATGGTCTCGGGTGTGAACTTGCCAGCAGCACAGTTACAAGTCGCCATGGGTATTCCTCTGCATCGTATCCGTCATATCCGCCAACTTTATGGGGTTGCGCACAATGCGTCTTCCGAGATCGATTTTGACATGGTCAAACCAGAGTCGAATCAACTCCAGCGCAAGCCCAGACCTAAAGGTCATGTCGTTGCCGTCCGTATCACCGCCGAGAATCCCGACGCAGGGTTCAAGCCTTCATCTGGCTCGTTACAAGAGCTCAATTTCCGCTCCAGTACTAACGTATGGGGCTATTTCTCTGTCAGTACTGCTGGTGGTCTGCACGAGTTCGCCGACTCGCAGTTCGGGCATATCTTTGCGTATGGGGAGGATCGTGGAGAGAGTAGAAAGAACATGATTGTCGCCCTCAAGGAACTCAGCATTCGCGGAGACTTCAGGACCACTGTCGAGTATCTCATCAAACTTTTGGAGCTCGAGGCTTTCAAAGAAAACACTATCACCACTGGATGGCTCGACTCGCTCATCAGCAACAAACTAACTGCTGAAAGGCCGGATGCTAGCTTAGCTGTCGTTTGTGGAGCTGTCACGAGAGCGTACCTTGCCTCAGAGGCGTGCTGGAATGAATATAAGCGGATTCTCGATAAGGGCCAGGTTCCTGCCCGTGATGTCTTGAAGACAGTCTTTGGAATCGACTTCATCTACGAGGGCAGTCGGTACTCATTCACTGCTGCCCGTTCCTCTTGGACATTGTGGACGCTCTATCTCAACGGTGGCAGAACGATGGTCGGCGCCCGCTCTTTAGCTGATGGGGGCTTACTGGTCCTGCTCGACGGGAAGAGTCATTCGGTCTACTGGCGAGAGGAAGTCGGTGCACTTCGAGTCATGGTTGACGCCAAGACCTGCCTAATCGAACAAGAGAATGATCCGACGCAGCTGAGAAGTCCAAGTCCAGGCAAACTGGTCAGGTTCTTCGTTGATAGCGGGGAGCATATCAATGCTGGAGAACAGTACGCCGAGATTGAGGTAAGTCATGTCTTACAAAAAACATCTTGTCGGAATATATAGCTCATCGTCTGCCTCGTTAGGTCATGAAAATGTACATGCCACTCGTCGCTGCTGAGGACGGTATTGTGCAGCTCGTTAAGCAACCTGGTGTCACCGTTGAGCCTGGAGACATTTTGGGTATACTTACACTCGACGATCCTGCTCGCGTCAAGCACGCCAAACCATTCGAAGGTCTCTTGCCTCCACTGGGTATGCCGAGCGTGATCGGTAACAAGCCTTACCAGCGGTTCACGAGGTGCAGAGGCATTCTGAATGACATTCTCGACGGGTTCGACAATCAAGCCATTATGACGACCACACTCAAGGAATTCATCGAGGTCCTTCACGATCCTGATCTCCCCTACTCTGAAGTGACCGCCATCTTGTCAAGTCTTTCGGGTCGGATGCCGTCAAAATTGGAAGACGGCATTCGCGCAGCAATTGATGTTGCCAGGGCCAAGACTGACGGGCATCATGAATTCCCCGCTATCCGTATAAAGAAGGTCCTCGAGCATTATGTACAGGATAATATCCTACCCCAGGACAGGACCATGTTCCGTACCCAACTTGGTGGTCTCTACGATGTCTTGGAGAGATTCAATGCGGGCTTGAAGGGCCATGAGACGGATACAATTGCTAACCTGCTGGCGCGTCACGAGGAAACAGAAAAATTATTCGGCGGCAGTATCGAGGCCCGTGTATTGTCTCTCCGAGAACAGTATAAAGACGATCTGGACAAGGTCATCAGCCTAGTCTTGAGCCATATAAAAGCCCCGAGTAAGGCAAAGTTACTCCTTGCGCTTTTGGATTACGTCAAGACCAGTGGATTGCCCGTGTCTAAACCTGAGAGTCGGCTATATCAAGTGCTACAAAGCCTTGCTATGCTTGAAACGAAGTTCGTCAAAAACTCAATTATGTATAGCCTTGTTGATTGACACATATCCTTAGGTCCTCGGTGCCGGTATCATTGAAGGCTCGCGAAGTCTTGATCCATGGCCAAATGCCATCATACGAAGAGCGTTTGGTACAAATGGAAGCCGTCCTCAAAGCTTCCGTTACTAAGAGCTACTATGGTGAACAGGGAGATACAGACAGGTGGGATATAAATGGATTGTTATGATAATGTTCACTGAACATTTCTTCAGAACACCATCGGCCGATATCTTGAAGGAATTGAGTGACTCCCAGTACACAGTATACGATGTCTTGCCCTCCTTCTTCAAGCACCACGATCCTCAGGTCGTTCTTGGTATGTTTAGTGAATAATTGCTGAGTCTTATCAAACTAATCATTGTTTTTCATCGTTGAAGCTGCTTTTGAGGTATATGTTCGTCGTGCGTATCGTGCCTACACGTTGTTGTCCATCGACTATGAGGAAGGCGATGGCTTGGATGACGGCGAAATGCCAAATGTCGTGACATGGCGATTCAACCTTGGGCAGTCACATTCACCCCCTGTGACTCCTCGTATCGAGTAAGTGTTCTTGCTGCTGTCGGTGGAACATTCTTCATATCTAATGGATTCTTATAGGCAGGAACCTCGGAGACATGGTTCAGTCAGCGACTTATCTTACATGATCAGTCGCAATCAGGCCCAGCCTACTCGAACCGGCGCCCTCGCGTCGTTCCCCAACCTTTCTGCGCTATCTCGGGGCTTCGAGAAGGTGGTCTCCATGCTTCCTCTATTTGATGACGAGGAGTACCGCCTGCGCTACGGGTATGACAGCCAGCCGCCTAACATCATGAACTTTGCGCTTCGTATCTTCGATAATGAGGATGACATGGCAGAAGAGGCTTGGGCAGAGAAGATTACGTCTCTAATCAACGAGCGTCATAAAACGCTCAATAAACGAGGTGTTCGCCGCGTTTCCGTCCTCATCTGCCGTCAGGGTCAATATCCATTGTTCTACACGCTCCGTGAATTGGATGGGGTGTGGGGTGAAGAACAAGCCATTCGTAATATCGAACCGGCCCTTGCTTTCCAACTGGAGCTTAGCCGCCTTTCGCACTACAAACTCACCCCATGCTTCGGAGAGTCGCAGCAAATTCACATATACCATGCTGTGGCAAGAGAAAATCAGCTTGATAACAGATTCTTCATTCGAGCCCTTGTCAGGCCCGGTCGTTTGCGTGGAACTATGAGCACCGCAGAATACCTCATATCCGAGACCGACCGTCTTGTCACGAGCGTTTTGGACGCACTTGAGGTCGTCAGTGCTCAGCACAGGAACGCAGATTGCAATCATATATTTATGAATTTCGTCTACAACCTCGCTGTCACATATGAAGATGTTCTCGAGGCAATCTCCGGTTTCATCGAACGACACGGCAAAAGACTTTGGCGTCTGCACGTCACCGGCTCCGAGATTCGTATCGCATTAGAGGATAGTGAAGGGAACGTTACCCCAATCCGCTGCATCATTGAAAACGTTTCGGGTTTCGTCGTCAACTACAACGGCTATCAAGAGATCTCGACAGACAAAGGTACCTCTATC
Organism: Piloderma croceum F 1598; assembly: GCA_000827315.1. Taxonomy (NCBI): domain Eukaryota; kingdom Fungi; phylum Basidiomycota; class Agaricomycetes; order Atheliales; family Atheliaceae; genus Piloderma; species Piloderma croceum. Next base: position 510,013 of record KN832992.1, read on the forward strand.
CTTAAGTCCATAGGTGACAAAGGACCTTTGCACCTCCAGCCAGTCAGCCATGCATATCCTACCAAGGAATCCTTGCAACCGAAACGTTATCAAGCTCATCTGATCGGCACAACATACGTATATGACTTTCCGGACCTTTTCTCCAAGGCCTTGCATAATGTTTGGGTCAAGGCACGAAATACCGACCCGTCATTGGTGTTGCCGAAAAGGTTCCTAGAGTCGAAAGAACTTGTCCTAGACGAGCATGACCGCCTCACGGAGGTCGACAGGGCACCTGGGAACAATACTTTTGGGATGGTAGGATGGGTGTTTACCTTGCGCACGCCAGAGTTCCCAGGAGGACGGAAAGTTGTGGTCATTGCGAACGATATTACATTCAAAATTGGTTCGTTCGGCCCCATTGAGGATCAGTTCTTCTATCTCGCCACTCAATATGCTCGCAATCTTGGCTTTCCTCGAATTTATCTTTCCGCCAACTCCGGTGCTCGTATTGGTTTGGCTGAGGAGGTCCTTCCTCTTTTCTCCTGCGCATGGAAAGACAATGATCACCCGGAGAAAGGGATCGATTACCTTTACCTGACCCCCGAAAACTCCCTTAAACTACAGGATAAAGGTCCTAACGCAGTCCAAACGATCGAGATCGAAGTCGACGGCGAACGTCGCTATAAGATAACAGATATCATCGGTTTGCAAGACGGCCTGGGTGTTGAATCGCTCAAAGGCTCTGGGCTTATCGCTGGTGAAACATCTCGAGCGTACGATGACATTTTCACAATCACATTGGTCACCGCACGTTCGGTCGGCATCGGTGCATACCTTGTACGCTTAGGGGAACGAGCTGTCCAGGTTGAGGGCCAGCCCATTATCCTCACTGGAGCACCTGCACTCAACAAGGTGCTCGGGCGGGAAGTATATACCTCGAACTTGCAGCTTGGTGGCACCCAGATCATGCACAAGAATGGCGTATCTCATCTCACTGCAAGCAGCGATCTGGAAGGCGCCACGCACATCCTCGAATGGATTTCGTACATACCTGCGGTCAAAGGTGATCCATTGCCTGTCCGCGAAACAGCTGATCCCTGGGATCGGGAGATCGCATATACTCCCCCTAAGGGTGCATATGACCCAAGATGGTTCATCGAAGGCAAGCAAGATGAACAAACGTCTGAGTGGCTGAGTGGGTTCTTTGACAAGGGTTCTTTCCAAGAGACCTTGAGTGGTTGGGCGCAGACCGTTGTCGTGGGCCGTGCACGTCTTGGAGGTATTCCCATGGGCGTCATTGCCGTCGAGACTCGAACTATCGAACGTATAGTACCTGCAGATCCCGCCAATCCGGCCTCATTCGAGCAGCGAATCATGGAAGCTGGCCAGGTATGGTATCCCAACTCGGCGTATAAGACCGCTCAGGCTATCTTCGACTTCGATCGTGAAGGCTTACCCCTGATCATTTTCGCCAATTGGCGCGGCTTCTCTGGCGGACAACAAGACATGTACGACGAGATCTTGAAGCAAGGATCCAAAATCGTTGATGGTCTTTCCAGTTACAAGCAACCCGTCTTCGTGTACATCGTTCCCAATGGTGAACTTCGTGGTGGTGCATGGGTGGTGCTGGATCCATCTATTAATGCTGAGCAGATGGAGATGTATGCGGACGTCGATGCCCGTGCAGGTATCCTGGAACCAGAGGGTATCGTCGAAATCAAGATGCGACGTGACAAAATTCTGACCCTCATGGAACGTCTTGACTCCACATATGCCTCGCATAAACGGGATAGCACGGATTCCACGAAAAGCGAGGAAGAGCGAGCGACAGCAGCGCAATTGTTAGCCGCTCGAGAGTCCTTCTTGCAACCGACTTACAAGCAGATGGCCCTCTTATACGCTGATCTTCACGAGTGAGTACTCTTTAAACCTTTGATGAACGGCCCAGTTGAATTTTATTTTCATTGCAGTCGCACAGGACGAATGGAGGCGAAAGGTTGTGCCAAACCAGCTGTTTGGAAAGAGGCTCGCAGACATTTCTATTGGGCCGTGCGAGCTCGGATTTCACGCTCCACTCTTCTGGCTGAACTTGCTGAAGCTAGTCCAGAGTCGACACCCGAGTATCGCTCCCGCCTGCTCAACTCCATCGCTTTCATCGATAAAACGACTGACCCTCGCGCAGCTGCTGATGCCCTAGAGAAACTTGACATTGCACCCACAGTGGCACAGCTTAAGAGCGATTATTTCATGCGCCATTTGTTAGACATGGCCCAGCAAGATCGCAAGGCTATAATAGGTAGCTTGACTCGTTTGGCGGATAATCTTTCGGAGGATGACCGGAATAGTCTGATAACTGCCCTGCAAAGCCCAAGTCGTTCGCCTGGTGAGCAACCTAGCGGTATTCCAAACTCATCGTTGCGATGCTGATCTGTCGATGGCACTCAGGCCCCCCGTCATACGCGACCTCTGCTAATTGATACGTCAATGCCGAAGGATTCTGCAACTTGGTCATACTTTTCCTCTTATTCCCTTCACATCGCATATGTTTTTTGTCGGCTATAATCATGCATAGAATAATAGATAGATTCAACATTCGCACAATTGCATAACTCGAACGAGACAGTCTGCTATTCCAACATAGAACTTGTCGAAATATGCATACCCAATAATGACAATTTGATTAAACTTTCGAATGCCATCAACATTACATTGTGCAATGCCACCTCAAATGATCGGACACGTGGCTTTGTTATCTATGTCAAATAACATGCCATTGACGCATTAGTAACTTTACTTTAGTCTATCTGCTTTCAACCGTGTTCATCAATGGGACATTTAATCACTCTAGCAACGTCAGTGGAACTCAGTTCATTTTCATTTTTTTTTTTGAGTTGACTCGCGTTTACGCAGGTGGTATGTCTGGCTGATCCTGCTATGCCAGTGGCGCAGGCTCTTCGATAATATTCTCCTAGCTCCTTAAACCAGTGGGCACTCGATTTTCAAGTCAGTTGTGACAATACATAGAAAGGAAGTTTGGCACTGACTCCAAAGTCTTAAGGGTAACCTCGAAAGGATCATTGCAAGCATAGCTATTGCCAAGCAACGCGGTGCGACACTGAGAGTAGGCCCGGAGCTCGAGATTCCGTGCGTTGAATTCGCAAGTCTTTAATCCATCTGTTTATGCTGCTATGCAGAGGCTATGGCTGTCTCGATCACTTTCTCGAAGGCAAGCATGTGCATAAATTTCTTAAATTCCTTCTACATAAATAGCATGCAGGAGACACCGTTCTTCACTCCTGGGAAGTTTTGGCCAAAATCCTGGCATCCGAAGTGACTATGGATATTGTGTGCGACATAGGGATGTGAGTCCCCGATTTTGTTTTCCACAAGTGTAATATCTTGAATGAATTCGCGAAGGCCCGTAATGCACAAGAACGTGATTTACAACTGCCGTATCATCGTTCACAACAAGCAGATACTCCTCATCCGCCCCAAAATGTGGCTGGCGAATGACGGTAATTATCGTGAACTCAGGTTCTTCACACCTTGGTCGAAACAACAGCAGTGGGAGGATCATTTTCTGCCCAGAATTATCCAGGCGGTCACGATGCAGGTAGTTACATCATCTGAATTTTTGATTCTCTACATCATATTGTTCTGACGCTTGTTAGACGAAAGTGCCGTTTGGTGACGCTGTTGTGAGTACCATAGACACCTGTATTGGAGTTGAGCTATGCGAAGAATTGTTCACTCCTGCAAGGTAAGTTGATCGGTGCGTTAGTATGTTAGAATTGGTTTGATAAATTTCAAAAGTCCGCATATCCTGATGGGCTTGGATGGGGTAGAAATATTCACAAATTCTAGTGGAAGTCACCATGAACTCCGCAAACTCCGCACACGCATGGAACTGATCAAAGAGGCTACATTGAAAGTAATATCATTCATGCTCATAGTCCCTGAACCCTCACCTTACATGGATATTTTCATTTAGCTGGGTGGCATTTATCTGTATGCAAACCAGCAAGGCTGCGACGGTGACAGGCTTTACTATGATGGCTGCGCCATGATTGCCGCCAATGGACGTATTATCGCTCAAGGATCACAATTCTCCCTCAATGACGTAGAAGTAGTCACTGCGACAATCGATATTGAAGATGTGCGGTCCCACAGAGCGAAGAGCAGTAGGAGTATGCAGGCAGCTGCCGCTGCTCGGTATCATCGCATTGAAGTACCGTTCGCGCTGTCGGGTGGGAAGTTCGAGACAGTGAAGGACGAGGATATGGTTGGGTTTGGGAATCAAGTCTTTGATGTGAGATTGCATACGCCTGAAGAAGAGATCGCGTGAGTATAATGATGGAGGAGTTTTCCAACGAGGTAACGTGGAAACTAATATTGGGTTTGCCAGTTTAGGACCCGCATGTTGGCTTTGGGATTATCTTAGACGTTCTCGAACCCAGGGTTTCTTCATTCCGTTGAGCGGAGGCATCGACAGTTGTGCTACGGCCGTCATCGTGTACTCAATGTGTCGACAAGTGGCTGAGGCTGCTGCTAGAGCTGGTGTGTCCAGTTTGTTATCAACATCACTCCGCCCTCTCACTGCAGGATGCGTTGTCTATAGATAAGCAAGTCATTGCGGACGCGAGGCGGATAACGGGCGAACCGGAAGACTCAAGCTATATACCTTCGGATCCAAGGGAATTTGCACACAGGATCTTCCACACGTGCTACATGGGCACGGAGAATTCGAGTGTTGAGACAAGACGTCGAGCCAAACAATTGGCAGACGCCATTGGAAGGTATGTGCGAATTACACAATTGCCAGCGGAAATCCAAATGTAATCGTGATAGTTATCACACCGATTTGAATATGGATACTGTTGTGACGGCTGTACGAAATCTATTTGCATTTGTGACGGGTGCCAAACCCCAATTCCGCGCCCACGGTGGCTCGGCTGCGGAGAACCTGGCTCTGCAAAATATACAAGTGTGTTTACTCTTGACCTTTGGGATCGAGCTCTGACGACTATTAGGCTCGACTGCGAATGGTGCTTGCATACATGTTCGCACAGCTGCTTCCATGGGTACGAGGCAAAGTAGGAGGCTTACTCGTGCTAGGTAGTGCCAATGTCGACGAAAGGTACGGCTAATTTATTCTCCTGCACTTCCCGGCTTCTTGAAATTTCTCTTCCTAGTCTCCGAGGTTATTTGACCAAATACGATTGTTCCTCGGGTGAGTATGCTTTGTGTATATGTTACTGTCTGGTGGCCTAGATGACGGGGATTTAGCGGATATCAATCCCATCGGTAGCATCAGTAAGACTGACCTGAAGAGATTCATCGCTTACGCACGGGATGCGTTTGACCTTCCCATACTCAGCAGGTTTGATCCTTCCATGCCGTCTTTATGTAAGTACGTTTTAGCTGATAAAATTAAGCTTTTTGGAAGCTGTGCCAACCGCCGAACTTGAACCCATCACGGAAACTTACGTGCAAGCAGACGAGGTGCCCGACTGACTTCTTCATGTAACGAGTTTATTAGTCTCACTACCATTTGTATTAACAGGCGGATATGGGAGTGACCTATGACGAGCTGTCAGTATTCGGAAGACTGCGCAAAGTCGATAAATGTGGGCCTTACAGCACGTTCACCAAACTCGTCCATGAATGGGGTTCATTTTTATCTCCCCTGGAAGTACGTGTTCGCTGTTACACCTTAGACTTGAGTCACACCCACAATTTCTCTGCCATCAGATCGCAGAGAAAGTCAAACATTTCTTTTTCGAATACGCCCGAAACCGCCACAAGATGACAACACTAACCCCTGCGTATCATGCGGTTGGTAGTCTTCTGTCTACTTCTGACCATGGCTGACACGTCTCGCATAGGAATCGTACAGCCCAGATGACAATAGTAAGCTAAACTGACCTGACATCTCTAATCAACTGACGCCTTTTGCAGGGTTTGATATGCGCCCTTTCCTCTACCCTTCGCACTTTCCGTGGCAATTCAAGAAGATCGACGATATTGCAGCCGTCCTTCCCGATCGTTCGCACAAAGGTCCATCCGCGGATAAGGCGAAGAAAGAATGACATACCAAGCAACAACAACAGTGAATGTTATAAGTATAGATATGGTATGAGTACAAGTATTAGAAGAGGTCCATGCAGGTTGTACGACAATGCTGAGGATATGAATGAAGATGCGGAGCAGGGCGTATGATAGTGATGACGATAGCTATCTTTGGAGGAAGCGTGAAAATGCGCCTTGTACGGTAACTTTCTTCATGATGGTAGGTTCTGGCGCTATGGGGCAAGCGGTGTTAGTCAACTGAGGGAAGTTAAGAACATTCGTGACTTACGATCTGTCAGGTTTTCTTCCTTCACCTTGCGCTTTACGCTCTCCATGACTTCACTGACAGCTGAGCGGTCAAAGTCGCCTCGGGCCTTCATGAGGCCTTCCACAAAGGGAATATTCGGACCATGTACTTTTGCGAATGACCAGAACGAAAGGAAAACCATGCTTTTCGAGGCTTCCAGAAGACCGAGGACCATCTCGATAACTTCGAAGTCCACTTCTAAGTCCTTAGCTGGCTTCAAAGTACTGAAGAAATTGAATATGAGACCAATGTCCTCTTTGATCCGATCTGTCGTGGCAGGCATCCTGAGTTTGGATGAGTTCCCTAGCGCAGTGAGATAAGCGACTATGAAAGTCTCCAGAAGATCGTCCACGAGAAGATCGAGAAGCGAAGAGTTCAGGAACTCTTGACAGTCAGTCATGTAATCTCGCATGGTCTCCACGATCTGCAGCATTATCCCGTCGTACCAAGCAGCGGTGAAAAGCTGCTTCGTAGCCGGCTTTAAATCGTTGAAGATGACTCCAATGAGAGTTTGGATGCACTTCTTCGCGACATCGAGGTACCCATCAATCGCATCGTTCAGCCGCTCGTTGATAGTGACTCTGTATTTCTCAGATACGAGGGGCTCGAGTCGGTTTAGAAGAGCTTCAGCGTAGTCCGCCGATTTGATTTGGTCGTTGGCAAGCGCGATGGAGTAACTGTCGAGGCCTCCAATAGCCTCTTCAGGTTTGTCCGTCTGCTTCTTAAACTCTATCTCCAATGTCTTCGTCCATTGACCCTGTACCCCGCGCATGACCCGATTGATCTCGCTGACCACCTTGGCAAGAATCACACCTTGCCCACTCTCCGTCGCAACATCCACCTGCTGATTGACCATCTGGAACAATATGACGGCACCCTGGGTTCCGTACATCCCATCACTGTCAAGTTCCGGTGGCTCTTTACGGGCAGTGAAGTCTCGAATCTCCGTCTTCATCAGATTCGCGGTCCACTCGTCAAGCTTCTTGATAATCAGTTTGAGATAATCGTCAATGAGGCCTTGCTCGTTCCCTTCGAGCAGAGGGGGCTCAAGATATTCAAGGGGCACCTCCAGCTCCTTCATGGTCTTTTTGTATTCCTTCACCCACTGGTGCAAAACGAGCAGCAAACTCGCTTCCGGGTCCGAAGCCAGTAGCTTCTTGATAGTGGCATTCAATGTCTTGTGATACTCTTTCACAAAGAACGCGTAAATGTCATAGTCTGGCGCAAAGCAGGGCACGAGGTCCTTCTCGACCCGGATGAGGTCTTTGTATATCCAATCGAGGCCCTCCAAAAATCCACCCAAGTTATTTTCGTTTTGGGCGTAGGCTTCCTCGAACGAGAATTTGATGGACTCTGTGATACATTTCATGATTTTTGAGCGGTAGTACTTGATGCGACGTGCGTTTGCTTGCATGGATTTGAATTTTGAAGCAGCATCCATCTTTGCTGCTTTTTTAACAAGTTTGATGGCCACAGCCTTCATAATGCATAAGTACCATTGCTGTGGATGTATCGATCGCTGGAACTGACCTTCTCATCCTCCCGCCCTTCGATCTCAGCAATCTTGATGAGTTTCACAATCACCTCGGGATGGCCTGCCCGCACAAGGGCAAGCATGTTTCTCGCAAGAGCCAAAATGTACTCATCGAAGGCTTCGATGACTTTATTTAGTCGCTCGAACCACATCGAGAGTCTATTCCTTGAATCGGCGGAAGCCTTTTTGGCTTGATGCATCGTTTGATTCTTGAACTCTTCGAGCTGATTGATTTGGTAGTGCATCGGGAGGAGGTTGGGTGCAGGTCCCAGGATATCCTGGCTGTCTGCTTCGAGCATATCCTCCAGCACGTCGAGCCTTGAGTTCATCTCGAGCAAATTATTTACCATCTCCTCAGTTTGTTCAAAGCTCCGGTGAACCATCGACACCTATCAAACAAATCCATATTTCAGAGTGAATATAAGGAATATCATGCTCACTCTGCTGATCTGATCGAAGGTTGGGACCACGTTCTGCGGATCACTACACTCTGTATCAACAGTCGCCATCTCGTCCTTTATTACCTGTACATTGTTCCGTGTGCTCAAAAGTTTTCTGAGTCCCTCCCGCGTGGCATCCAGTTGCTCCTTCACCCCATTCTTCAATCGCGCGTCAATGGATGCCTTCTCCTTCTCCAGTTTCTTGCGGAACGCGCCAATTTTCAGTAAGTCGTCCGGCGACTGCAGATACTCGCCAATAGATTGTGCAGCTGATATTGGCGCTGCTACGGACATATTAAACAGTAGCCGGGTGGAATCAAGGTTCAGTAGTGGAGGTTAATTGTTGGCGCTGTAAGTTGGCTGTGATCGTAGGTTTGCGCCCCTGTCACGGTCGCATTTGCAGGCTATTCGGGTCTTACTGAATCGGGACATGTTCCTCCGAGCTCACTCAAATTTACTGTACTCAAATTTCTGGCTTACCCGAACACCTTGAGTGTATTGGAAAGTGGTCCTGTTTCGGTGCCGTTTGGGCCACCGCTTACAAATCTGTCCAGAAACGACAACGGCGACTGGATTACGGCCGAAACGTCTATGAATACCCCTATTAATTTCGAATTAAGAATGACCCTACTCAACCGTTGTCCTCTTGAGATCTGTTTCCAGATCTTTGCATTCGCTTGTACGGACGGAGGGTACACTGGCCGTTCTCTCTCAGCTGTGTCTCGATACATCCGCGACATATCGAGCTCGTACAAATTCCAATCTGTCGCACTTCACCATACTCGCCAAACTGTATCCTTCGCTTCCGTTTTGGACGGAATTCCGCCTCATTTGCGAGGTGTAGCTTTCCTCTTCATTTCTAACGACTTCTCGATCGACGGGCCCGAATCTCACGGCAGAGAAGCCACGAGAACTTCCGGTTGGCGCAGAATCCTGTCAATATTTTCTTTTGTGACAAAACTTCGATCCACAAAGATCAAAGATCATGACGTAGATTTCGTCGAAGCCGTTCTCAAAATCCTCAGAATCATCGCACCCACCTTGCGAATACTCTTCATCTCATTTGAGTGTCGTTGGATAAGATTGCCATTACTTGCCCCTGCTGGGACAATATTTCCAACTCTAACGTCTCTCACGGAGCTCAGTCTCAACTATCAAGCTCCGACAGATGCTGTATTCAAATATTATATGAACCATTTTCCAGCCGCTGCTTTGCCTTTCCTCACACGCTTGGATATCTCTGGACTCAAGCTTCTGTCCTATCCACATCATTTTGGGTCTATTTCAAAAATAGCTCCCTCATTGACCCATCTCCATCTCCCCGCAGAAATGGCCATGAATATTTATACACCATTTGCCGACTCCCCAGAAGATCAAAATATGCCAGCGGGACTGCATCGAATGCTCGTAGAACTAAATGGGCCACATATCCATGAGGGTTGGTACCCAAGCCCTGAATGCATGCACTGCTATCTGCTTGCGATGACGGCCGACAAAAGGTTCGTTGTGCTGCGGGCACGTAGCGATTACACATGGAAAAGGAACCGCGAGCGCTTGGAACGTGAATGGATAGATAGAATCAACAGAGGTAAAGGGGGTTGGGACGAAATATCGGCGGTTTACACAGAATGGTTCGGCAAGTTCTTGTTTCCCATCGCACAAGCAGAGGTTTTCTTTCCTAATTTGATTTCCTTTTCAGTGAAATTAAGTTCAGGCTATAGGGCCTTACGGATGAGGCTATATGGGACGGTCATTTAATCGCTTTCATTACTTTGGCGTCAGCCAAATTTGCTGACACAGGATGACTGTAAGATTTTTTTCCTCTCGCCATCCCAGACTCCCTGCTTACATGTTTTGCTTTGGAGATGCTTGGTATCTGAGCCCACGTGCACGTGAGATTGATTGTCCCCGAGGTAAATTTCAAGCATTGTCTGTTAGTTTATGTATATGATTGAGACATCTTATCGGTACCCAATGATTTAATTAAAGTCGTCCTCGTAAATTTTGATCTTGCTCCCGAGACTTGTAAAAACCCAGTGCAGACGTCTTTAAATTGTTGTCCGAACTGTAATAATTGCACTATTTCCGCTTTGCAATGTTTTTGTACTATATTTTTATTTGATGAAAATATGATCGCAGCCCAAATACATTCGGTCATGAGATATAAGATTTAAGTTGACCGTGAAACTGGAGCTAAATGGTTTGTAATCATAAACAAGAACATTGAACTCGGGAGAACATCGGTAAGATTTTACTAGAAACCAGGGGCGGGACGTATGTGCAGATAGTAATAGACGTCTAAGCGGGAGTAACAACAAACCACTTTGAAAACAACATGTCAGGGTCGTATTTCTTCTTCAATGACTGCAACCTCGGGTAGTTGTCTCTGAAAAGCACTTGAGCTTTGTCGCTAACTAGTTCTCTATCGGAATCATGTAAATCTATTTCAGTATCTGAACCACGAGCTGGTCAGCGTTAACGTTCATAGTTTCCGTAAACAACACACCATAATTTCCATATTTCGCAATGTCAGCACCTTCATTCCCTTTAGCCAAAATATCTGTGATCTCCCTCGATGCCTCCCTCGCAAAATTGAGGTTCTCATCTGTATCCTCTGTCCACCGAAATATGTTCAAAGTGTTGGGATACGGAACACGAATAAACGCAGTAGCGTCATTTGGGACGCTACAGATCTTTAAAAGCGAGTGATATTCAAACATACAATTTATGGTGATGTCGGGACGGTCTTCTGTTAGTCGAATGAGCGTCTTGAAGACTTTATCGATCACCTCGAAACGTAATTTGGTTATACGAACACCTTTCATGTATGTGGGTAGGCCATGCTCGACGTGGGCACTCTAAAGAACGCAGTAAATTATGGATCGGGAGTAAGTAGTAGAAGAAGAGACCGTACTTGAGCAGCGTTGAGCATTTCGAAAGGAATTTCGCATGTCATATCCGCGACAGGTCCTGAAAGTGGTGAGTGGGTATAATGCCTATTGACACAGACGATTGATACAGACCGATATCGAAGAAGGATTTGTACACTGCTCTTCCTTCCGCTTCAGTGCCATTGTAAAAAAGAATGACGATGATACAAGGCTAAAGAAAGAGATCGTGTCAGCGTCCTCGTAGGACCGAGCAAGTTGCAACCCTACATTACGGTCAGGATCCCTGGTCAATATCTGTATCATGCCTTCCTTCTCATTATGTCCCTCCCACCAATTGTCAGTAGCAGCAATCAACTTCTCCAACATGGGCAGAGCAAAAACAATGCTGCCTGCATAAACCGTCTTGCGCTGAGGATGTACCTTGTACACGAATTCCGTGATGACACCAAAATTACATCCCCCTCCTCTGATCCCCCAGAAGAGGTCCGCATTCTCCGTGGAGCTTGCGGTCAGGATCGAACCATCGGCAGTGACTATCGTAACCTTCACAAGATTGTCGATGACCAGACCATGAGAGCCACTGCCACCGACTACATTAGCACATCCAAAATATGAGAGTTTTACAAAAGATAAAATAGAACCTCAACCAGCCAAAACCTCCACCAAGCGTTAGTCTGAATTAGATATTAGAATTGTTTTCTCCTTCCGAGAACTAATATTGAACACACCCTCCGACGCCAGTATGGTTCACTGTGCCACCGACACCCGCTAGACCATGCTTGATAGTAGCTTGGTCAAAATCGGCCCAGAGAGCGCCGCCGCCCACATATGCAAGTTTATTCTCTGCATCCACTCTGACCCCGTTCACGTGCCTGGACAAGTCAATTACAAGTCCGCCTTCAGAAGAACTAGCGCCGGAAGTGCTGTGTCCTCCTCCCTTGATAGCCAAGGGCAGATTATTCGCCTTGACAAACTTGAGGGCCAAAGAAACGTCTTCAGCGTCTTTGACGAAGGCGACGATCTTTGCGTTCCTGGAGGCATTCGAGGCCCATCTGGCAATGGCTGCGGCATAATCTGAGTCCTTGGGTGTTACGACGTCGCCTTTGAAAGCTTTGGAGAGAATAGTCAAATCGTATTCAGACATTGTGGACGAAAATGAACGATAGCGGCTACTCGGTTTTTGTAACAGTCGACTGACACCAATTGTCAACTGAAACAGCAACTCTGAGTCTTGGACAAATTGCCGGCGAGGCCATCTAATATATATATATTTAGATTTTGTGATACTACTTATATGGTATCGGAGGTTTGAACGAACCGTTAAATTGTCAAAATTTGTGACAGCTTGAACCTGTGGCATTTTGCAGGGGTACTGTTCTATGTGTTCGTCTACTAACCTCCTTAAGGCAGAGTTGACAACGGTTGAACCTCCGAGAGCAGGTCGCTTGTAGAGTATGCCAGTGGCCAAAAACTTGTGGGACGAGAATGAATGAGGTCATGGCACAACAAAGAACTCGTACTTTCAAACGGTATGGTATGGTGTCAGTGGGTAATTGGGAAGCAAAGGCGCTGCCACGAGTAGCGTCAGGAGTGCCCTGTCGTGGTGTAGTATCGGAGAGAGATCATCATTTGATCCCAGTCTATCTTAGGCGCACACTTGTCAAAGGAAGTGGTTCGCAGTCGATTTCGACTATTGCGTTGGAGAAGTTCCGGAAGAATTTCAGTCTGTTGGGGAGGAAGCAGAAGGATATCGTCAATATGCACGAGCAATGGTGGCGGAATGATCACACTAATCTCTGTGTCCTTTCCACGACGTGCAGGCGCTCGGTCCTTGTTCGGGCAGTTTAATCAGGATGCGCCTCCTTGCTCAGATTGCCAAGGGCTATTGTGCAACAATTGTAAATTCGAGACTACCGAGCGGGGAGAAAATTTTCGGCCAATGTCCCGTTTTGGATAGAGTCACGTGATTCATAGCAGAATAGATCAATGACTCCGACTAAGTAGCCTTTGAGCCGCAAATTATTGCAGATTTGAGGTCGGATTCGCGGGACGGCGCCGGACAAACATAAGTAGCACTAGTGAGCCTACTTCGTCCACCCTCGTTGCAGCTCCTGCTCCTGTGCTGCATTCGGAGATATGGTTAGTCACTGTGTGTGGTTTGAATTTTGTACGGCAGTTGCACTCGGTCCGGATTTGATTTACAGGCTGGGCACAAGAAGAGTCAGTCCGTGGTATCATAGAAAAGGTTCGGCGTTTAAAAAATCGACTTACAGGATTCTTTCATTTCAACTAGTAACAGCAAATACGATAAGAGGCGTGACAGAAAGGACTCAACGCGATACGAAATGGGAGGACACAATGAATGAGTGTATTAGGTAAGCTACTAAAATGAGGAAAATGAGCGTATTGAGGATCGGACCGTATATATAACTATGACTTTCGTCAACTAGGTATCAGTAGTTGCTATAGTGAAAATGTTTGTAATACCTTCCTATATTTTTCGGTCATTCTCTGCAGCCAAGAGATGTTTGAAGCATGAGGGGACGATAGCTGTTAACCAAAAATTCTAGCATTTTTTACCTACAGAATATTAATCATACTGGCGTGACGGTCGTAGTCACGTAGGTCACGTTCGATACGGCCCGTTGTAGACCGGCCGAGCTTTACATAGTATGACATACCTGAAATACCATGGATGTGTGAAAGTTCTTCAATCCGCAGGTTATAAGCAGCTTGGTATTTACTGGCCTTATCTGATACTAGTCCATCCCATCTTCAAATCGCATCTATCGCAATGACTTCGGCCACTCTCGCTTCAGTTCCAAGCGAATGTTGTTTTACAGGCTTCAAGCATACAGGCACTCCTTCCGGCACCACAACCACCATTGCAGGCGTTAACACCTACGTCTCTGAACCAAAGGAATCTCATTCAGGTTCTGCGAAGGTCGTCGTGTTCTTCTCAGATGTCTATGGTCCCCTTTATTTGAACAACCAGCTCGTTCAAGATTATTTTGCTACCTGTGGTGCGTTAGGATCACTTCGTTGGACGTAGTATATACTAGATTTTTGTGACCCAATCCCAATTCTGATGAAAACGATAAAGGAACAAATAAACGAGTGCTAACAGCTATGTCGATGCAGGATTCACGGTGCTGGGACTGGACTACTTTTTCGGGGACCCAATCCAGAACCACCTGAACGAAGAGGGGTGGGATCGGCCAGCATGGATGACAAAGTCCAGGAAAGCAGCTGGCGAATTTGTGCCCAAATGGTTTGAGGCTGTCAAGGAGAAATATGGTTAGCAAATCTGAATACCGGAGATTCCGAGTCTTCATTGTCCTGATGGCCGTTTTCGATGTAGGTCCAAATGCGAAATATTCCGCCGTCGGTGATTATCGCACAAAATCGGGATATATATTCGATGTCTGACCCCCTTAACTTCTGCCCTTGTCAGGCTACTGCTTCGGGGCGTTATACGCAGTCGATCTAGCAACCACTGACTCCCTAGTCGCCGGTATGACCTCTGGCATTGTTCGTAATTGGCCGCCCTTTCAGAATCTGATGCACGATTTTTAGCGGCTTTTGCCCACCCTGCCTCACTAGAAGAATCGCATTTCGAGAAAATCAAAGGTAAGCCTTCTCGAATTACTATTGATGATGTAACGATCGCTTAACAGACCCATTTCCTAGCCCCTCTCTTGATGTCATGCGCTGAAACCGACAATACATTCCCCGTTGAATCCCGCCGAAGGGCAGAGGACATTCTCGCCCAACGTAAAGCCTCATATCATATCCAGGTATTCTCGGGTGTCTCGCATGGGTTTGCTTCGAGGGGCGACCTCGAGAACCCAACTGTATGTAAGTGTTTTCGCCTGACTATCTGATTTATGACTGGGTGGACAATAACTGTATTTGCTTAGGTTGGGCGAAAGAAGAGTCTGCTCGGGGTGTCGCTAGCTGGTTCAAGCGGTTTAGCGTTTAATCCAAGAAATGCCGCAATTACAAATGATGTACAATTATTGGTGTAAAGGATATTATTTAAGTGCATGATTGTTGTCTTTTATAAGTCTTTGGCAAAGACACGAGAGTGGTGATTATTTGTGAAAATGGATGGAGCGCGCTCAGATAGGGTACTGTCACCTGTGAGACTTGGTCCCCCGTTCGTTTTTGACCAGCGGAAGGGCCAGCTATGCGAGCGAGTAAAGTAATTTCAGACATTTAACAGCTGTGGACTGCGCGATGCGAACACGCTCAATAATAATTGTGATTCAATGCTCGGCAATTCATCATGAACCACTGTCACAGAGCACTGACATCATCATCTCACGTTGTAATTTTTAAGTAATCCGCTGGTGCTGTGCGTATGAGACCGACGTAATAATTTAGTAGTTGTATAAGAAAGTCATCGACAGGATATGCTTACCTTGGTGGTCTGGTTGCAAATGCAAGTTAACAGACAACCGGCAGCGGCTCGCCGCGGTCAGTTTTGCATTTGATACGGAAGCAGGCGATAGCGGTCTGTACGAAGGCAATCATGACGAAAGCAACAAGAGTAGTCTTGAATTTCATGACAATAAAATGGTGAGTAGAGTAGTGCGAGATTGCGGTGGGGTCACTTGGGTGACGGTCGTGCTGATGGAGATTTGTAGCTCCTACGACTTGTGGGAACCAACTTGATCGCTACATGAATAAGTAGCATAAAGCCTCAGGATAAATCTTGCAGACACATTCAAAAATCAACATTCCGCAATCAAGGGGCTACTGTAAGCAGAGCTTCTATGTCCACGGGATGGGTCAAATCTTGGTGCTTCCCGTTTCAGCGGATTGGATAGTAAGGATAGAATATCAATGGACTTACATGTACACTATGGGTTGTGTGGATTCCTGTGCCTCACAATAAACTACTTATGATACCTTCTGACCCCCACCAAAGGAAACGCCGGTAGTGTAACCAAGGCCGGAAATTCTCCCCGGTGAATGATTCGACTGTTTAGTAGAGAAGTGACATTCGCTTGCCGCCCTCTCAATCGCATCAACACCGTCAAGTTGAACGGTGTCCCAATCGTCATCCCGAGGCCGACGCTGGATGGCCAGAAAAGAAGTCAATGTCAGTCAGAGGCTAGTAATCAAAATAAAATAAAGACATACCTTTCTATCTTTGATTCGCCAGTATTCAAATTACTGGTTGGCTGCAGAATAAGTCAATGTTACTTGCACTGCCAGCAGGGAAATCAGCAAATAGTGATGCAAGCTCTAGATCGCCTAAGGTGGTGGATATATGGCAACCGCGCCGCACGTGCTCCATTAACTTTCTATTCCGTACATTGATGTCATTGAGCTCGACCAGCTCGAGGGTTTTCAGGTTCGCGAGCAAGAAAGGTATATCTTCACCATTGTTGCAGGTCGGGCGGAATATATCCACTACCACAAGTGCCACGCATCATGAAGAACTGGATGTCGTGATCGTCGGAGGAGGGCCTGCAGGACTTGCACTGGCGAGCGCGTTAGGTATGCTTTCAAGGAGAGTAATCGCGTGAAACAATCTAACGGATGTATGAAGGGGCATCTCAGGCCGTTCGAGAGTCATTGCGGATCACTTTGGTAGAAGCTAGTGATTTATCGAAAGTTCGCGATTGGGATCCCCATGCTAGCGCATTCTCAAATCGAGTAAGCTCTTTGACGAATAATTCGCGGCATTTTCTTAAAGGTATCGGAACTTTCAACTCAAAGAATATCGTCCTAATGCACTATTACAGATGTCGGTGCATGGGATCATGTTGAAGTCTCCAGGACATCACCAGTAGAGGAGATGCAGGTGAGGCCTTATTCTGTCGTCCAGCTGCGGCTATTCATATTCGTAGGTATGGGATGGGATATCAGATGCTAGAATCACTTTCTCTGCGTCAGAACTGGATCCTGAGCCTACCATGAATCCTGGAGAGACTCGTCAAATGGCTCGATTGACGGAGAACCTCAATCTGCAACGAGCCCTTCTACGTCATATTGCCACACTTTCAGAAGTGCGGCTTCTGGATAACGTGAAAGTACACTTAATACAGCAAGAGGAGCGAGAAGGAGGCGGCGGCTGGCCATTGGTTCATCTCTCCGACGGCCGTGTATTGAGAACAAGATTGCTTGTGAGTTGGGTGAGAATCTATAGGAGTCTTATCTGAACGTCTTGACAGGTTGGTGCGGATGGTTTCAACTCTCCTGTCCGCTCATATGCCGGCATATCATCATACGGGTGGGCATACGATACACAAGCCGTGGTGGCAACTCTCTCGCATGCTCCACGCAGTGCATTCCAGGCTCCGAACACGGTTAAATACCAAAGGTTTCTCCCAACAGGTCCTATAGCCTTTCTACCTCTGTCTCCTACAGTCTCATCTCTTGTTTGGTCGACAAAGCCTGCCCTTGCGGCTGCTTTAGTCAAGTCAGATCCTATGATCTTAACAAGCATGATAAACGCAGCATTCCGTCTACCCGAAGTATCTATGCGCCACCTACATAGATTTATACTAGAAACAGGTGCCTCCTTGACACCGATTCAGATCCAGGAAGAGATTACCTGGCGTGAGCGTTCGCACGATATCGACAGGCACTCTGCATATGCATCAGCGACATCCGATGTCGTCGCGGCAGGAATACCTTCACACGACTCCGATATGCTTCCACCGCTTGTCGCATCTATTCAACCTGGCACAGTCGCGTCCTTCCCTCTTCGATTTAATCATGCTGATGCATACATCGGCGAGGGCGAGGGCAGCCGTACGGTCCTCGTCGGTGATGCAGCACATACTATCCATCCCTTGGCAGGTCAAGGACTCAACATGGGATTGGGTGATGTCGAATCACTCGCAAGATGTATCCAAGAAGCAGTCTTACAGGGTGGTGACATCGGTCAGTTGGATCAAACATTCGTACGCACCCCTCACTGAGTTACATTGAATGCTCCCAACAGGCTCCCACACTGCACTTTCGCCCTACGCTCAGGAACGGTATTTCGAGAATCACAAAATTATGTCTGCGGTAGACAAACTACACAAGCTGTACTCATCGACACTTGAGCCAGTAGTGTGGGCACGTTCTGTGGGACTGGAAGTCCTCAACGAATTTGACTTTGTCAAAGCTGCAATCATGATGAATGCTGGTGCGTACAGTGTTCGTGGGAACCCAGCAGCAGATGCTACGGGGTGGGCTATGGCTGCAAAGGGGGTTGAAGGATTAGCTACAGGTGCAGCTACCGCCAAAATTGTTGGGCAGGGTATTGTCGGGATGGTGGGGATTGGTGTGCAAAACCTTCTACGGACGATGGGAACACCTAATCAGCAAAAGTAGATGCTTTCCCTGATCTGCAGGCAGGGCATAGTCATTGTACGAGTAGGTCTCTTGTAGGTCTTCCATGGATGCGCATTTTAATTCCGAAGTTAGGCGCACGACGACCAGCTACAGAACAATGTCTTGGAATATTACCAAAACTATTTGAAATTGGACTGATGTTTCTCAGGGCGAACAACAAACACAGCTCCCTTTTCATTTCATTTCATTTGGCAGTCACCTTGCTTCACAAGGTCACTGGAACCTCGTAATTGTGGCAACCGGGACAAAAATCTATATTGACAAACAATGATGTGGCGGAGTGGCTGTGTCAACAAAATCCCTTAGTAATAAGTTGGATATTGTTTCCCTTGCTTCGGGCCAACGTGACATAAGCCACAGATAGGGTAGTTGCAACTGGAAATTGCAACTGAGGCAGTTCGAGTGGTTGCCCCTGAGCTTTGTGGTCCATGAAACTGTATTCAGCACAGAAGGGAAACTTTGATTAGTTCCATCCATTTTGATGGTTTTTTTTCTCTTTCTGAATATGGAATATGGTTAAGTTTGCTTTGACCAGTAGGCTGGAAGCCACTATTTAGTCCCCTGTAGGCAGCCATAATAGCAGAGAAGATAGTTGTTCTGAAACCACACTGTATGAGCACCCGCGACCTGAACAAAATGCAAAATCTGGCACATGACCCCTTTTGTTTGCCTCTATTTATTGTCCCCCTCGGGGTGACATACGAAAAAATTGGAACGATACAGAGAAGATTAGCATGGCCCCTGCACAAGGATGACACGCTTTCCCGGAGTGGTAGATCTACGGATCTCAATATTTATTTTTTATGCTTCTCTTCAGTTTTCTTATTCAACAGGTTTGATAGATTTGTACACTTTGTTATTATGGCTTACAATTGATTGCCCAGGTGGCATGCACAGAATGACAGTGACAACATCCCCAGCAACTTAATGTTGAGGTGGACTTCTGTTGATTGATCTAGCCATCAAGACAGATGGCGACACCCCGCAGAGTCTAGACTGGGGATACATGCAATCTGGCCTGACATTTAACATAAGTCCATCTGATTAAGGTTTAATCTGTGTATGTGGTAAATAAGTAATTACAAATTTTAATTTTGTTTATTCCAAGTGCAATCTGATTGCTTTTGCAAAGATTGATTGGGGAAATAATTAAATTTTGTTATCAAGACAATTTTTAATTATGGACAAGGTAAAAATATAAATACTGATTCTGATTCTGTAATGACTTATTTCCTCCGAAAATAATCAATGAAAATGCAAAGTCATGCTGCCATCCCAATTTTGCTCAGACTAAAGTTCTTGGTACCTAGGATTGTAGGCCTTTGTCTTGCCTAGATCCATCATAGCACCAAGGGGGTCGGATTCCAATTGAAGGAGATATCTAAAATCGCATTTTTATTGATTATTTTCGGAAAAATAAGTCATAACAGAATCAGAATCTTTAATTACATTTTTACCTCATCCATAATTAGAAATTTTCTTGATAACAAAATTTAATTATTTCCCCAATCAATAATCTAATTGTTCTTCGTGAACACAATCAGATTACACTTGGAGGACAAAACAATAGACAAAATCAGATTTTGTAATTACTTATTTACTGCAGCAGATTAAACCTTAATCAAAATACTTCTTACAAACATAATCAAAATACTTTCGGAGATAATCCCCCATGTCTCAGGTGTGACACCCTTATTGCCGAATAAGTACAAATAAGTCAAAAATAAGTCAAATTTTTCCAAAGACATAGCTTATATCAAGTCATTTTTGCTTAATTTGCAACTTAAATTGTCTTAATTTGCACTTAATGTACTTGATCAAGTGCATTAAGACAATAAGTCGTCAAAGGCAAATAAGTTTTTTTTTTTTTTTTTTGGGGGGGGGGGGGTTGCCGAAGAAACCAAAAAAGAAAAGCAATTGGCAAGGAAAAGTCCAAAAAAAAAACCCCGGGGGAAAAAAAACCGGGGGTTCCGCCCAAGCCCCGGCCGGGGCCAAAAAAAAAGGGAATTGCCCTTTTAAGAAAGGTTCAATTAAGCCTGAAAAGAACAATGCAAGGAAGGAAGGAAGGAAAAAAAAAAAACCGGGAAAAAAAAGAAAAAAAGGGGGCCCAATGGGAAAAAATCAAGCAAAAAGAACAAAAAAGAATTTAAAAGGAAGGCCAAAGGTGCCAAAACCCAAATAACAAAAAAAATCAATTTGAACCCAATGGCCCCGGAAAAAGGGAATGGGTGAATGCCAAGCCAAAAATTGCCAAGGGCCAACCAAAAAAAAAAAAGAAAAACCAAAAATTAATTCAATAACAAGCCCAACAAGGAAAAAAAATAAACAAAAAAAGGCAACCAACCAAAAAAAACAAAACTGCAAATTCAACAAAAGAAAAGAAAACGGGGGAACCGAACAAGCCAAAAAAAAAGGAATAAAAAAAAAAAAGGGGAAGTGAAGCAAAGCCAATGGGGCCGGGAAAAAAGCCCGGGGCCTTGGGAAAAGGGAAGGAAAAAGGAAAACCCTCAAGCAACCGCAAAAAAAACTTGGAACAAGGAAAGAAAAGAAAAAGAAAAAAAATAAGGGCCAACAATCCTAACCAATGAACAAAACCCAATGGGAAGAAAAAGAATGGGGTAAGAAAAATGGGCCCGGTAACAAAATAAAAGCCCAATTTAAAAAGTTAAACCCAAACAAAGCCAAAAAACCGCCCGGAAACGGAAGTTTTCAAAAGTTCAAACTAACCTCCTAAACCGGAAACAACTTGGTCAAAAAAAAATCAAGGGCCCAACCCGGCCCTAAGAAGCAAAAAGAACCAAAAGAAATTAACTGAACCCTTAAGAAAGCCTGGGAAACCGGTAAAACCCGGAAATCCGGAACGCAAATAAGAAAAATCCCCCTGAATTAAAAATAAGCCTAACGCCCAAAAAAAGAATAATTAACCGCAAGCCCAACTAACCTGGAAGTCAATAACAAAACCCCGGTAATAAACTCCCCAAACAAGTAATAACCAAAAGAACTGCCCCCCAAGGTTCCCCAAAACTTGAAAACGCCCTAAACAAAAATAATAAAAACTGGAAACCCCAAAACCCCAAAACCCGCCAAAAAACCCAAGAAAAAAAACGGAACCCAACAAGGAACTTGGCAAGTTGAAAAATGAACTGGAATAAGCAACAACCAACCCCCAAAAACCCCCCCCCCCTTCCGCAAGCCCCTAACCAAACCCCTGGAAAACAAAAAAAAAAAAAAGTAAAAAAGGCAAAACCCAAAAACCGAAGCCGCAATGGCCCCTCCGAACCCTTTAAGGTAAAGCCGCAAACCCGAACCCAAAAAAACAACAAAAACCCGAAAACCCCGAACGGAACTGGGAAAAAAAAAAATTGCAAAAGGGAAAAGTCCTAAAAAAAAAGGTGGGAAGCAATTGAAGGGCCTGCCAAAGAACCAAAACAAACCCCTGCAATTCAATTAAATCCAAAAAAGTAAAAAAAAAAAAGAAGCCCTGCAACCAATGAAAAAAACAAACCTTCAACGCCCAAAAGCCTTCAAAACCCAAAAGGGGAACAACAATAATAAATCCCTAAAAAAAAAAACTGAAAAACTAAAAAGGTGAATTTCCCCAATCAAAACAAGGAACCCAAAAATCCCGCAAAAAAAAACCAACCAACCAAGAAACCAAGAAAAAAAAAGGAAAATAAAGGCCCAACGGAAAAATAATTGAAATAAAACCAAAGGTCCAACCTAATCCCAAAAAATGGGGAAGAATTTCCTAAAAAAACAAATTAAATTGGGTCCCAATAAAAAAAGCAAAAAAAAAAATAATCCAAGGAACCAAAAAAAGGTTGAAAATAACCAAAAAAACAAACAAAACAAAAAAAATCAAACCAAAACAAAAAAAAATCCAATTGGGGGTCAAAGTGAAAACCCGGAAAAAAAAAAATCCGAAGAAAAGAACCGGTTCAACAATTAACCGAAGGCAAAAGTAAAAGTAACCCAACAACTGAAGGAATTAACCAACGAAAAAAAAGGCAACAAAAAACCCCAAAAAAAAGGAAAAAGCCCAAAAATAATGGTTCCAAGAAATGGGGTAAAAACCAACTGGCCAACCAACTTAAAAATAATTCCGGTAAAAAAAAAAAAAAGAAAATAAAAAGGGCAAAAAATTTGCCAACCGGCCTGGGGAAGAAAAAGCCAAGCAAGTGGAAAAAGGGCCCCCCAAACCAAACCAAAAAGCAAACTCCCAAAAAAGCAAGGAAGGGGCCGAAAAAAATGGCCGGGCCCCAAGGGGGCAAGAAAAGGGTTCCAAAAAAACCAAATAATAAAAGAAGGGTTCCTTTCCTAAGGGGAAGGCCCCAAAAAAAAATAACCAATTGGCAATGAACGGGAAAATAATGAAAAGCCAACAAAAACCCCAACCCCTGGTAAAAACCTTGCAAAGCAAAGCCGCAACGTGGGGAAAAAAATCAACAAAAAATTCCTCAAGGTTTCAAAAAAACGGGGCAAGAAAAACAAAAAAAAGGAAGGAAGGAAGGAAAAGCAAAAAAAGGGTAAAAAGGTTGGTTTGAAAAAATTGGGGGGAAAAGGGTGGCAAAAAGGAAAAGGGGCCCGAATGAAAAGGAAGCCCAAAAAAAGGCAAGGAACGAAAAACGAACAAAGAACAACAACCAAGAAAAGAAAAAACCCCAAAGCAAAACCCAAGAACTTGAAGCCAAATTCAAGCCCAAAAGGGGCAACCAAGCCCCCAAAAGCAAGCAACCCTTCAAAGCAAGAAGGGCAACGGAAAGAAAAAAAGAACAACGGCAATAAAAAAGGTAAAACCCCGGCCTGAATTGGAAACAAAAAACAAGAAGGGGAAAGGTGAAGGGGCAACCTGGCCAAGAAGGGGCCAATGAATTTGGCCAAGGGAAAAATTAAAAGTTAACAATCAAAATTTCAACGCAAGAAAAAGAAAAAAAAAAATAAAAAAAAGTAACAAAATTAAAACTGAAACAAGAACTAAAAGGCCGGGTTAAAATTTAACCCGAACAAAAATTAAAAATTTGGGCAAAAATTAAACCGGAACCAAAAGGGGAATTGGAACTGAAAAGGAAAATGAAAATTTGAAAGGAATTCAAAACTAAAAGGGTGCCTCCCAATTTAAACAATGGAAAAAATTTAAAAAACGCCTAACCGGTTAAAACAAAAGTTTAACCAACAAAAAAACTTGGCCCAAACGGGGGGCCAAAAAAAAAAGGAATAACCAACCCTTAAAAAGGTTAAAAAAATCAAAAAAAAAAAAAATGAACAAAAACAAAAAAGGAAAAAAAGGCAAAGCAAAATTAATTAAAAAATTTAAAAAAGCCAAAAGAAAACCAAAAAAAAAGGGGAAAAAATAAAACCCCCGCCGGTTGCCCGGGCAAATTTAAAAAAGGAAACCAAGGGAAGGAACCCCCAACAAAAAAAAAAAAAAGCAAAAAAGAATGGGGAACCTGCCCCCCCAATGGCCCGAATGGGCAACAAAAGCAAAAGCAACAAAAAAACGGGGCCAACCCAAATTGGAAGCAAGGGGCCAAAATCCGGGGGCAACCAAACCCGAAGCCCTAACCGGCCCCAATCAAAAGAAACAAAAACCCCCTTTGGGCCGAAAAAAAAGCCAAAAATAATGGGAAAAAAAGTAAAAAAAAGAAAAAAATTTGCAAGGGGCAAAATAATAACCAAAATAAAAAATTAAGCAAAAATTTTAAAGGTTTGGGAAAAAATTAACCCAATGGTTAACCTTTGGTAAGAATTTGCCCAACAAGAAAACCTAACAATAATTTAAACCCTGGTAAAAAAAAAACCGCCCTTTGGTTGGCCCAAAAAGGGGGTAAGCCCCCCGGGAATGGTTCCCAACAAGTTCCCCCAACCCCCCGCAACCCCCGGAAAAAACGCAAACTTTGAAGGAACAAGGAAGCAACTTCAAGGAAAAGAACAAGGCCAAAAAAAATCCGAAAGCCCTTCCAAAAGTGGTTCCTTGGAATTGGGAAGCCGGGTGGCAAAAAAAAACCCTTTTAACTAACAAATTCCCAATTTTAAGGGGAATTGGCCCAATTGGAAGCAAGTTTCCAACAAAAACAATGGTCCTGAAAACCCAAAAGGAAAACAATTGGCCGGGAACAAGTTTTAAACCCCAAAAGCAAAAATCCCTCAATAAAATCCCCTTTTGGGGAACTTTAATTAAGGAACCAAAACAAACCCCGAACCGGGCCGGGGAACCTAAACCCTGGAAAAAACCAACAACGGGGAAGTAACCCAAAAAATAAGAATTCCTTTAATTTAACCTCCCCTGGCAACTGGAAGGGGGTTCCAAAATAACCGAACCCAACTCACCAAGGAAAACCGCCGAATCCAAAAGGGAAGTTGGTTCCAATCCCTCAAAAATTGGAAAAAAAGAATTGGGCAAAACTTCAAAACTGAAGGAAAGAAAACAAAACTCCCAATTTAAAAGAAAAAGCAAAGGGTGGGAAAACAAAAAGGGGGTGAAAGGAACAACAAACGGGGCAAGCCCAACCCCAAAAAGCCGAAGAAAAAATTGGGGGAAACCCAAACAACCTTTTTGGGGAACTTGGCCAAACGGCAACCGGGGGAAAAAACCCCAAGGAATCAAAAAAAACAACAACAAAACAAAAAACCCCTCAAGCAAAAAGCCGGTGGGGGGTTGAAGCCTTTAAAAAAGCCGGCAACTTAAAAAACTATTTATCACCAGACTGGTCAGAGTGCTGAATAGGTGGCATTTAGAGAGGCATTGCTCAGACTGAGAACCTACTCTACTACTTTAGAAGACTTTGAACTCTTCTCTGGCCACTTCTGGGACTATTTGACTCCAGAACAGAGAACTGAATTTGATGATGTCCTTCATCTTTTGCCTACACAAGTTTCTGTTTTGGAGTTTAACTGTCAAAGACTAGTTACTAGTGCAAAACCTGTCTTATGATGCTGTGCAAAACATAACCATACAGAAGCTAAAAGTGCAAAATCAGATGATGCAGATGGACTAGAGAAAGAAGTTTTACTTGCTGAAGGGGCAAAGGTTATGCTTACTTGCAATCTATGGACCTCTAAAGGGTTGGAACCCTTGAATGGAGCCCAAGGTGTTGTAAAAAATCTGGTTTAACCAAGGGTCCAATTTCTCACAGCCATTTTCCGGCTGTGGTATTTGTTGAATTTGATGGATACTCTGGACCTGAAACACCTGCATGGGAAGGTATCAGTCCTTGGGTCCCAATTGTACCAGCAGTTGCAAGATGAGAGACTAAAGCAGGAAAGGCTCTAACATGTACCCGGCTTCCTCTTATGATGGCTTAGGGGATCACAATACATAAAAGTCAGAGTTTAACCCTGGAAAAGGCAGTTGTTGAGCTTGGAGAAAAGGATTTTTCTGCAGGCTTATCTTTTGTGGCAATTTCTTGAGTTAAAACTTTGCAAGGTTTGGGATTTTGCACACACTTTGATCATGCACATCTTAAAAAACCAAAAGAAACTGATTCTATGTTAATGCTTAACAAAGATAATGAGTGTCGTAACCAGCTGGGGGTTTCAGTTGAAAACTTATGATATGGATCTTAGCAAGTATACATTTATAGATTAATATTATTCTGTCATTTATACAATTATTATTTTCTCTATAAAAATATCTGAAAATTGTTCTGCACTTTAGAAATTTACAATCGGCCATCGGCCGCAAAATCCATAATTGGCCGTAGGCCAATAACTTGGAAACTCGGATTTGGCGAGCTCCCCATTGCCGGTGGGAACCCACCAGCTCATATTTTTGTACCCTGACAACCACCACAGCCCGCTACCGTACTCCGTAGGACAGTCGGATGCATCACGGAGAACTGGGGATAGTCCGCATATTAATATTGTCAATATACGGAAGAGTATATAGACATGACCTGCTAGTTAACTAATGTCCACAGGCAAGTTGTAACAGTAGCCGTCTGTAAGGCCGCTGGCGCCGCACTGATGTAGACTTAAAATTACTTTTGGACAAAATTTTGTTGGCAAATTTCATTTTTAGGCAGGAGACAACCCATATTTGGGTTGGTAACTTGCAAACTAGTACTACCACCGCGTTTCAAGGGTAAACGGTCAGGATGGTCTACCATAACCTCAAAGGTGAGCAGAGGAAAGCTTAATATCATTGGTGGCCTATTCTTATCCACAAAATAGCCCTTATCAAGGGCATCCGGGCATGCAAGGTCAGCCCAAAATTTCCGTCCGGCATGTCTGTTCATATTCATCATATAGACCGTGGCCGATGAGCGCGCCCTTATCCAACAAGAGTCCGCAGCTATCCGTGCCTCCTTTCGAGAGGAGGACACGTTTGCGCGACACAACAATATCGCGAAGTTGCTCTACATCCATATGCTGGGATCGCCTGCGCATTTTGGTCAGATCGAATGTTTGAAATTAGTCGCGAGTCCTCGGTTCTCGGATAAGAAGCTTGGGTATTTGGGTATTATGTTGCTGTTGGATGAAAATCAAGAAGTCTTGACGCTTGTAACTAACTCGCTGAAGAAGTAAGTGCCGTGCTATATTTCGGTTTATCACTATTGGCTGATGAAAACTATAGTGACATGAATCACTCTAACATGTATGCTGTCGGCCTGGCACTGTGTACATTTGCAAATATTGCGTCAGAAGAGATGTCGCGCGATTTGGCCAATGAAATCGAAAAATTACTTGGTTCGAGCAACACCTACATACGGAAGAAGGTGCGGTTGCTTACCATATGGAATATGTGATGCGTACTGATAAGCAACATTATAGGCGGCGCTATGTGCTCTTCGAGTGATCAAGAAAGTTCCTGACTTGGCCGACCACTTCACGGCCAAGGCCAAGAACCTATTGACGGACCGTAATCACGGAGTCCTCCTCACATCGATCACACTTGTTACAGAAATGTGCCAGACTGATGCAGCAGTACTTGAAGAGTTCCGAAATGTAATGTTTTGTGCTATTTTATGATGGGTTTGCGACTAATATCATTTGCCAGGCTGTCCCCCTCCTTGTCCGGAATCTCAAGTCTTTGGTAACAACGGGCTATAGTCCTGAACATGATGTCTCTGGGATCACAGACCCTTTCCTGCAAGTCAAAGTCTTACGCCTTTTACGTTTGCTTGGACGAGGTGACGAGAAATCGAGTGAGACGATGAATGATATTTTGGCCCAGGTAAATCTTTCAAACGAACAAACGTTAATCTAACTTCACAGTAACTCCGTACGTATAGGTGGCAACTAATACCGACTCTACCAAGAATGTTGGTAATTCTATCTTATACGAGACAGTCTTGACTGTCCTTGAAATCGAGGCCGACACTGGGTTACGGGTGATGGCAATCAACATCCTCGGCAAATTCCTATCCAACCGCGATAATAACATTCGGTACGTTCCTTCTACGGTTGATGCTATCATTGACTTACCTTTGTATTGCAGCTATGTAGCCCTCAACACCCTCAACAAGGTAGTCACAATAGATACATCCGCTGTGCAACGCCATCGGAATATCATTCTCGATTGTCTTCGCGATGGAGACATTTCTATCCGTCGGCGTGCCCTAGAGCTCTCCTACGCTCTGATCAACGAGAGTAACGTTAGGATATTAATACGGGAGCTCTTGGCATTCCTTGAGGTTGCGGATGACGAATTTAAGCTTGGAATGACTACTCAGATCAGTTTGGCTGCTGAGAGATTCGCGCCTAATAAGCGATGGCATATCGATACAGTGTTGAGGGTATTGAAATTGGTATGTGCCTCTTGTTTCCATTCGATTGAATCAAATTTCTGGGCTGATGACATGCAAAATAGGCAGGCAACTTTGTTCGGGAAGAAATCCTATCGGCGTTTATCCGTCTAGTGGCTCACACACCCGAGTTACAGGCATACACTGCGTCCAAACTCTACGTCGCTCTTCAAGCTGACATATCTCAGGAATCACTCACGCTTGCTGCTACATGGGTCATTGGCGAATATAGTGATATATTACTTGAGGGTGGTATAGTCGACGAAGATCAACCCAAACAGGTTAGTTGACTCTCGCGTCAGCTGCAGTCCATCTCCTGATGGTTTTTGCACACATCCAGGCCACCGACAAAGACATAGTAGATCTGCTGATATCAGTCATGGACTCCCCTTACTCGAACTATCTTACTCGACAATTTGTTGTGGCGGCTGTCACTAAAATCTCTTCCCGCCACACCACATCTCCTGCCCAACAGTCACACATCGCGGAGATACTAACGAAATACACAACGAGTCCCGAGTTGGAGTTGCAACAACGTGCAGTGGAATTCGCTTCGCTGTTCGCATTGGGTGAGGTCAGAGTAGGCGTATTAGAGCGGATGCCACCGCCAGAGCTCAAAGCGACTGTTATGGATGTTGGTGAGTCTCACTCTTGTGAATTTAGCTCGAATTTAGAATACTAATCATTGATTGTAGTTAGTGAGAACAAACCTGTGGGGTCGACCAAAAACCAGGACGTTTGTGGCCTTTTCTTCTGTTCGGTTTATCGTCACTTACAACGTCGTCTTTTACAACTAGGTGGATCTATTTAATGATGAAGTACCGCCAGCTGCAGGCTCAGCACCAAATGGACAAGCCGCCACCAACCAGGAGCTCATTGCTGAAATATTTGGCAACTCATCAGGTCCCACTGCTTCGGCAATGTCCTCTCCGCCGCCGACACATAAGAGCACAGTCGACGATATACTAGGACTCTTTGGTTCTTCTTCTCCCGCAACCGTGTCAACTCCAACACAAGCTTTATCTTCTAACCCTTCCTCTGCTTTCTCCCTGCTACAGACGCAATTATCACCGCAACCGCCAGCAGCTCCTCGGCTGACATCGTATACTGCTTACGATAAAAATGAACTCAAGGTGACCCTGACGCCGCAGACTGTAGCAGCGCGACCAGGTGTCGTCAACATATTAGCGAGATTCCAGACGGCGGGCGGGAATCCAGTTACAGGATTGAATTTCCAAGCTGCGGTGCCGAAGGTGATTTCCATCCATCGTTCTGATATCGAAGACTATGCTGACACGGGTCCTTTGTGCGTAGTCACAGCAGTTGCAAATGCTTCCAATGTCAAGTCCAGACGTGAATCCGGGTGCTACAGAGACACAGCAGATGCGTGTGGTCGCACCTGTGGGTGTAAGTCATCACGCTCTATTGTGCTGGCATATTGTAAAACTGTCGGTCTTTTTCTTTTCTTTTTCAGAGCAACATTCGTCTTCGGCTACGAATATCATTCTCGGTGGCAGGTCGAGCAGTACAGGACCAAGTTGATTTCGGAGGATTCCCACCAGGACTGACAGTAGCCAGCTGATAATTCTGATGATGTATTTTGATGACTTACTGTATACTTGCCAGCATCGTAGCCGGTAAGGAGGAATAACAATTAATTCTCTGTTATTACAAGAAAGCAACACAATAAAAAAACGAAAAAGCTGTTCAGTAGACTACATAAAACTAAGTTCTTTTGGTAAACCTAAATAAAGACTTGGAGAGGATGCCTGTCAAATACATTCTGCCCTTCACTGAGTTCCCCTAGATCTGGGTAGAACGGAACCAAAGCATCTTCTGCACCCAGATAGAGGGCATTATAGATGCGCCAGTACACTTCCCGAACTTTCCTTGCAGGGTGGAACAATCCCTGCAGCACATAACTCAACAACACTCCTGGACCTAGGGCCACCCGCATGGCTTCGACGGCATCCATGACTGCTCCAATAACGTGAGGCGAGGTCTCGAAGCAATTCGGCCATACCAGGTTCATCAAGTGTAGCATAGAGTCTTCGCAACCCAAACCGGCTACACCCAATGCAAGGTGCTTCACAATCGTACTGGCGGTTTGACGATGGACGAGATCACGGTCGGTGAGGGCGTCTTCAAGCATTGTCACTACTGAGTCACAGTAATAAGCTGACTGAGGGCCGACATATTCGAAGACGAAGGTGAGTGCCTTGAGACAGCCGGTGCGCACATTGAGTTCGGCAGTCCGATACTCGTTAAGAATGGCCGGAATACATGTGAATGGACCACACGTTTCCGCGACGATGGCAATAGCTACAGTGCTGCATACTCGACTCTGTCGCTCTTGCACTCGCAAATTCGTAAGGAGAACGGATAGTACGTCCTGTGGACCCAAACTCTTGGCGATGTACCCGAAAGAGTTCACGGCTGCACGGCGAATGCCTTTCTTGTGGGCTTTTAAAAGGTCAAGCAGCTCAAAGCAGATACGCATCCATTCGCGAGCAGGAACAAACTCCGCACCACGATCAGCTGTAAGTGAAGAACGGCTGTTAATACGGTGTCCGAAACAATTGAAATGCAAGCACTCACCAATACGGCCAATCAAATTGATAGATGCCTCTTGCACCTTTTCGTGTCGATTGCGCAGAATGGGTGTCATGCGCGGTAATAGGTCTTTGACGGGAGGGTTCATTTGCGTCATACCCACAACGTTTGCAATAGCTCCCTCGGCAGCAATAATGCTACCGAGCGTGTCCGGATACTCTTCACCAAGCTGTTCGAAGAGAACCAGACCGAGCGTGCGGAGCTGCTGATCTTCGCCACATTGCTTAATGACGATCGCCAACCGAGTAGTAAGGTCCGCCGCCTGCTGTCGCACCTTGGCACTCTTGTTGTTGAGTCGCCAGAGAATGGTGGTGACAATCTGAGTGAGATAAGGCTTCACACGAATACCTATAGAACGAGCAGTTAGCGACAAGTTATCAATATTGTGCTTATTAAACTCACCAAGTGCATTGACGACTGTACCGAAGCCATCCAACATGACTTGATCCTCAGTGGTTTGCTCCTGGAAGGAGTAGATGATGCCATCAACAAGCCTCATCTCCAATCGCTCGTCGATATCCGATGCACCCAGAGTGGCCACGACCTTCGTGATCGTTTCCATTACCATCTTTCGGTACGGCTCCGCCTCATCCTTCAATTCGTTGACAATCTTGCCCACAATCTCAGAAACCCCCGCCTTCTGCGCCAACTCAACAGTAGTTTCAACAACCTGTCTGTAATTTCGCCTGTCAAGAGCCATACGTCGCACCCAGAACGCCTTGAAGAATTCAGGGAGAATGTCCTGCTTTATGTACGCTGGTGTGACGCCCTCTGTCGCCGCGCATTGTTTGACCACTTTCAAGACAATCTTTTTCATCTCCTCGTCAGACGATTGGAACTCACGAATAAGGATGACCGTGACTTCTTTGGTGTAGTAAGACGCGTATTCAGGATCCATGAGTGGGATGATGAAACCGATAGCCTTCAAGAAGGCGGCAAGGCCCTTGCCACGGTGAAGACGGATACCGAGCCAGAGAGGCTTCAGTACCTCGTCGAATGACTCGATACCGTACGGCGCCGCTGCCTCCGCCAGTGCCGCCAACCCGAGAGCGGTCATCGTCCGCACCTTCTGCTGCTCGTCAGATAGACCATGCGCAATACAATTCACGAGGTTTCGTAAATGAGGCAAGACTGCGCAGCCCATCATGATTGCGATCTGTTGAACGATACGAATGCCGGTATGACGAGCCTGCCATGACTTCTTGCTGCGACAGACGGCCTTGAGGAAGGGAAGAAGCGAGGGTATGCCGAGCGCAGATGCTACGACCGAGAATGCACGAGCCGTGGTGTTGCGCACATACTCATCCGCGTGGTCAATGTCTGGTCGCATCGTCGAGATCATGTGAGCAAGACCGGCGGCTTTCGATAAGTTTGAAATGATCTCGCGGCCTTCGACACGTGCGTAGTAGTCCTCGTCAATGAGCAAAGGTTCAATGACGACGAGAATTTTGTGGACGTAGGGACGAACGAGGTCGTCGAGCTTGTAGAGGACCCGGTCAATGACTTTAACGAGTAGATGGCGCTCTTGGTCCTCCAGTGTGCGTTCCATCAGCAACGGAAGAATTTTGTCGAATAATGGGCCTGCACCGAACTCTCGAGCTTTATCGGTAATCTGTCTGAGTGCTGTCTTACGAACGGGAGGGGTGCCGTTCTTGATCTTCAGAAGAAGTCGCATAATCTTGCGCTCCTTCATCTCGTCCACTGAGAGCTCCGTCTCGTCCTCCTCCTTCAAAATCTTGGCAAAATATTGCGCATCTTCTGCTTTGAAGAAGGCAAGGTTTCCAACACCTGGAATCTCGGTTGGCAAGTCCGGCGCAAGCCCCGCGGCAGCCGCTGCCGCTGCAGCATCTGACCCATCCTGTATCTGAAAGCCGCCGACCTCTGTGATGGGAGTGGCCATGAGTTTACGTAGTGGGGCGACCATAGGAGCATATCCGGGAGGAGGTGTGACGATCGAGTAACCAGAGGAAGGAAGGACAGCGTCGAGTTCTTCGTCAGTCAGGTAGCGATTATGCTTGTCCTCCTGCATGAACCCGGGAGCATTCATAATGATAGGTGTCATCGGAACATCAGCCATTCCATTGGATGAGACAGGTGTCTGATCCCATCGAGAACGCTTAGGCGTCTCGCCAACACCGACATCTGCAGGTGTAGCATCCCAGCGAGAACGACGTTTTTTCGGAGCAGAAGCCTCGAGGGTTTCCTTCGACCATTCACCCGAGTCCTGCTTGTTGGGATCAGCATTTTCGTCGGTTGGTTCTGAGACGTCCCAACGACGTTTGCGCTTTGTCCCAGATGAGGGCTCTTTTGGCGACTGCTTGGCAGCGGCTAGTTCCTTCGCAGCAGCCTCAATCTCAGCAGCAGGTGGTGTCTTATCCAAGTCCATCTTCATCTTTCCTTCTTCTCTGTCTTTTCTCTCCTTCTCCTCGATGGCCCGCTTCACCCTGGCTTCCTCGTTCTCCAACCGCGCCAATCTCATCGCATCTTTATACCCTCCCTCCACTTCTTTCCCATCCTCTGTCTGCTTGAAAGCATCTGCACTCTCCTGAGCGACCCGACCGTACTTGCGGTTATGATATTCGGACTGCCGTGACGCAATTTGCCGCTGCGATTTCGTCTCAGCAAACGGGTCAACGTTTTCTTCCTCCGCGAGATCTGCAAACTCCTGAAGAACGTCTTTGGGTGCTGTAAATGAGTCTACCAACCTCACTGGCGAGTCTGGTGACATTTTGGCGACAATATGAGGAGTTCAGTGAACAGAGTTAAGGGTCAAGACCAGAATGACTAATTAGTGACTAGAGTGGATATTCGTGGTCAAGTCATTCAAACTCCGCTTCAGCCACAACGGTCACTGACACATTGTGTTGAAGTTGAACTCGTTGGCCAGCTGGTACTTAGCCAGTCATAATCCCGTATTCCATCATGATAAGGATACAATGTGTCTGCGAGAGCCGCTAAAGAACCGCCAGCGAGGCTTAGCTGCCACAAGCAATCACCTTTCCGTCCCAGAGTTGGTGCTCGCAGTAATATCCTTCACGATCACAAAGCAACGATCAGCAGTCGGGAAGCAATGTTCTACTGCCCCGTGAGTGGTGTTCCTTTAAATGACGGTTTCGCTGAACTGATCTTTGCTCCAGCTCGCCCAATTTTATTGCATCATTCCGACATCATTGTTTATGGGTACCTTTCCCGTCTTGGTCCGCATGTCCGCAAAGCCTGGGACATTCTCCGCTATAGTATGGCACATGAACCAATCGAAATCGTACTGATCGGTGAATTTTTTAAAAGAGGCCGTTCGCGAATCATGCTTATGATAACAGCGGAGGTTCTGACGTGAGGCAACAAGCTTCCGGCAGCTGGAGAAGACACAATCCCTGATGTGCAAATTCGAGTCCTTCCCCTGGACCCTTGTGATTTTGACTGGGGAGAGGAGTGGATCGAGAGCACCGATGGTACCATGTACCGGGGCTCTCAAGGAACAGACATTTTGGTCGCATCGGCGGCAGTTGCTACCCTAACCTGGCTGCTAACGGAAGAATGACGCCCAAGCGGATATGGAAAATGGCGATGAAAGACAGGCGGCTGAGTGGACAGTCACGCTGGTATTCCTCCGCTGAGATTGAATACTACGAAGGTCACATCTGATGTTACTGATATCCACAAATATGGTTCCATAAACGCTGGAATGTCCCTTTATCCGTGCCAACATGTACTACTATAACAGCTCAAGGAATGACATTCACAGCTACACGTTTTTAAAATTTATCTGCAGAACTTGTCATCTCATTCGGCATGCCGGAGGCTTTCGCGTGAGTGTGGCCCCGTGACTAGAACATTTCCTAACATTTCTCTTCCGAACCATCCGCGTCCTGCAACGAACGCGACACAAGAATGTGTTCACCTAGTCGAAAATTTTGGGCTGACCATCGCTTACGATACGCAGATAATGGAACTCCAAGTCCTCGTTCTCTCGCAAATACTTAGTAGTTGTTGTCGCCACACTGGTGAGCGCCACTGAGGTGCATTCAGCGCTTCTCTCGGATTTCTGGTTTCTACGTCCGCATATCTTCATTCTTGACGAACTGGCACGTGTATGCAACGTTTCAGTGCCATTGCCCTTGTTGTGAGCATCTTCGCTGTCCCCATGTCGCTCGCGGAGACCCCCCGGCCTCCCGTTTGCAAATACTATCTACAAAACAACTGTACTCGCGGTACCGCATGTACTTACTCCCACCAACAAGATCGACCCATCCATTCGTCACGGATATCATCGAAGGTTGTGTGCGTGCACTACCAGAAAGGTTTCTGTCGCTTTGGAAGCCAATGCCGACAGCTGCATGATCCCGCCGAACATGTTGTTCAAGGGCCAGCGGCAAAACTTGGTAATGAATTTGGGCCGCACACTGGGCCTAGTAATCTTCCATTAGACGCGACTAGCACAAATTTCGACCATACACAGGGGCAGGCTCCATATCCTCCGAACCTCTTCACATTCAAGCCTTGCAAGTTCTTTGAACAGGGGAACTGCGCGAAAGGTCCCGCTTGCTCATTTCCTCACATTTCATCGGATACAAAGGCGCAGACGAACCCGTTTGCTGCGCCTTTCAAACGTCCTCATTCGTCCCGTGTAACTTCTACAGGTGATACGCAAATGGCTGGTCACTCTGTGAAACCCAGCCTTCCATGCAAATTTTTTGGCAGAGGTGAATGCATGAGGGGTGCTGGGTGTCAATTTTTGCATATTCCTGAAGAGCCGTCACCTTCTTTGTTGCAATCAGGTCTTCACTCCGATTTGCAAGGCGCAGACGTGAGCCACTTTTTTACAAAGTGCTTGATATATATACGCCACACTGACATGACGTTTTCATAGACATCACTATTAGCGACAAATCTATCTGCTACAGTACAGCAAGAAGACGAGGCTCTTGATCAACAGCCCGAACCGGTAACTGCTGCTTACTTCATTCTATGTTGATATCAATCATTAACTCAATTATCTTAAGGATACAATCAATTCAGAATCTGCTGTCACCGAGCGGCTCATCTTCAACCGCAAAGTTCAATTTGGTCCAGGTGCCTCTATCGGAAAAATAACCACGCCATTTGACTCTCATCGCATTGTGTTATCGAATCTCCCGCGTAACGTAACACAGAAAGAGCTGATCAGTCTTGCCGAGCCGTTTGGCGCCGTTTCGTTCGTTGTTTTGGAGAAACCAACAATGCTCGTTCCACCCTCGGCCCGTATTGAATACGCCGAGTGTTTCGAAGCCGTCCGAGCGGTTTCCGATCTCGACAACAAAGTGTTTCAGTCCACAAAGCTAGCTGCTCGGCTAGATTTGCGGGCAGTCGAAAGTGGCGTCGGATTATTGCTCAGTCGCAAAGTCAAGATTAGCTGGTATGCTCCCAGCATCATCGCGTGGGCTCACTATCCAACCACATCTTCCGCAATGGCTCATGCAACGAAGTTGAATGGACGAGCTTTCGATGGGCGCAACATTTCGGCGTCATTTCAAACCCCTTCCCCGAGACAGACAAAATCTTTCTCCGTAGAGATCAAAGGGTTACATGTAGATGTCGAACTATTTCATCTTAAACGCCTCTGTGGCTCGTCATCGGTTACGTTGGGTTCGCCCAGTTACAATCGAGAAGAGGGCATCAAGAATGTTCGCCTTCTACTGGGAACACTCGATTCTTTTGACGTACTACCAGCCGACAAAACGAAGACAAAAGTCACCGCTTTTGCACAGTTCTCATCTGCAGAATCTGCAGCGGCAGCCGTCAAAAATCTACACGGTGTCCATCAGCTGTTCGTAAAAAACAGCCCCCTGTGGCTAGAGCAGGTTCATTCTGTTAAATACAACCTCCCCGCTCAACAGTTCGCCACTCTGAAGGCAGAAGTTGATCGCTTCCGCAATGCTCATCAAAACGAGTGCAAAATTCGTTACTATGATTGGGATGAAAACGGATCACCAGCAGATCCTGTGTGTGTTCGCATATACAGCCCAGATCCACAAGCTCTTGGCCATACGAAGATCGGGCTGGAAGCTTTGCTTCAAGGCGAGCTCTTAGTTTCACATGACAGAGTGGTATGGGACGAGTACTTCGAGTCCTTTGAGGGCGAAGGATTTCTGCAGACGATAAACAAGGACTCGAGGTTCTTTGTTAAGGTGGATACTCGGGCACGTAATCTCCGAATATTTGGCCCGGAGTTGGATCGAGCCAAAGCCAAGGATCTAATATTCCACCAGCTGGACGACATTCTCCTTAAGCGCCACATTATACCTTTGGAAAGAGAAGTACTTCGTACTCTGTTGACAGGAGGACTCGACGCATTGCAAGAACTGGTGGATGCAGAAAATATATCGCTGGATGTTGTGGCAAGGACGCTCACTATCAGAGGCAATACAGATGAGGTAGACGTCGTTCGTCGAGCAGTAGGCGCGATGCAGACGTCGTTGCCTCTTTCGAGACTGCTCCACAACGATGAGGCGGTCTGCCCGGTGTGTTTTTGCGAGGCCTCGGACCCGATCGGGCTCACTTGCGGACATGTCTATTGCACGCCATGCCTACAACACTTCCTACGATCAGCAGTTGGTCCCAACTTTAATGGGTTGAGATGCGTTGCAGAGGGTTTGAAGGCAGGATCCCAAAAGGTAGCATGTTCCAAAGATATTCCATATCCAATCATCCGCCGACTCCTTTCCTCGACGGACGAAAATCTACTTCTCGAAGCTTCATTTCTAACACACATCCACTCCCGTCCTAAGGAGTTCCATTTTTGTCCAACACCAGACTGCAAAGTCGTATACAGACCGACGGGGGAAGGCACGGCGCTCCGATGCTCTGCCTGTTTGAACCGAATTTGCGGTGCATGCCATGTCGAATTCCACGAAGGCCTGACATGTGCCGAACACCGTGACAACTTGGAAGGTGGTAATGACGCTTTTCGCCAGTGGAAGGAGGCAAATGGCGTTAAACCTTGCCCTAAATGTCGTGCTGATCTCGAGAAGGCTGGCGGGTGTAATCATATGACGTGTATCCGTTGTGGGACCCATATATGTTGGGTCTGCATGGATACGTTTTCGGACGAGGATAGCGGCGGAGGGATTTACCAACACTTGAGGCAGAAACATGGCGGGATCATTTAATGATTGACCAGTTTTGCACAGAAAATCCAACACGCAGTCTTGTGAAAGATCCCTCCGTCCTTGAATTCATAGTGACCGACAATTTATGACCTTGGCTTAGATAGTCGGGGAATAATAAACGGACTCGGCCCGAGAGGGCCCGAGTTATGCGTCAAGTCACGTGAATAATTGACTATTTTCTTCTAAGATCAATTGTAAAAGCCAGGTAGAAGCCGCACTCCCATGGCCCCCTCGGAAACTGCAAAAAGGGCAGCATTGAAACCAAAACCACAGAAAGAGAAAATCTTTCACCCTGAATCACGCAAAGCAGGCCAACTGGCCCGCACCCAACTCCGGAAGAGCAAGTTGACAGAAGCATCTTCCAAGCGTCACAAAAAGTTCTCATCACAAAGTATGTCCGAATATATTCTTTCCAGCTTTCTCACTAACATCCAACAGTTGACGTTTACGGTTTTTTCTACCATGCAATGCCACCCGAAGGCGGGGTGTTAACGCTGGAGGAACTCCACGACATCATCAAAGGGGTATGGCTCACCCGGCACGATGCTGAGCTAGAGGCAGAGCAAGTAGCTAGGCGGAAGGGGCGACCAAAGAGCGTCAAGGAAATGAAGTTGCAGGAGATCAAGTTGCAGGAGGCTGAAGATTATAGAACTGGGATGGGTAAGATCATGCCGTAGATTTGTTTTCTCAACACACAGCTTATTTCTATGCAGAGGTCGTTGATCTTACACATGCGCCGACTGTCAAGCTCTTTCGGAGATGGGATCAGAGAGAATTTGCCTACATCCAGATGCTTCGCTTCATCCGGATATCCAGTTCTAATCCGACAGAGTTTGTTGTCTCCAAACCGGGGAAGCACTATTCTCTTGGCAGCGACACAAAATCATCGCCTCAAGACCAGGATATGGATATAACTGGGGACGATTCCGTCCCAGATCTCATCACAGAGCCACTAGCACGCTTTTCGAGCACAATAATGGCAATGGATGGACCATTGTAGTTCTGTCTATTATCTCGCTTTATGCATTACCCTTATTAATAGCAGGTTACATAGGGTCTTATTACAAATATACCAGGATTGTTATTATACTCGGATGACAAAATCGGCTGAGAATCCAGAAGTCAATGCTTCTATACCGTCGTATCCCCGTTGATTGCTCACAACACGGATCCCATCCCGCACTTGATCACAATTGTAATGTGTGTGACCAAACGCCCACAGCGAGATCGGTGGAGCCCAGACAGGGTGGGTTGTCAGCTCGGATGCAAATGCCGAAATAATGGGGCTACCCATGTATTGTGGTGCTATCGTCCCATGTCTGGTGGGTCCGTGGTGAGTGAAGACGATGATGCGGCGATGCGGCTCCTGCGTTCTGATTATTGCGCATTCGTTGGTAAGCCACTTGAGATCTTCCGCATGAGCCGAGTTATATTTT
This sequence comes from Piloderma croceum F 1598, assembly GCA_000827315.1. NCBI lineage: Eukaryota > Fungi > Basidiomycota > Agaricomycetes > Atheliales > Atheliaceae > Piloderma > Piloderma croceum. Next base: position 549,535 of record KN832992.1, read on the forward strand.
TCGACAGTCCAATCGTGTACTCGGTGGAAATTGTGTAAACATTGTCGCTCTGCATCCTTGGTTACGAAGGACCACAGGGTACAACCGAGAATGGTGACATTTTCCGTAAGGTCATAACGAGTCCGATCGAGCAAGATGAATGTGCCCAAGGTCGGGTCAGATAATCGCTGCGCACGCATTCGACTCGCGAAGTCCTGTAATTCTACTCTGGCATGATCCTAGCCTCAAAATTAACTTTGCAGCTCGGCACATGATGTTGAAATGCCTCACATATGTGCTGTCATAGCCCTCATAATTTCCGATGACGTACAAAATATGCCTGTACTTGTGTAACTGACGTTCTAGGAAGTCATATAGGCCGCCGTGCACGGCAAGGCCAATATCGCCAAGCAAAGCTAATATGCGCGCCGAAGGCGTACATTCGAAAACATGGTAACCAGGCAGGACACCTATCCCTTCACGACGGGGAAAGAACAACTCCAAGTGAAGGTCGCTCATGATCTGGATGTCGATAGCTGCATGTACGTGCTTTTAGAGTTTCCTGTAAATGACATTACTGAACCACTCACGATTTTCAATGATGGATGGCGGCTGTTGCTGCTCGATGTGCTCTGGCTGATTTCCGTCATCAAGATATTGCCAATGTTGTCCTTGGCATAACTTTGACAGATGAATATTTAACCTAGATGGAAGTATCTGATAAAACGATCGCCCAGGATCAACGCTATGAAAAAGCGGGTCCAGCACGAAAACAATTTCTACGCCTGTTGGCAGAGTGATCGATACGTGACACTAAGTTAATGAGCATTGAGCATCCACGACGATATCCTGCGGGAAGAAAAACAGAGAATCACCTCGCGCTGGTGGATATCCACCTTAAGCGCCTCTTGTCGGACATTTTTTATGAGCAAAGATACCACGACTTCTCGGTCTGTTTGACGCCACTTGTAACTGAATAATTGATATGATTGTCAATCTTGAATGAAGGGGTCACAACAACAATTCAAAACTAACGGGATTTTATTCATCTTGGGACCGGAAGTGCATGAGGCAGGAAAGGACGAGAGTCGTCGACGAAAAGTGCAGCAAACTAGTAAATTTCGGGCGAACGACGTAAACTTGACGTAAACCATATCGGGCAACACCACATGTTTACAGCGTGGCGTAGTATGTTCAAAAGACTGCCTATGTAGTCTCGAGATCTAATGCGCGCATAAAGAGAGCATTACCTGTGCTATGTGCGCGTTATTTTACAAATTACCAAATACACGACTAAATATTGACAACATCAAGCAAGATACTCCATATCAATGGATTAGCCTCCCTCGGTCAACACTGGACTATAAGCTAACGGTGTTCTTGGCACATCCAAGTCCCAGTTTCTCCTCAACCGAGCATAGACAGCCTGAAAGCTTGACGAAGCTCCCTTCTCCTGCACAAGATGCAATGATACTTCGAATCCAGCATCGCTCTGAGATATGGATGGTCTGTGCACTTCGACTCTGAAACGCACGGCCTTCACCAACGCCACCGCACCCGCTGGGTCTCTGACCTCGTCTAGTTTGCACTTGAGGACGCCCAAACCTTCGGAATGTGCAAGCGTCACGCGAATGCCAAGTCCAACGAGCACCCGTCTGCACTCTTCGCGAGAAGTATATGCGTCATACACCGAGAGAAGGACAAAACTAGTTGGCTTGAACTTAAAGACGTCCCCAAACCAGCTTCGTCGAGGAGTGGACGGAAGCGTGAACGAACCGTCAGAGAACGCCGGAGAAACTGGAATTAATCCTTTTAGCCTCCTCATGTTCGTGCGTTCAGTCTTTGAAGGTTCCACGATTTGGACTCTTAGACTCGACCTCTTGACTCTCCCGGCGCCGCCAGTCCGCAAAGACGATTTGTGGGTGATGTCCCGAGTGTTACCCTGATTATCCCGGTTCTCTTTATCGGTCTCCGCAGTCCAATCGAGTGGCGCAGACCTCGGCGGTCGTCGAATGCTGAGTGGTTTGGTGCCATTGGTTATCCCGAGTCCATTGTCTGTTGGTAAGTGATTGTTATAATCCACAGAAGCGCCGTTTAATGTACCCATCATTGTTCTAATCCGTTCTGCAAGGTGAGGTTTAACGCCAGACAGAGTTGGTGGAGGCACAGAAGCATTCTGGACATTGGACTCCATAATATTTGGAGAGACGCCTACAGATGCACCATTCGCGTAGACAGCTTGGAGTTGGGAAAGACGAGCGCCAAGCTCGTCGATAAACTCCTTCATATTGGCATCAGGCCCTTCCGGTATAATAAGCGGCGGCATGCTGAGTGTCTCCAACATTTGGGAGATTGGGGAGGTAGGTGCAACAAACGGATCGGGAGAAGGAAGAAGTTGCATTGATGAAGATTGCGGGGGAGAAGCAGTGGGCGACCGAAGCGTGATTCGGGGCGCGTCCAGACGTGAGTTACTATCTCCAGAACGAGCACCTTGATGAGCTGGCGAAGCTACAGCGGCATTTGTATGGGATGGAGTCGACAGAGAAAATTGTCCAAGATCAGTCACTCTGGAGGAAGTGCGCTTCATACCACTCGGAATTGTAGGAGGCTTCAAAGCAGAACTGTGCTTCCTGCGACGACAACGCTGTCGGGCTTCCTCTTCTTCATCGTAGTCCTCGAGGTGCTTCTCTCGATACCTGACAAGTAGATGATACACAGCTTTATGCCAGTTGGGCTCGATAACTTTCAGCATCGCGATAATGTCCTTCTCCGCGGTTCCATGCCACAATGTACAAAGATTCTTGAGAATGTCCCTGTCAAGTTCGGAGTTGATGGAGATGGGGCGGGCAATTTCGTCAAGATTTGGCATCTTGCGATCCACAAGTTTGGGGGCTTGAGACCTGTAGAACGGATGAACCTGGATGTCGGGAATTGTGATTCGCTTCGAAACATCCTTCTGGAGCATTTTACGGATGAGGTCTTTGGCGAGTGGATCGATAGCATCAGGTATCTCAAATGCCCCAAGTTTGACCTTGTTGAGTAGCGTGACCAAGTCTTCGTCATCGAATGGTAATCGACCCGCAAGTAAGGCATACAGGATGACACCACAGGACCATATATCCGCCGCAGACCCTTTATATGCCTCCCCTCGGATGAGTTCGGGCGCAGCATAGTGTGGACTTCCACATGCGGTCTGCAGAAGCGAATCAGATTGTTGCCATGCTGCCATGCCGAAGTCGGCCACTTTAATATTCATGTTTTCGTCCAAGAGCAAGTTCTCAGGCTTGAGATCACGGTGAGCAATGTTGAAACGGTGACAGTAGTCCATAGCTGTGATAATTTGCTGAAAGTATCCCAATGCCTCGCTCGTAGATAGGCGACCTTTTTCGCAGAGATACTCGAAGAGTTCACCGCCTTCTACGTATTCTAGAATCAGATAAAGTTCGCTCGACGTTTCCCAGACATCATAGAGTTGAATAATGTTGGGGTGTTCGATAAGCTTCATGACCACGATTTCGCGTTCGAGGCTGAGGAGGACCTGTTCCGAATGTGCGGGCATGCTCTTGAGTGACACTCGAGACTTGAGAAGATCGATCTTGTTGACAATTTTGACGGCAGCGAGCTGACTCGTTTTCACATTGCGAGCGATTCTAACGCGACCTTGAGAGAACGAAACTGATCAGGACAACGAGCCGTTGAGGTGGTAAGCAAAACTTGCAGGCACCTTGGCTTCCTTTGCCGATCGTCCTCCCAATTTTCCACAAGCCTATCATTTTCGGGTCATCTTGCTCCCCCATTCGACGGCGATGTAAGCGGGGGGACTTCTCTTCAGACATTTTGTTGACAGTCTAAGGGAAGTGTGCGAAGAAGAGCAGAGAGGACTGATGAATGGCTGACGGCTGGCTCAAATCGTGTAGGATCCGAGAGCCGATCCCATAAGCCGAATCCGAATGCCGACATATCAAGACGCGCCGGTTCCGAGCGTGACTTCATCGCGCGCCTTTGCCAGCTTCCGTGTCCTTTCATTTCAGTTATATACATTTATACATAGACAGCCGAGCATAATGATGCAACCCACACCAGCCCCATCGTCTCCACCACACTCACCTCCAGCTCAAGATCATTCAACAGTCAATCCGCCCCAAAACGTTGACAGTGCCCCCTTTTCTGTTCTTGTTGGGCTCTTCTTGAAGCTGCAGACCGAGAAGAAGCCAGAGAGGCGAAGGCAATACCTTAATTCGTGGTTCACCGTATGTGCACAATAAAAGCTGAGGATATGTCTGTATTCAACAAACTGCAGCACTGGCGTCAGCAAAACGGATATGACCTTTATCCTGTCTTACGTCTCATTCTTCCCCAGGCATGCCTCTTGCTACTATTTATGTTTAATGTATGAGCGCTGAAGGTATGATACAGAAAGACCGAGAGCGTGCAGTGTACGGATTGAAAGAGAAGAACCTTGCTAGGACATACATAAAGCTCATTCCTCTCGGTATGAGAGATCCAGATGCCATTCGACTCTTGCACTGGAAGAAACCGGTGGATAAACCCACTGATGGCGATAAACCCGTGGGTGCCCCTTAGACATAATATTCTCGGGGTTTTGTTTGACCTTTCGCTGGTCATCTGTAGACCTCAGCAGTGTCCTCGGGCGATTTTCCCGCTGTCCTTTACGACGTAGTCAGAAAACGGACATCTGTAATTGAAGGATCTCTTACCATCGATGACCTCAACGAAATCCTTGATGAGTTGTCGAAAAGTATGGGGAAAGGGTAAGGTTCCGCTGCCGTCACCTATCTCTTTTATTCAGTCTGGTTATTCTCCAGTGATGTGCAGTCAAAAATTCTCCAGCGAGTCTACAATCGTGCAACCGCCGAAGAACAGCGCTGGATTGTCAGGATTATTTTAAAAGGTCCGTTGCTACCTTCAAACACGTTTACAGACATTTTGAATTTTTGTTCGTTTGTAGACATGATAATCTCCGTCAAGGAGACGACCGTATTTTCTGTCTTCCACCCTGATGCGCAAGACTTGTTCAATACATGCTCTGATCTCAAGAAGGTGGCTTGGGAATTATGGGACCCTAGTCGACGTTTAAATGACGAAGTAAGGCCCAGTCAGTATAGCCCTAAAACCAACTTGTCAACTCATTGTTTCTTTCTTTCTTTCTGGTCAGGATAAACAAATACAACTGTTCCGCGCTTTCGCACCCATGCTTTGCAAACGACCCACTAAGAAGATCGAAGATTCCGTCAAAGAGATGGGTGGTGGCGAGTTTATCATCGAGGAAAAACTTGATGGGGAGCGTATGCAACTGCACAAGCGGGGCAATGAATATTTTTACTGCTCTAGGTTGGTAGTCGTATCTCTCACCCTTTCAATCCCTAGCTTACTACAAGGCATTCTCTCCAGGAAAGGCAAAGATTATACGTACCTATATGGCAGTCATGTTGGCACGGGTAGCTTGACACCATTCATCGAGGCTGCATTTGATTCTCGCATCGAAAAGTTAGTCCAGGCCGTCTGGTTGCTTAGCGAATTGCATCTGATGTCGTGCAAATCAGTATCATTTTGGACGGTGAAATGCTGGTTTGGGACCCTGTCTCAGAGCGCAATCTTCCATTTGGAACCCTCAAGACTGCAGCTCTAGGTCTGTGTTCGATCTATCCGTATTACGTTACGTGGCGTTGATCTTGATGATAGATAAATCGAACAAACAACATAGCCCGCGCCCATGCTGTTCGTTTGCCTAATAACTAATAGATTATATATACTTACGATTATTTTTTTCTAAGTCAAGGTGTTCGACCTTCTGTACCTGAACGAAACATGTCTACTCGACCGTAGTGTTGCATTTCGCAAACGGAACATGCGGCAATATATCAAGGAAGTTCAAGGACGCATCGAATTTACCACAGAATTCAAAGCTAAGTCCGCCAAGGATGTGAGGCAGAGGATGGACCAGGTGATGGCCGACAGAGGGGAAGGTCTAGTTATGAAAGCCCCCAACTCTGCGTATGTTTTGAACGGGAGAACCAATGATTGGATTAAGGTATGTGTTCTCAGCCAAAAGAAGATTGGTGATGATATTGATTTTGGTCGATTGGTTCCAAGGTCAAGCCGGAGTACATGGTAGGTGGTGCACTGAACAGCTGGCTCGTTGTCTAAAGGCTTGTTGCAGGATAACATGGGTGAGACTGTAGATGTATTAGTTGTCGGTGCGTAAAGTGGTGCTGTGGCCTGGTCTATTTGACGAAAATGTCAATTGGCAGCTGGCAACTACGGCAGTGGCAAACGCGGAGGAGGTGTTTCGACTCTGATATGTGCCGTCTTTGATGACGAACATCCGAACGAAGAGGAACCAAAGTAACAACAACATTTTTCCTGCCATATAATTCTGACTCGCAGTGACAGGTACAGGACTTTTGTCCGGATTGGATCGGGTTTATCTTTTGCCGACTATGTCTGGGTACGGGCGAAACCATGGAAAACATGGGATCCAAAGGAACCTCCCAGTTTCCTGCTGACTGCTAGTAAATCTCACGATGACAAAGGTGACGTCTATTTGGAACCTGAAGAGTACGTGTTAAATGCTGTTACACGATCTCTATACTCATGGCGGGTTTGACACTTAGTTCGTTCATCATCAAGGTCAAGGCTGCTGAAATTACGAAGAGTGGTGAGAGTCTAACATTATATCTATGGACAGTTTACCATATCGTCATTGTTTACAGATCAGTATCATATGAAATACACCATGCGGTTCCCTCGCGCACTCAGCATTCGTGATGACTTGACCGTTTCCGATTGCTTGACGGCGTCGGGTTCGTACTTTCTGTCGTATACAAGTGGTCTCCTCATCTCACTTTAAAGCAGGTATCACAGAGACTATAATCTCAAAGAAGAAGAGAAAGATGGAAAGCGAGGCAGCGTAAGCAGTCCTTTCCGTTCGGGAGCTGAGTTTGCTTACTCTTCTATGTAGTGTGAGCAACAAAAAGAGGAAGAAAGTTGCCAAGAAGGTTTGCAACGCCTGGGAGACAACAGTTCTTCCATCTGAATATTCGCCTGCAGCCCGAGTTGATGGGACACAAGGGGCCGAAAGCAAATGAAATCAATGTCGAAAGCAATATATTTGAAGACATGCATTTTGGTGAGCCTATCTCTTCCAAAATATACTCGTGCAAAATGAACAAATTTTGGTTCCTAGTTGTCCTTGCAGATCCCAAATCAAGGACCGGACAAGATGATAGAAAACAACTGATAATTTCGTGCGCATTGTTTATATCTTAGACGATATGTCCATGCCAAACAGCTTCTTTTCCAGGATTATTGCCCACGGTGGCAAATCATGGAATGTTGTCAAAGACGTAGAAAACCTTTTCGTCGTTTACGGCGGTACGACAAAATGTCAGTCTCCTCAGCTCACCCCTGCGTGTTGATCCGATGCGTTAATATCACTTGCTTCAGTTCCAGAGATCAATCGCATCATCCAAAAGGAGACATATGATATTGTTCGACCTCAATGGATACTCGATTGCATCCAGCTCAATCAACTTGTCCCCATGAGCAAAAAGTGTGTATCACGCTCCCGTTTCTATATTCGATACCGATTGCAGCGCTTAGGTATTTCTTCCACGCAACTCCCCACCGGGCAGAGAGTGAGGAATACAACCTTGAAGACCAAGACATCCAAGTGGATGCACCTATGATCGAGAATGAGGACGACGACGCTGAATTCAAAGTTCCCGACTGGCCGAAACATAAGGATGAAGAGCCAGGAGATGCAGAGCAGCCTGATATCGATTCTCCCCTCGCAGACTGGTTCAAAGTGGAACAAGATGAGACGCCTGGCACCAGTGCCCGAGTCCACGACTTATCTGATACCGAAACTGAAAATGATTCTGACCACGAGGAGCTTCGTCCCGATGAAGGAGAGGACGAATGGCTCAAGATCAAGCCGAGCACGGATCGTCCTTCGAGCGATGAAGAGGTACGTCTAAAGTTTGATTTGTAGACATTGTTTCTCACCAGACGCGCCAGAACACCATAATTAAAGCTGAGGTATTGATTGGACGTGTAAATGCCTCTGCTTGACTACTGAATGCTCGCCACAGGAAGAGTCGGCTGCCAATGTTCGAATGGGCGAAAGTGATGCTGTTATGGAGTACGATGAAAATCTCATTTTCAGTCATTTGTACGCCGAGGCTTTCTTGTTTCCCCGATTTTTACTTAAAGAGCAGCAGATGTTTCTATCTAGACACTCCCGATAATGCTCGCGAGAATGACATGGGGGCCAAGTCCAAACACGAGGAGACTATCGTCAAGAAGTAAGCACATTTCGTTAAGGCAATCGGATAAAAATTTATCAACTATACCTATAGTTTTACTGAAGTATTGACTAAAATCACCGACAACGGCGGCAAGATAGTTGGACTCGACGAACCCAAACTGACCCATGTCGTTGTCGACAGGCTCGATACTACCCGTCGCGTGAAGCTTATGGAGCGCACGTCTCAGTGAGTCTTTCTTGATCTCGATTAGCTTGTGAACAATTCTGATCGTTCGGTTTCTTAAGGCCAAAACGACGACGACTTGTTGTCGCAGAATGGATTCGGGACAGTCTTGATGAAGGAACCTTGTTGGATGAAGAAGGTGAGTCCCCTTGCCCTTTTGTCCATGTATCGGAATCACAGCTGGACTGTAGAGTATGTCCCCTAAGAACACACAACAACTCTTCACTCCTACTGGTGCGCGATACTTTTCGGCTTCACGAATCAATATACATATATATGGGATCTATTGTTCAAGATATCATGTACATATGTCGATATTACTTGTAAGCATAAATGCAGTTCCAACATCGGGATGAGATAAGTAATGGAAGGAAACTCGTCCAGAAAAGTAAACCAATGACCAGTCCTTGCTGGCTAGTGTATTAATACATCAAAATATCGAAACAGGATGGTGATCTGGTATACAAGAGAGAAACCGAGCACTACGATTAACATTACCACCACTTTGCCCACTTCCCCGGGCTCGGCACATTAGGACTTTCATACAGGAGGCCTCTTTTCCCTTCATACACGCCCGCCGGACTATCTTGTCCGCCCATCTGTGCGCCCAGTCTCGACAGCTCTTCGTCTAATAACGCACTAGGATCATGTGGATCGAATATAGACTGCCGCGAGCCCGGAGTGCGGAATGGAGAGTCTTGCGAGTTGCCAGAGTTGGGGGCGTGGAACGCAAGCTTTTGTGGAGTGACGGGGAAAAGGGAGTTGTGTGCAGAATTTAGATGAGAGGCACGTTTACGGGAGGGAGTTCGTGTGCTCTCAGAGTCTGTCAGACCCGCTGGTATGCTAGTATCTGTGCTAGACAGGAAAAAGGACGATGAAGGAGCTGGCGGAGGTGGGTCCAGATGTGATTTGTAATGTACCAGACTGGCGGAGGGGCTCATATGCAGACCTTTGTGAGATAACGGGGTACGGACAGCTGATAGCTGGAGATATTGCATAGCAGCTGCACTTCGTGGAGGCGTGGTCGGTCGCAATGGGGGCATAGTCGTTGGCGGAACCAAAGGAAGATGGGAGTTCTTCGCTGACGGTGACGATGACGTGTTTTCGGTAGCCTTCGCGTTGGATTTACGATTTAATGTAGGAGAAGAAGCCACAGGTGGTAACGCGACAGATTTCTAGAATGAAGCGCGTCAGTCCAGTCCACAAAATACAGATGGCTGGTTAAAATACCTTGGCAGGGGTGGCGGGTTTCTTCTTTCCTTGGTTAATTGATTCATAATAATCATGTTTGTTAAGTGTAAATCCAGGTTCAAGTGCTTCGGCAGAAAGCATTTCGCTGAACAATTTGTCGTCTGCATCATCAGGATACAAAAGGTCGGGGCTCTCATGGCCAGTGTCGTCCATGTTATCGTCTGAAGGCAGAAACGGACTGGACGAGCTCCCATCGGGTGTCAGTCCTGGCACGGAGGCAGATGCGGACGAAGAGAGAGCTGGGGGCGAGTTGCTTGGTGGCTCTGAGTCGTATGTTGTAACGGACGAAGGCTCCGAGACAAACGAGAAACGGGAATACGAAGTTGATGCGGAACTGGTCGAGACCATCCGTTGAAAATTCGACTGAGGCAAAGGAGGGAAAATAATCTCCGCTGACATTGCATCTTGTTGTTGGATGCAACTCTCGTAGTATGACTGATGATGAGGCGTGGGACGCGTAGCCGGGAAGAGAGGATTTAACTGTGATGCTGGAACCAACGGTGGCAGTGTCGGTTGTAAGTTCGCTGCAGAAAGAGCCTCAGCAGCTTCCTTCTCGGCGGCAGCAGCAGCAGCCGACTTCCTCTGTCTCTTCGGCTTCCTGTCCCCACTCTCATCTGCAGTCCTCTTCCTAACAAGAGCTGCAGCCTTCCTGCTATCAACCAAGTCTTTACAATACTGCTTCCTAAATCCACCATTTTTGAAGCACTCCAAATCACAATCCCAGATGGCCCAGAGTGTCCTACCAACACTGCGTTCCCTGGTATGTTTTCTAAAACACGCGGTGGTACTCAAAACGTGCCGAATGGAGTTCATCCAGGTCGTCTCGCCTCGTCTGAAGTGCGGATAGACGATGGTGATCCAGTCATATATCTCCTGAAGGGTCAGCGCGTGCTTTGGGGATGAGAGAATGGCGCGGCCAACCAGGGCGGCGTATGATAAATCGGGCTTCTTGGACGAGTAGGGTCCGGGAGGGAGGACGTAAGGCAGCTCATCGTATTCTGATTCAGAAGGAGGTGGACCCATGGGACCAGGAGATGAGACGAGGTTGACCACACGCTTGGTGGGGGAAGAGAATGGGGATGACTGAGGTGGCGGGGAGGACGCTGGCAGAGGCGACTTGTAGTAGTTGTTCGTACGCTTAGGAGTCTCTGGAATTGCAAACGTGGTAGGTTGGGTCTGAGCAGGCGTGTTGCGCGTGCGGTATCGTGCAGGGGTTGGAGAGTCTGGGTTAACCGAAAATACATTCTTGAAGCCTTATTATTAGTTGTCCCAGAAAACATTGTGAACACGTTAAGTACCTGGCGAGAACTCGTACCAGTGTCATTGACGACGTGGTCTTTATAATATTTGCGTGGCTGCGGCGTCACGGGCGGGGCGGGCAAGGTGGTCTGCTACCAGTCGGGAAAAAATCAGCCCGAACGTCCCACGACGCGTAAACGCGCTCCACTCACTTCTGGTGGATCAGCCTCCATCGCTTCAGATGGTTCTGGCATAGAAACGCGTCGACCGTCGCGTGACTGCATGAATGAGTCGAGACTGAACCCGGCGCTGCTTGGCGATGGACTCGGTGGGACATTATTCCTTTCTCTCTCCCTCCGTCCCTTCCTATCCCTCTTGTTCTGTCGGCTCTTTCTCTCAATTACCATCTCCATACTATCCATATGGCGCTGCGGTACAGGCGACTCCACAGGCTCTGCTTTGACAGGCGTCACAGGGGTCGTCTGCTGGGGTGCTGGACTATCTCCGTTCATCGGCGCGTTCGCAACCGAGTTCGAGCGAGATAGAGACCGTGTACGTGTCGAGCCAAACAAAGTTGACCCTGGGTCACTCAATTCACCAGTCAAAACGCGTAATGAGTTGGCATCTTCTGCGGTCAAAAATTGACGCATCTGGTCGCTGTGTCGTAGAAGGTCTTCGCGAGTCAATCCCAATGACTGAAGGACCTGAGAAATGGGAGAAGGGGGCTTCTCGTGCGGGTCTGCCATCGCTGGACGTGGTTAAGAAGCAAGGGGGCAGGCGGGAGGCTGTCGGTGAATGGAAAACGAAGAGTGCGGTCGCGTTTGGGCGCAAATTTGATCTAAGAATGACCGTTATGCGTCTTGTCTGATGTGAACTACCTGTAAAGTGACCACACAAGTCCAGAGATTTTTTTTCTGGACTTTGAGCGGTGAGGAGGTGTGTGGTGTCAGACAAGGGTCAAAATTGACCATTTAGAATGTGACTTGCGTGACCTTTGCCGCATGTTCTGTCACGCCTGGCTTGTCAAATTCCAGTAACTTTGCCTCGTCGTCAACTATGTAATTTATAAAGGCTGTAGTATAATGCGATAGTGGCTTATTTGCATATTTAGGGCTCAATTCATTTTCGCGTCACACGAAAGTTTTTCAGATCCACCATGTTTCAGCGTTGTATTTGGTGGCAAAGTTCCAGTGCGTAAGCCTAGAGCGGGGTACGGGTCAATACAATATGTGGCGACTCGCCACTATAACTTAGTATAAGTAGGATGACTACTATACTGTTCTCCCTTCGTTGCTCAATACCCAACCCCTCGTTTTTGAACCCTGAGGGATGCGCGCGCCATGCATGCCTTCGAATCGGACAGACTGACCAGTCTGCATCATGATTTAATCATATCCGCAAGGACAGAATATGTGAAATGGCGTGATGCTCTGAAGATATAAGTCGAATGAGGATCTTATCGGTGAAACCGACAAAATCGTCGGAGCATCTGAGCTGAAGCTTCTGCAGCAAGGGAGAAAATTCAAGGATGCGGATTAAATCTTCCTCCAGAGGCGCCAGCCGGCGAATGTGATGATGAGGGTATCAGAGAGGGCAAGACGATCGAGTCAGCAACGAAACGATTCGTGACGGTGTGGATGGTGTTGACACATCGACATATTGCAAATGTACAAGAGCAGGAAGATGGAGGTAATCTAAAATTGGTGTCGTTGCCTCTGGCATCGATACGCAGAGATTGAAGACAAGTATGCTCGGTGAGAGGTAGCACTTGAGTCGACAGATGATCGTTCAGAGTCAAAGCGCAGTTAAAAATATTGAAACTTGTAGTCAAGGCACAGTCAAGGTCTCCAGAATGACCTGGAGGGGGAGGCCGACATAGAGAAGGTCGGACAACCGAGTCCAGAGAGGTCCGGTTTCCTCGCGTCAACATACATATCAAAGCTGAGGAGCTCGTTCGAATATATCCACCGCCCTCTCGCTATTCTGCGCATCACGAAGGACAAGGGTTTCCAGACGTGTGTCAGAGCCTCAGAGGCTGCTTCACAGCATGTATGGCCCCGTACTGAAACAAGCCTATGTCGAATTCAATGTGTTTTCAGCCGTTATCGGAACCCACCATAACATTTAGGAGTGACTCCATGGCGCGTTCGAGTGTCACTGGCAAAGGGTAGCCTACTGATCGTCTGAGCCACATCATCGACAGTAACAATGATTCCGGCTTAGCGAACAATTCAGCTGGAGCGAGATTGACGACCATAGCTTTGCCGATGAACAGGCAATGTCTCTCCAAGATCTGCATATCTGGCCTGGGAGCATCACAGCCCTCCTAAAGCTGAATCCACCATCATCGTTCGCTTGCTATTAATGCTTTTAGCCAATGACCAGACCAGACGTGGAGTTGTATGACTTACTTATGAGACTGAAAAAAAATTCGAATGGACTGGAACAAGGAAGTAGATGACTCGGTCTTCTACGGCGAGCAGAGCTATTCTTATGAACGCATGCCCCTCAAAAAATGGATGTGCAGAAGTTGCGATCATGGAAAGTTCTGCGTCCCGATCGGGTAATCGAACAGATCGGATATCATCGTGACCGTGACTCTACTATCGATAAACTCCAACTTCGTTGAACCTGCTTCCGTCTTCTGTGCAATCGGATTTGCAAAGGAACAGTGCCTCCCTGCTGCGTGTTCCGTTCGCTTGGGAGTTTACATCAAGAACTGTTCGCTTTGTTTAGGAAACCGCCGATTGGCCTTCTGCGAAGTTTCTTTGTTCTCTGGTGGCGCTCACGGGTGTATAAGAGTCGCAAAGCTCTCATTCTTCTTGTTCTTTAGAACTTTCATCTGTATCAATGGGTCAGAGACATCAAGCCTTTGTGATTGCTCGCGTTCGCCCGCACTCCGACGACCCCTCGACCCCTCCTAAGTATCGCTGCATCGCAGCATTCCACCACCAGTGGTGCTATGGACGCCTGCCACTCCACGCAACGCATCGTTTTATCACTCAGGTGAAACAAAAGGACAATGCGGAAATCATCCGCTCCGAAATTGCTGCCATCCAAGGCAAGTTCGGACGCTGGAGGAAAAAGCCTGCCCTGCCCTACTTCCCGTGCCCTTTCACCGCTTTCTTGCTCGCAACCAATTGGTCAGTTGATCTCGAAGATCCTGATGCTCCCTACGCTAGTGGTGTTTCTTTCACGAATGCAGCTTTGGATGCCGATATGGGCAGCGAAGAAGGAGGCGAGTATCTATCTACCTGCAATGTTTGAGAATAACGGTCTAACTCATCGATTGTCATCCGTAGACAATAATGACGGCATCTCGATTATTGATGTGACAAATCCGGCGGAACCGTCCTATTGCTTTGTGTCTTTTAAGAGAATTGAGAACGAGGGAGTACATAAGCCCCTCTCGGCGGAGGATTATGTTCGTGCTTATTATCCCAAGTATACTCCGCCCGCCAAGGCCGAGTCGAAAGAAACGGAGGAAGATACTCATCGTCGCGATCGTCTGGCCGAAGAGGAAGATGTAATTGCCACAATCGCGAAGCTCCAAGATGTGAAACTCATCGACCTAGGAATGCTTGCTGAGGCTTGGCCCGCAGAGTATGGAGTTAAGCATAGGAGAGACACGAATGCAGAAACGGAACAGCTACGGGTAGCAGATGTCAAAGTCGAATCGGACGCATCTAATCTCCCTTCCCTTACTGACATAACGATTGCGCCTGCTGTTGTGCACGCCATCCAGGGAGGCGAAACTGCGGATATTGAGGCGATGATTTGGATGCCGGGCAAGGCGTCTGCAATAAAGGAAGTTCTTCGCCGACAGTCACCTTATCCTGATCTTGGTATAACGTTGCTGGCGAAGGTCATCGAGAAAGAAATGGAGGTTGATAAAACCCAGCTTGACCTCTCCGGGATCCAGCTTTCTTCCACGCAGCTGGAAACGCTTATATCTTCTATGGAAAACATCGACATCGTCGATCTATCCCATACGTCTACCGCAACTGTTGATAGCATTCGCATGGTCCTCACCAAATTTCCCCAGCTCAAACGTCTAGTTCTCATCGAGTGCTCCTCAATCTCTTCGGATGACATCCGCTCTTTGCTGGAGACAGAGCCCAGTCTCTTCAATCATCTCGAAGCCCTCGTACACCCATTCTTCCTTGGAGTACTGAATGATATAGCTGATCGCTGCCCATATCCCAACGCCTTCTCCTACATCGGAGTTCACGGGCACAGTCTCAAAGCCTGCTCTCTTCCTTTTTTTACGCTCTCTCAAGTCATCCAAGCTCTGATCGACGCCCTCAGCCCTTTGGGCGACCGGTTCACATCCTATTCATTCTTGCAAACGTCTTTCGTCCTGCAAGCTGCATTTTCCTCCGTGCGGACACGAGGTCAGAAGTGGAGCGAGCGTAAAACATCCATCATCCCGCAGTTGTCGCTTAGGGCTTTCAACGGTGAAGGATGGGCTTTCGCTACCAATATGACACTGTTCGGTGGAGACAACAACTGTTATGGATTCCTTCGATTCAATCCACCCTCCCCCGTTGCGATCAACAATAATGAGGAAGGTAGCGAGGGAATGAAAAAGAGCCAATCTTCAGTCAGTCCTGATTTGACCTGGGAGATTCACGATCTGGCTTCGTTCATCGATCGGGTAACGTTGGATGGGGGAAAACTGCGGCCCGCGGATGAAGCTATCAATCAGCTGCAGGAGATACTAACTAATATTCAAACAACGCAGAGTAGTATGCGACTGATGAACGACGAAGATGTTAAATCATTCTTGAAGGGCGCATTCATATCTATGAAACATCTGTATTGACTGACCTTTGCTTCTTGAAATAAACATTGACATTGGCAATAGCGCGCATGAACAAAGGCTTAGATCCATAGCATCATATCAGAGAGAAATAAATGAATAAATTACAGTAGGATACAGGAATACAATGAAAATATGAACAGATCATGCACCGAAACTGCAGAAAAGGTTAAGCGAGTGACCACAAATGAATATGAACGTGAGACTTACCCGTAAAGTGTACGCCCTGATCGTTTCAGTGCGTAGACGACGTCAAGAGATGTTACGGTCTTCCGCTTTGCGTGCTCAGTGTATGTGACGGAATCACGAATGACCTACGAAGACGTTAGATAACGAGATGAAAAAGTAGTGATAGCAGCTCACGTTCTCCAAGAAGATTTTCAGAACACCTCGTGTCTCCTCATAGATGAGGCCCGAGATACGCTTGACACCACCACGACGAGCAAGACGACGGATAGCGGGTTTTGTGATACCTAAGTTGAGATAAGCCACAACGACAAGATATGTAAATAAGACTGGACTCACCCTGAATGTTATCACGAAGAATCTTGCGGTGACGCTTGGCACCACCCTTTCCGAGACCTTTTCCACCTTTTCCACGGCCAGACATTGTTAAGATATAAGTTGCTTAGGGGGGGAGTGAGTTGATGTGAGGTGCGAGTGGCGGGCGACGATTGGGTCGTCCGGATTGAGTCAGCCTACCTTATGTAGCCGACCCGGGTGGCTGTGCACAATTTCTATGTTTGTTGCTCGTTGATTGTCGCGACTGGTCATGTGACTGGCGCGCCCGCGTCCATATATAATCCCCGGCCGCTTTCAACTCGGTCCCCAACTACCCGCCCTCTGCCAATCTCTCTCACCGCGCCCTCTCACCTCACTTACATATATTCAAATGGCACGTACCAAGCAGACAGCACGCAAGTCCACCGGTGGTAAGCATCATCTTCGTTGTCTGTCCGAGTTGCCAGGTGCTCATTGTTGTGTGTCTTCAGGCAAAGCGCCCCGTAAACAGCTTGCTGCCAAGTCATCGGCGCGTAAGACTGCCGTGGGTACCATCTTATTTTTTAACTTGTGTTCGTTGCTCATCTGTCTGCAGAACACAACCGGTGGTGTCAAGAAGCCCCATCGTTTCCGCCCCGGAACAGTCGCTCTTCGTGAAATTCGTCGCTACCAGAAATCGACTGAGCTCCTCATCAGGAAGCTCCCCTTCCAACGTCTTGTCCGTGAAATCGCACAAGATTTCAAGGTATGTTCAATTTTGTGTCTACTCATTCCTTTTATTCATCGTTACAATTGCAGACTGATCTCCGCTTCCAATCGTCTGCCGTAATGGCTCTCCAAGAAGCTGCAGAGGCATACCTTGTCTCTTTGTTCGAAGACACCAATCTTGCCGCCATCCACGCTAAGCGTGTCACTATCCAACCAAAAGATCTTGCATTGGCTCGTAGATTGCGGGGAGAGCGATCATAGATTCGGGGTGTTGTTTGACGGTGTAATGGTGTATTTTATTTGTATCATTGCCTCTACCATAATTTCCAATTTTTTTCCGGCTTTCGCTTTCGAAGTTCTGTGTGAGATCA
This sequence comes from Piloderma croceum F 1598, assembly GCA_000827315.1. Lineage (NCBI taxonomy): Eukaryota > Fungi > Basidiomycota > Agaricomycetes > Atheliales > Atheliaceae > Piloderma > Piloderma croceum. Next base: position 566,919 of record KN832992.1, read on the forward strand.
GAATATCACTCGGAGTTGGCGGCCCGCGATTCCGCTACTTGAATGTCAACGCCCTCATGTTGATGCTATGGCTTTGCGTCGAGGAATTATATGTCTTCCAGCCGACTCCGAATTAGTCAGTGATGCAGATGAGGAAGTTCGCATACGGTTGTCACTTCATGCGTGTATCTCATACTGACGACGCAAATCGCAGGTTTTCTTTCTCTACACGAACCTCCAACATTCACCAGCAGAGGATTCCCTCTCAGATAGCTTTCGAGGCTTGGGTCATGTCAACTCACGCAAGGATACATTGTCTATCACCTTCGAGCTCAAGTCACCCGCACTTGAATCCGACCCTTCCGTGAAACAGTCAAAAAAGAAGCGGCAAGGCGGGGATAAGACTCTTGAGGTTGAATTAGCTCAGGATAAAACGGCTTTGCGAAGTCGTAAGGGAGACACGGGGAGTGTCCTTTGGACCGCCAGGTAAGTAGGCATCTCGAATGATAATATCTGGATCTGACACTTTACAGCGTTGAATTTGCGCAGGCTATTCTGCAGCAGCAACACTCACGACTCGATAATTCGTTACTTGATCCAAATGCCCTGGCAGACGCACACGTCCTAGAACTCGGGTCCGTCTCGCTTTCACCTGGTAGCTAGATTTCCAAATTGATGTTCTCTTTATTGAAAGCGCTGGCACTGGTCTTCTGGGCATTGTGCTCTCTCCTTTAGTCCGGCGATACGCATTAACCGATATTCCAGATCTGCTTCCTCTCATTCGCAAAAACCTGGCCCTCAATTTCAACGGCTGGCCCTCCCTTAAACTGGGCGTTCCAGGATCCAACGTAGAGACCGAAGCACTTGATTGGCTGCAAATCCACAGCACCCCTCTCCCCACTCGTGCGCGGATCTTTCCTTTGACAACAGGCCCCCTAGACCTGATCCTAGTAGTCGACTGTGTCTACAATCCCTCGCTCCTACCTGCTTTGGTCGAGACGATTGACTTTCTCGCTACCCCTGGCAAAACAGCGGTGCTGGTCATCGTCGAGCTGAGGCAGGAGGATGTCGTCAGGGAGTTTCTGGAGCTATGGATTATGAAAGGAGGGTGGGAGATTTGGAGGGTTGGGAGTGGATTTCTGGGAATGAGGTATGCAGTTTGGATGGGATGGAAAGAGTGTCAAACGAGAGCAGGACACGACGAATGATGTTCCCCATCTCAAACGGAGAGCTCTACGGAAAGAGGAGAGAGAGAAGGGGAAAGAGTACCGGCTACAACAATGACAGGTGAGATGTTAGTCGCTCTCAGGAGACGACACGCGACATAAACAGCATTCGAGAGCTTGGACATGCTGGACGAAACTGACAAGAACTTTTTGCGGGAAGAAATCACTCGCAAATGGAAGCAGCCGTGGACGTTGTATTATGCGAGTTACAGATTATTAACTACTGGGATGCATGGCTAATTCGTTTTGTGATAGATGGTAATCATGTCATCTATGGCGGCGGCAGTCCAGAGTATGGACGAAGCCGTCATCAATGGTGCTCAAATAATATATACAAGACAGTTTGGTATTGGCAGTGGCAGCTGTATGTCTCCTTCATGTCCTCTCCGATCATGGTCTGATGTTCTGGTTAGTGCACGATTCCGTACTCATCGGCCCGGTCAATTCAGCATCGTACCTGTATGTTGGATCCTCCACAAGTCTCTCATCATCTGATATTTCTTTTCAGTTGCTGCGCTGTCATTGGCTGCTGGTTAACCGACCCACTTAATAAGGCGCTTGGACGCAAAAAAAAACATTTTCGTAACCTGTGCCATTAGGTATGTCTCCTTTACACGATGTTCGCAAGCGCTAATCTATGATTTTGCGCAGTTTCTTGACCTATATCCGAGTGCTTTCACTAATACCTATTGGCATCTTATAATAGGCGACCTTCGTTTATCATATTTCCTCTTGCTTTTTGCGACATAATTTCCACCGGTCCAGCGCGCTTCTGTGCTATCTCTACTCTCTCGTCGTCTAACTCATCTCAATTTGCAGGGAATTTGGTATTGGGTACGTTGTATAACTTACATAATAAAAACGCGACATGATTGTAACGTAACTCACACCCTGAAGTCTGCAACCGTATCCGTATGTTCTGCAGAGTGTTCTCCAACAGCCATCCGTGGTGCCCTTGTTATGGTGTGTAAGTGGGCACTTGCACATCCATGAAAATCAAAAGACAGGGCAAATGTGGACCGCGTTTGGTATTATGTTGGGAGATTTGATAGACCTAGCATTCTATTTCGTTCCCAACAAGCCTGGTGCAACTGGGCTCAACTGGCGTCTCATGTTAGGCTCGGCCGGTATTCCCGCTCTTATCGTTTGCTGCCAAATTCTGCGGGGTCCTCGTTGGCTCATCGGCAAGGGACGCTATGAAGACGCGTTCAATGAGCTCCGTCGGCTGCGCTTTAGCAAGGTTCAGGCTGCTCGGGATCTGTGCTACATTCGTGTACTCCTCGAGGCCGAGAACGAAGTGAAAAAGGGCCGCGACCGGTGAGTGCGATGCCTCAAAACGTTAACTTTGTACACTTCATATTGACGATGTTCGTCGGAATCAAAGAGATGGTAATCATTCCAAGAAATAGAAATCCCACAATTGCTGCAGGGATCGTCATGTTCGGACCAGCAATTTTGCGGTGTTAATGTTATTGGTGCGGGGTTTGAGAATTTTTATTTGAAACACATTCTTATTTTTCAATAGCGTATTATTCATCCACTGTATTCGTTCAAGCCGGTTTTCCCCAAGTATTAGCACTCTTGTCGTCCCTTGGTTTCGGCTGATTAACTGGATCTTTGCGCTACCGGCTGTCTTCACTATTGACACATTTCATTTGGACGACGGTAATGCAGCTTCACAATCTGTAATGCATTTCACGACTCACGAACCTGTCTAGAAACCTCTTACTCTTTACGTTCCCCTGGATGGCAGTTTGTTTGCTGATTACTGGGTTCTCTTTCTGGTGCAAAACGCAAAAGGGACTGGTAGCCGGAGTATCCATTGTCATTTGTACGTTGGTTATTGTTGTTGCGATCTGGGACTCTAACTCCTTATGACCTCAGATCTGTTTGGCATGTTCTATTCGCCGAGCGAGGGACCCGTGCCGTTCACTTATTCTCCTGAGGTGAGTATAAGTGCACCGTATCGTTGACAAGCATGATTTGACCGTTCACATGTTAGGCATCTCCCTGTACATACGTGAATTTGGAATGCCGTACGCCACCGCCCTAACATGGCTGTACAATTTCGTGTTAGCAATATCGTTCCCGCCTCTTTTGAAGTCTTTTAAACCTCCGAGAGCCTTCGGCTTTTACGCCGCTTGGTGTCTGTGAGTCTATCGTCATATTTGTTGAGACCGCATTCACCAGCGCAAATTTTGGAGCCAGCATCCTCTGGGTCCTTATTCTTCTGTTCGTCCGTGAGACCAAGGGCAAGACTTTAGAAGAATTGGACCAAGTATTCGCTGTTCCCATACATGTACATGCCGCCTGTGATAAATACCATATGGTATCTGAACATGGGTTTTGCGTCAAAACGTGCAGGCGGAGCAGCTATACGAGATGGAGGACGACAGCATCCCGGACGACAGCAGGAAAGAGGACGTTGTCCACCAGGAGAAAGTCTCGGATCAAGTATGATGTTCAGTAAATAACACAGCTCGAGAGTACGTCACGGTTGTCTTTCTCCATGCAGACTTCACTTTGTCAATGGTGTACAGGGACAAATCAGGATAGGATAGAGAGAGGATGGTTGAGAGGGTTCTCCCAGAAGCACTGAATGGCGATGATACTCCGCATGGATCTACAGCTGAGGTATGCTCGTCGAACTGCCTTCCGTTGAAGGTAATCTCTTTCGTGGTCTTCACGGTCTTTGTGGTTAGTTTATCCCTCTCGGATATGAATTAAGGGTGCCATAGCAGAGCGTTATCGATTAGGGGCATCATAACAACGTCATGTGACATGTGGCAACTGATTAGTATCTGTAGTACTACCTTAGGGTGAGTTGCAAGGTCACCATCATCATCTGGTTCTCATTTGTATTGAGCACAGCACGGCATGACGGCCAGCGCTTAAGAAGAAAAAAAGAGTTTTTGCTTGCTGCGTTGCTGGCTCCTTTACACTGCTTTCGAACTTTTAACCAGCCACCTTGGTCTTCTTTTCTCAGTCAGCGCAGGGAGCCGCCATTACGAGTCGGGAGGATGTTACTCGCGAGGTCTATGTACGTAGACTGTTGTAATTCGGCATGTCTAACCTTATCACTCATTCTTTGAGTTACTGCAAATTCCAAAGGGACAAAGCTTGACCAAATTTTGTTCTTCTTGAGAGCACGATCCGCAGCCTGTCCCGTGTCCTTCAGCGAATCTGATTATATATCTGCCCTTTCATGAAGGCTTGCCCACCATGAAGGTAAACCGAGCAATGTGTGCAACGCAGGCTACGATGGACTTGGTACATTTACTCCTGACATATATATGGCTTCGTTGCACCGCAGCACCCAAAAATCTGTGCCTTTGGCCCAAAACTACGGTCACTCCCGTAGATGCGGTCAACTCCGAATTCGCGCCTACCTCGTGGATGAATTTGAAATCTAGAGCTTTGAACCCGGAAACTGTCAACCAGATGGCCCGAATATGGATGTTGACGCCAACTGTCAAGCAGCCAACAAGACTGTTCCCCATGTCGACAGATAGCTGTGGAGCGATAACCTTAACTGATCAGACTCCTGGTTTGTGGTGTCCTCGGACCACTCATCTGCATTGTCACTAGATCCATCTTCATGATTTGGGTATTTAAAGGCCACCGTGAATCCAGCTCAATAATGTGACGGTAACTTTGATCATCGAACATCGAGGAAGAACGACGTTCACCCTAAACCGCTGACAAGGTTTTCCGACAGTACGGAAAGTTTGTCTTGCTAGAAAAGCGCCAGTATCAGGTGAACAGCCAAGTTTGTGCAGAAAAAGGGATTATCGCCGAAGCACTACTACATTCGCGTGCGCGTGCATCAGGGTGAGTTAACAGCGACAAAGCCGTATCCAACAGGACTGTGTATTATCGATACCACTGGAAGACGATACCACTAGAAGAGTCACCTGGGGTTGACATGAGTATAGAATGCGGTCAAGACCGTCAAGTATCAGCAGCAAACTTTCCTGAGCGGTGTGAAGACAAGCCTTTCAAGTTAAAATTACAAATGTGGGCCTGACATAAAAGTCTCTCAGGAGAAGAAGCAATGAAAATGCTACATCAAATGCAAAAATAAGATGGAGTTTCGCATCCCCAAGACTCTGAGCTGGTGGTATGAATTTTGAAATTGGCCTGTCCATATTCGCAGGTTACGTAAGCCATGTTCGTAGTACCGCGAAACGCGTCTTTTCGACATTCGCCTTGAATTGTTTGAATCTATCAGACTTGAGTCGTTCTACACGTAACCCGCAGCACCTAGGACGACTTCCGACTTTGACTCGGTCCGAAAATCGTCGTTAACACCAGCGCAGTTAGAAATGGCAGTGTCACAACACTTAAATCTTGCACCCCCACTTGTGCATTCTGGACGTGTTGATGAACTTATTCAGCAGGGACAGACTCTCTCAGCATCACTATCTCCCTCGAGTAACTCTTTAGCAGTGTTTGTCACCAGCACCGTGCGTCTGCTGATTCGAAAAGCCTCGGTCTGTATTAATCTGACTGTCTCCCCATCTTAGGCGACTCGAGTTCAGAAAGCAGATCATTCGGAAGAGCAGCCAGTGTATTTTGCTAGTATCGATGCCACGCCATCGTCAGATCGGCGTCTGGTATGTGAACCCTTTGTTTGTTGACGTATTCATATCACATCTCCATTTCAGTTTGTCAGTGACACTTCTGTCATCTTTGCTGCATTCCGAAATCTGATGAATGCCGCTCATGACGAAAGCTTGGAATGGTAATAATGAATTTTCTTTATGTTGGATTTGGAATTGACACTGCATCGACAGGCTACAAAGCGAAAAGAATTATAATATTATCAGGAAGTTGGCGATTGACTATATCAATCACATCAAGGAATGCTGGATTCACGTTTCCGTATGTTCCATCGTGCCTCATGTCGCATTAGTTGCTGATACATCACCAGCAACCCACTGGCAGTCTGGAAAGCTCGCTGCAGTTTTCCAGCGACCATTATCGAAGCCTCTACACTTGCTTCTCCCTATTTGTGGTGTTGTATCTCCCTGAGTTTGGCCTTGATGATGCTCCAGTCGGAGATGATCTGATGGAGTGGCTAAACACTCATTTCATCGAACCTTCTACAGAAGAAGGCGATCAGTTGAGTGGTTTAGAGCGACCCTGGGAAGACGACACGTTTTGGCCATATCTCACGAGGTATATATTTGATCTTAAAAATGTTTCGGTTAAAAACGATGCCAAAATCAATGCTTACGGCCCATCAGAGCGACGCTACGTGGTCTTTCTAAGGCATCCGTCTTCTTTTTGGACATCCTATCCAAACACCCTTCTGAGGATCTCCAACGGCTCTCCAAGGAGTTGAAACCATTGATAAATTCACAACCCAACCTCCAAAACTTCTCTGCTGAACGCGATTTCGCATACTCATCTCGTCGATGGAATGACAAGGTCAAATCCTTGCGTCTCGACCTAGATCGTGTACCTGAGGAGGACAGGCATGACGGCTTTGACAATTGGTGGGACCGAGTCAGTGATATTGTCGGAGTCCTCGAAGGTCGGGAAGAGGTCATACTAAAGATATGCGAGGAAATTGGAGGGGACTGGAAAGAAGTAGCCGTTGCATGGGGCGTCTTTGCAGATATCCGATTACGCAGACAAGATATACCGTACGTGTGGTTGTTTTGACCTCTTTTCTTTTCTGACATTTCGGTCCAATTGGAATGTTGGTTTGCTTGTAGCGAAATTGTAGGACAAGTCTTGGATGACATGCCCCCCGATCCCACCAACATCGAAGACATGATTCACTCTGCTTTATTCGGTGGCCAACCCGCGAAGGCTTTAGAGTTTGCTGCCAAACTCGATCCTTGGCTTGCGGCCCATTTAGCGGACTTCATGGACGCGCTCAATTTGATTGAAACAGAAGCCGAAGAGGAGTAAGTAACCCTATGTGGCCTTTTCTGTCGCAAGAGTCTTACTGGCCATGAAGGTCCGGAGTTTCTCTTCGTGATCAATACACACTCGAATACGCAGATTATCTACATTCGGACTCTGCGCTGTGGCGTATTACCGTGGTCTACCTTTGTTCGTGCGGCAATATTGGTAAGGAGAGAGCCGACGAAGTCATACTACGTGTCCCTTTACAGCTGCGACGGAGGAAGGACATAACAGTGGTGTCCTCAGAAGAGGAGAGGATTCGTGCAGGAGACGTCGTAGGCGTTTTGAAAGAGGTCAACGCCACCTGCTTCGAATACCATCGAGAGGAAGTAAGACGCACTATTTGCAGAGTGTGTTAATTTTGTGCTCCCTGCTCTATCCGCTAGTTTAAAGCAATTCACAGATAGCGGCTCAGATCTTTGTTGAGGACAAAGATTTTGGTTTGGCTGTGTCTTATTGTGCTTCGGCCGAAGATTGGCCCGGACTTGGGCGCGTGGTCGATCGCGTTTTGGAAGAATATATTACAAATGGTGTGTCCACCCGCTTGCGTGCATCCACTTGACTGATCCACTTTCAGGCCCTGCACATTTTGCTCGTTATGTGGCGGACATTGCTCCATCGTTGCAAGCTCTTCGGTCACAGCCAGGGTCACCAGGCGTATTCGTCCATCGATTGATGTTCGCCGTGCGCTATGCGGGATTCCAACGACGGCGGATGGATCTGGAGCTCCAAGATGCGGCACTGGACCTGGTGGCAATGCTCCACGAGGATATAGCTCCGAAAGCGTGGTGGGGCATACTCCTCTGTGACGCGGTCGATTTTCTACAAGGTGAGCCAAAATCTTGGTCCTGCTGCTTATCGTCACGGTTGGCAACTTGATTTTTTTGGTTGAGTAGATCCGACGCTTTTATTTTCCTACTCTGAGGCTATCACTTTGCTCCAGACATTGCAGGAAATATTCACCAGATCTGAGCAGAATTCAGGAGATGACTATCTTAGCATTTTAATACGGACGATCAAGGGAGGCGAAAAAGAAGCACTGGACCGGCTAAAAACCGTTCGTCTGTGGTTGGCCCGCTATTTTGCCAGATGCACAGTAATTGGAGTTGGGGGCAAGCACGTTACGGAAAGGCGGTCTTATGCGGTATCATAGATTTGAGGCGATTCATTGTCTGCAATGCTGTCAATGGTTTACATAATTAATTTGGATCCCGATTCCTCCTGTGCAATACCCAACCTAACTTCAGGTCAGAGAAGATAAGATTGTCTTCTTGATTTCTTTGGTTCGTCTTACTCGTTTGTTTAGTCTTGCTGATCGACTAACGGTTTCTGTCAAGATATATAGTAAGTGCCTTCCGTCACCGTAGCGCAGAGAATTTGCTGGAACTGATATGTTAAAAGCTGATGAGTCAGATCCCAGTCCAACAGCAACGCCCTTTATTATTATTTATCTTCAGCCTTTTTACCTGCTATCGGATAGACAAGCTGCGGCTATATATCAGGTAATCTCTGTCCAGCATTTTCCAGGTGAATTCGCGAAAAAAGGTCGGCTCATTTATGTAACCTAAAGCTTTGGCTCAAAGGCGATAACCTACCGTCCTACTAGTTTTCGGTCGGGCCCATTTTGAATGTTGTCATTGGATCAGGTTCCAGGGATGAGGCTCTGGCTCAAGTCCCTTTGATGATCCCGGAAATTGGTCATCGATTCCTCTTCCTGATACGAGCGCTATTTGGAATCATGCTTCGGTACAAACCCCTGAGACACTGCTCTGTGTCCACAAACGATCAACCTCTAGACGAGCTGCGCCGTGTATATGGATATGGGGGTCTAATCAGAGATCGTCACGTATTGGTATTTATCACCACTGACATTCAACGAAGGTTCCCTTCAATCAACCACTCACTCCGCGTCACCACCTAGACAAGTCATTCGAGTGCACCACAGCTCTGTATCATCATAATCTTCAAAATTCTACTCTTGTCCAACACCTGCCGAAAATGTGCTACACAATAGTACAATACGCAGAGTATCGGTGTGGCCATCGTTACCCTACAAGACGTCAGAAGGTCTGCCTCGCTTCCGTTTAAGATTGCATCAGAGTCTGTTCATATCATTGATTCTTCCAGATAGACTGCAATAGCAAAAACTGCCGTTTCAGCCAAGCGCATACTACAGATGCCCACGACTGTGCTGCAAAGTGTCTTCAGAGGTAATCGTGTAATTGCTCTTTCTGTGTATCTTTTCTCAACGAAGTCTTCCTTGTAGGATGATGGCAGATCAAGGGCTGATCATGGACGTCGAACCGGCTGCTTGCGACTCATGCGTGTGAATTCAGTCGCTTTTGTCCTTTATCGTACGGACTTGCGGATTTCTGTAAGGGTCTAGATTGCTCCTAGTTTACTGACTCTCCTCTCGCTATATATTACATGCACCCCGAATCTAAAAGCCTTAAGTTTGCAACTCGGCGGATCTTGTTGGCCAACACCGCAAAAAAAGGGTAAATGCTACCCATATAGCTTGAGGCACATCGGCTGTGTGCGGCAATGATCGCTATCTCATTGGAGCCTACCCAATGGCCAAACTGCGTTTCACAAAGTGCGTTGCTCTATGACAAGGATTTAATGAATTGACGATCCGCACAAGAATTCCAGCAGGATTTACGAGGACTGCAGCTGATGCGTCCTCACGGCAGGTAAGTTTAAAAATCTTTCTTTTCAAATGCGAAGCGAGCTTAATCCGATCAGATTAGCTATGCCCAGACATACGGATTAGCTACTTATGCAAAAACAATCGTACCGCCTGCAATAGCTTCATCAAAATATTTGACGGGAAATTCTACAGGCTATAACATTTTAAATCCATCTGCGGCTCCTACCAACGAAACGCACGCGTAGTCACCAGATCTCTGCCTGTATTGTGCTGTGTATCATGAAGGATGGCGAAAGTTGTTACATAGAACAGAGCTCGCGAGTATTTTTCCTGAAGAAATCGGTAGTGAACGAGGTCAAATTTTGGATAATATCGACACCTTTTTGCGGGTGGCCTGACGGTGCAGTTTCGCTGCGACAAGACCTTTATGAAACAATATCGTACTGAAAGTCTTTAAAATACAATGGATCTGTCTTCAAACGCACGGATTTTGAAATATGCGGTATCTTGACACGACAAAGCTTCCAAAATAATCGCGAAAGATGCATGTGAGATCCTGAGGAATGGAGGGGTATCTTAGTCGCAAACGACGCGCAATTCGAACACTACACTCACCTTTTTGGGCCCCATCGTCACCAACCTCTCGATTTGTCCACGCCACATGGTTTTCTCGCCCGTTTAATCTTCGTACGGTTGATTGGTTGCTCGCATGGTCACTGCAACTTTACAGTAGATGTCAAACTCAGTCGTGCTTACTCGTCGCGATGTACGAGCGAACGAGGCCGATGTCCCCAATGATGGAGCAATCGTTAAGTCTGATCGCTTCCAGGACAACCTTCTGATTCAGCGCACCTTCACTGGCGGCCAGATAAACTAGTGAGCCCTTGAGTATACCTGGGCTCCATATGACTTGCCAGGATGCTATGATCCCGCATAGCACATCCGGTACGTCAAGAGCCGAATCTCAATTTCATGCCACTGTGAGACAAATCAGTCCTCGTCGTCGTGAGTCACTGAACACTTACTTCAGTCGAAGAAGAGTACTTGAAAGGTGACCGATGACATGGAAAAGGTCGTCACCAAGCTCCAGCGTACACTGACGTCGAAGTTTGCTGGCCAAATTTTAGAACTAATATTGTATTCGTCACTAGGAAAAACGTCTTTTAAGAAAATGTCATTGGACCTTGTTCTCAAGAATTTCCACATCACCTTGAGGCGAGTACTCAGCCTTTCAGTGGAGGATACCCTGGACGATCCCTTGGAATGAATATAGCAACTTTGAAAGGAAGAATATATTATTCGGGCTTACCGAGCGTAAGGTCCCGCCGTGACCAAATGGTTACTCCTTGGTGGGAGCCACGGGGATCCAAAAAGAGCCTACTATCCAGAGGTCTGAAATGCAATGATTGGGATTCAAACAAGGATGCTTGTCCAGCCAGATTAGGACCATTGGACCCAGTAATCCATATTCCTGGTAACTGTAGACATGGGATGGCCAACACCGAAGGTCGGTCCGGTCTGTGATCCTCGTGCTATCTTTGCGCTCGCTTGAATGTTGTTGTGTACACCGCAATCTACAGTGTCAGTGGAGCCGGCGACATGGCGAGGAGTGACAGCTGGTGCTACTTCTGGACAGGTCAAGGCGATGAGAGAACATATTTTAAGCAGGGAGACACCTCTGATTCCCTGGAGGAACTAGAAATTGTCTATGCACGTCTGCGATCCGATAGGCGTGGCCTCAATCGATGAATGGACGTTATGGCTTTTGTATTGGATATGGAAGGTCCTTTTCCTGTTTGCCGACAACAACAGGCGGCCTTCGGCAATCCGTTAGTGTCCGCATCCCGTTGGTGTGTCAGTTGATGTCCTGCTGATTGAAGGCGTCTGAAGACATCAGCAAGACAACAAACAAATTAGTGGCGCTCGGAGGTAAAGTTCACACCCCCTGGGCAATGTGACTTTTTGGACGCTTATCAATACTAACTCCCCGTTTTCTTCTCCGTCCTGTCATTCCACGAAGCTTCGAATCCGCGTGTGCGATAGCGGTCCTTAGCGGTCGTTGTTCTCCTGCCATTGTGAGTGACGGCCCGATTTTGGGTTCGATAGGCGACTACAGCGGACCTCACCGCTGGAATTCTTTTCTCTACAATCGAGCAGCCTTGATCCCGGGACTTTCATCACTCCACACCAAAAGAGCTTGCAAAATCAAACCTTCTGTACCGGGACTTCATCGGTTTGGCCTCGGAACCTGCGTTGACCCCAAAGGCTGCGGTCAGACGTCGCAGCATCTCACCACCGCAATATTTCATCCCATGTATCCGCGTCTTCCAACCATCAAGCCTTCCCCACCCAGATACCGCGCACAGATCTTAGAGGGCAGGTTTTTCGCAGAAAATGGCACCTGCCATGCTCACATTCTGCATCACTTCAGTGCACTTTGGTCGCCGCAATTTTTTGTCTTTCTCAACTCAAGCATGATCAGATGATGGCCATTGCCCTCTTCCCAGCCATCGTAGTCTGACGGAAATGTGAGTCTAATGCTGCTCGTCATCGACAGCCCGTAGCTGATTGCAGTCATCTGGGTGTGCGCTTGTGTACGGGATGTCGGCATCTTAGCACCAACACCATCAGTTCCGCCACTTCTGACAATCTCATGTCGTCGTCGCCGAAAGCTGCACCCAGTCTCCGACAGCTTGATCATTAAGTGACGACACGGCGTACAATTATCTATGGCCGCACAAACGCCCAACCCCCCTCTGACAACTGGATCTCAGCGATTATGCAGTGCCCCCAAGTGGCCTCCCCTTTTATGACTCAGGGACATCTGCCTTGGAATCACCTGTCGGTAGTTATAAGTTGACACCACAGTCGTTTATCCGCGCTCACTTAATCAACTGGAAACCCAGGTTACGATTCCTGCGAACTGGCGGATTGAGAGTTGTCGGAGGGGCCGGAGTCGTTGCGCTGCAGTGACCGCTTATATACCGCTATGCGAACCCCCCCACGTCATACCGCGGATCCTTTGGCCGTTTTTCCGATCGGTGGGCGTCGGTGACAAAGTACAAACCAGTTTAGCCTTTTCGTATAACCCGCCACTCGCTGGTGATGTCAGGTTACTAAAATTGTCCTCAATGTGGCTATTCCAGCTTCCTTGCCTTGTATACCACGATCTTTCATTTTTTCTCTACGGGCCAGCCAGATTATTGGATGTTGGCCTCCCACCATCTCAACGGTGCTGTTCATCTTTGCCTACGAATATTCCGCTGCTCATGATCAGCTCAAGATCAGCTTCCACTGACCGATGTCTCCGCTGTTTGTCTTTGTTATCTTGTCGTAGATGTGATGTCCGAGAAAATCACAAAGATTTTTCTTTTTGGTCGTATATATGGAGTCGATATGTTCAGACAAGTGGACACGGACATGAATGAGATCGCAGCTCAGAGATATGAAATCGCAACTGCTCAGATATGTCTAAAATTAGCAGCTGGATTGCATAAGCACGAAGAAGGAAAGAGCTTCACACAGTACTAAATATGTGGTCTCTTCGCCGTGCCAATAACTCTGGTAAATAGCTTCTTCGAGCCTTGACGCCGACTTTGAAAGTCCATCATCGCGAGCATGGGGTTGCCGGAAGATGGTTATTCTTCGTCGGCTTGGGAAACTACAGATAATTCGGACATAAACTCCTCCAGTTACCCTGCATATGGCCGTTCTACACAACCACACCCGCCAGTTCTGGACATTTCCCGAGATGATCCTTCAATGCCGCCAATACCACCTAAGCCAAGTTCCCCTCCTCCACGCTCCAGCTCTGACTCGGCATCGAGATGGCATGATAACATCTCTGTCACTGTGGAGCACCGTGATACTATCCTGTCGTCTATACCCAATGATTCTGCAAGTTTGGTGGAGACCACTTTTGACGAGAATGTACTCAGAGCCCTGTGCGAGTTGGACGTGAGCACCGCAAATTTCTTTGTCGGCAGTCTTAGGCCTCAATAACTCATCCGCGGCTTGGTGGTAGTGTGGAGTCCCGCTGCTGCTAGATCGAATAAAGCAGAGCATGGTGTCATGTAGGGTGGGTCTGCCTATAAATTATGCGCCGCATAATACAGCTTATTTTGGCTATTTGGCGCGTAGGAAGCTTCTGCCTTTCTCAAAAAGAGAGCTGTGCTGGAAGAAGAGTACGGCAAAAGTATGCAAAAGTTGTCTCGCACTTCGGCCGACGTTTACTCTATGAATGACGGGAAGGCTGGGTGAGATTATATCAAACTTAATAAAATGGCTCTCCATCACTAAGCCAAAACTTGTCAGAACATTTGTTAAAGCATGGCATACGGGCATGAGAATCCACGAAGCAATGGCCGAAAACAGACTACGTTTTTCGCAGCGGCTCAATGAGATGAGTGAGGAGCTAGCTTCTCTGGCAAAAGAAGTGGACAAAAATCGAAAGCAGGTGGGTAAACATACTTGGCTGGAAAGGTTTTCCCGCTGATGTGAGGAGCCGGCACTAGACGAAAGAGCTGGCCAGCCGGTATGAGCGTGCGTTGCAAGATTCCGAGTTAGTCACAGAGAAGAGCAAGAATCGTCTCGATATCAGTTCTGAAGAGCTAGAGCGGGTCTTGTTGCAGAAAGAAGGTGAATCCTTCAAAGACAGTGCAGTTCAAGGGAGGTCCCAGGGTGCCAACAAGCGTGTTCTCGGAAAAGCTGTTGCCAAAGGAGGGCTCCTTCTTAAAGGTAAAAATCCAGGCAATGTGCATATTCATATTTGGCTATGATGAAACTGGAATTCCTGATTATCTTGGTATGTAGATTCAAAGACAAGAGGACGACGTTAGAGCTCGCCTTTCGAGTGCTTCTGACGCGTATCGCAAAGCTGTCACGGATACACAGGCGACAAGGCAAGAGTACTTCAACTTCCAGCTGCCACGAATATTACGAGTTAGTACGACTACCTACCGAAGCGACCTTTATTGATTCTCGATAAATCAGTCTCTCAAGGAGTGCGCCGATGAAATTGACCTTGGAACACAATATCACCTAACTCGATACGCCTTTCTATTCGAGAGTATATTACTGAGCGACGGTTCCACCTTGATTCCTCCCACTGACGAAGATGGTGTGTATTTAATTGTCAATAGCAGACACGGCAGGCTTAACGGTTTCCTCATCAGGCCCTGGACTCAAGGCGACAATTGAGTCGATCGACAATCGATCTGATTTCAAGACATACATGCAGAACTATGCTTATGCTCGCGGCAGTGCACCTCCGCGAGGTCCACGACGAGATGGCCCAGCCGAAGAAGGTTTCGTGAGTAGTGAACCTTCTTACTACGTACACATTCTCAGTTTCTGCAGTTGCCGCCATTACCACCGCACGGGGACCGAGTGCATTCTAGCACTCAAGCCAACGCCGGCGCACCGAACACGTCCAATTCTCAGACTCTGGATCGAGGCAAACCAACATTCGGTGTCGACCTTGCTGTACAAATGGCCAGAGACAATGCCGAGCTTCCACTTATTATGGAGAAGTGCTGTCAGGCTATTGAGAAATATGGTATGCGATCCCAGGGTATCTACCGAATTAATGGCACGTCGCGAAAAGTCGCACAACTGAAGGAAAAGTTGGATAAAGGTTCGACCTCATTCTCTTGTTGGTTCTGATAGCTCGTTGTACTTACAATATCCTCAGACTTAGACTCAGTCAACCTGGACGCTGACGAATGGTCTACAGAGATCAATAATGTCACTAGCGCCATCAAGTCGTGGTTCCGTGAACTGCCAGACCCGGTATTGACCCTTGCGCTACATCAAGGATTTATTGATGCAGCCAGTAAGCCTTCTTCCACGTTCCCTGCGGTAGTCACTAACAAGGACATAGAAATTGAAAATGACCGTTTAAGACACATCCGTTTACACGAACGGGTGAACGACCTCCCAGATGCCAACTATGCTACTCTTAAATATTTTCTGGGTCATCTGCATAGGTATGTAAATCACCCGGTAAGCTCTGCACGTTGCTCACACCACTGGTACAGAATATCGCAGTTTGAAGCAGAGAATTCAATGTCTCTTCAGAATCTAGCTATCGTATTTGGACCTACACTATTTGGTCAGATGGCACCCAGTACGGGTGCCAATGGCCAGGCGCACGGGGGGATGGCAGATGCTGCGCATCAGAATAAAGTATGTAATGGTCGCTCAAGTGTCTGGCTACTTTGCTGATAAATAATCAGGCCATACAGACTATCTTGGAACATTATGCCGACATTTTTGTCGAGGAGCCTGAGGCTTAAGGCTGAAGCCTGGTATCTATTAGCATTGACCCAGCCCTGTGGAATCTGTATTGTTAGACCATGGATTTTCTTTAACATGTTCGCTTCGCCCTTCAATCATCTTCATTTATTTCGCTGCTATTTGGATAATGGTGTATGTATATAAATTATTATCTGTTTCAATGCACGTTTCTGGATCCTCCCTCATCCACATTTTTAGGCCAAAATATATTATGTAAAACACTCAACAATGAGGCTTTTGTTGACCGCCGAATTTTGGGGTTGCCGGTATCGAAGCTCTGAACGGATTAGAGGCGAAGTTAGTGTGCATCTGGAAACGATGTGAGTAAAAGCTGTGCCGTGGATGATAGGCGTGACCGTGACTATGCGCGTCTTGTCACGCTCTTTGAAGAGTCGTTGACTCACTCCCAACAGCCACCTACTTTTCAACGTCCAGGCAGCTCCCCAATGTCCTCTCGCGAATCAGACCGCATCAACTCGGCGCAGCAGACTCTGGATAGTCGGTATCATATTCCCTGTCATGAGCTAACCGGCAATTGAATCTTGATCATCCAGTCTTGTTTGACATCTCCCAGCTACTTAACACAAAGCTGGACAAAGAGACCCTCGCAACATGTGTAGGCCTAATTGAAAGCGGTGTCAATCCCGAAGCACTCGCGGTGCGTGCTTGTGCCATGCTGCAACCTCTTTGCATATTTAACGTTATCATAATTCTTCAAACGTAGGCTGTTATCCAGGAACTGAGACGTGAAAGTGTCACGTTGAATGTTCAAGCTGCTAATGCAAGATGATTGGTTATGTATCTTGAAGGTTTGTGTATGGCCGACACATGGATAATAAGACGAAAGGTCATACGTGTTGTGCACGTCGACGCTGGCCTAGCCGATATTTGGTAGGCTTTAGGCATATGAAGGCATCAATTGAGCAAGGATTCATATGATTTGTGTAGGTACTACGATCGTTTGCTGTCCGCACTTCTGACTTACATTTTCCCAGACGATATTTATTGGGTACCAATATTGTTAGGAAGTCTTTGAAATGTGTAACTTCTGCGTTCAAGATATGTTGCAGACAAAAGGTCGCTTGTCCGGCCCTCGATTCGCTGTTTTCTGTGCTCTCACCTCTAACTACATGCTGTTGCCCACACACTTTAGAATGGTGCAATCGATGAACATGACCTATTGTAAGCGACACCAGCCCTGAAGTTCTACAACAACCATACACCCACTCATCCGTTCATGCCAAGGTTGGTTCAAACTTTTGATCTTTTCCCTGATGCCGCGTTAGCAAAACAGAACGAATACCCCTAGTGCTCTGCGTACACATGATCCAGAGAAAATCAGAAAAGGTCAGCTGCTAGAGGCCAATGCGATCATGAACGTTTTTGCGCCTATTATGCCAGGCGCTCCGCTCCCTGCCAAAATTAGGCACGGAGGTGCGAGACGATTGCTATTTGTTCTGGTGGGTCTTGTGGTGCATTACCGTCCGCCATCTACCAGTGTTGAAGAATGCTGAATGTCAGGCGATCCCCAATCTCGAGATACAAAGCACAGTGTCAGTGTCAGACCTTCTGTCCGGCCTGCATAATTAATTCCCACAGAGAAGATATGACATAGGACAGGAACTTATAGAGGTGTTTAGAGTATGAAGAGGCCACGGCAACAATGGTAACGGCATCGTTCTGAATCTTCGCCCCCACTCCAACTCGCAAGCCAATCTAATGCTAATTGAGAGGGGACAACGTAGTCTTGACGGCCACTGTGGCGGTTGCCTTGGTAGGACGTGTTTTGGTAAGTTCGGATAGAACAAGTCTTTAATGAATAGCATCATGTAAGTAGAGTACTACACAAGAATTTGTCGTTAGTGATTCCGGATGCCACCGAAGACAACAAATGAAATATGTCGGGTGCCTGTTATAAAAACACCAGAAAGCTTACCACATCTCCTTCTACCTTCTCGGCGGTGATACAAGGTTGGCCACGCCCGTTCAAAATATTTTCTTAGCCTGTCGTTGGAGTGGCAAAGGGATAAACAGCATCACCAAAAAAGGCGAAGCTTATGCCGCGGCCAAGCTTGACCGAAGCGGCAGGGGCAATTATACTGAACTCCTGATCACTGACGGGTCAAGATAACCGCAACGATCTCTACCGTAATTCACTCATTAAAGGCTCGCAATCCCCATGCAGCCTTCGCCAGTCGAAATCCAGCGCGAGGTCGAGGCTCTGCGCGATATCAGGCGGCGTTCTACTGCGCAGGGCGGTCCAGGGAGTCTTGTCCTGGATCCCGATCTTCCAATTGAATCCTCGCCTACCTCTCCTTCAGCTGGCTACTGGACATCAGGGACGAGTCCTGGTCTGACAGATGGCGACTCGAGCAGCAGTTCACATGAAGATAGCTCGAGCTCGGAACGTTCTAGTGCAGACGACCCGTTTCACCTTTTCTGGGTACCTGCGAGACTCCATCCAGAGATCGCACCTACAGAATTTCGAGCTTTTCTGAAGGAACATGCGCGTAACCCTCCTGCTGAGGGCGCAGGAGGCCTCTCGCGGTCTGCTTCCGCTGCGTCGGGCTCTTCTTCGGGACTGGGCCGGAGAACGTCATTGCTCAGCAGGCAATACCGCCCCACCGAGAGTGACGGTTCCGAGGACGAGCAGGTCCTTCCACTACGTCGAAATCGGAGTAGTATTTACAATCCGGGACCACAGCTCACTATCAACGACCTGCAAAAGCTGGATCAACTGGCAGAGGAAGCTTCCGAGAGCGATGATCCCACAAAGCTCAGGAACATTCTCAGGAGAAGTCTTAGTCTGAATGTTGCGCCTTCGGGTGGGTCATACTGTATCATATTACAGTTTGAGACTGACATTCATCCGATGCAGCTATGGATACGATGGACAACATGCCTGACCCGGGTGAAGATGCGGACGCCCCCATTATTGTCCCTCGTCCGGGTCAAATCCTACGTCGGGCAGCACGTACAAAAATACGTAAACCGGGACTACCAGGCGATGGTGGTGGCCATCGTTTCGGACAATCCACTAGACGTCGGGCAGGTGGTGGACGCACAGCTGCAACGGCCGAACAACGCACCTCGAGTGATATGTCCTCGAGCGATCACGGCGAACAACTCGAGCCGCCAAAACGAGGACATTTGTCCTCCGACGAAGGCCCTCCTGATGATCACATACAGTCTCCTCCGCTTCGCCCTGATTCTTACAGTGAGGAAGCATCATCCATTTTTGATGCTTACGTGCAGGAAATGGAGGAAGATGAGTCACAGACTATAGTCCCTTCTCCAACCATATCGCCCCCTTCACGGGTGTTTGTCACCTCCCCCCCATTACCAGCGTCCATCGAACTTCCCGTGTCGCCGCCGCCGCAATCACCCCTGCAACCTCTACAGCCAGTATCTGACCCAATACCCATCTTAGCATCTCCCACATCCCGCATTATACACCAACCAAAACCTCAGCATGCCGCTACCCTTCGTCCACCAACAACACAAGAGCCTGCACGTGCTACTTCTCCCGAGGCTTCTCGCTCTGGCGAAGGGTCTACAATAAGTAGGTCACACTCTCCTGGATCTGAAACTGCGTCACTCGTTTCAATATCCCCGACTCCGAAGAAGGAAAAAGACAAGAAAAGTTTGTTTGGTTTCGGTAGAGATAAAAGCGTGAAGAAGGCTGGTAAGGAGAAAGAACGGGAAAAAGAACATCGTGAACGGGTAGAAAGGGAGCGAGAGGAAGAGAAGAAGAAGGAGAAGGAGAAAGAAGGCGGATTCTTTGGCTCATTTTTTGGGGGGAAGAAGAAGCAAGATGATTCTGCTACCCAAGCAGGCGCAGGACGCGAAACTGCAGCGGCCTTCGGTGTCTCAAAGTCATCAAAGTCTAACGTCTCGCCAATATCGCCACAATTAATTGCAGCCGACGGTTCCTACGCTCGATATCCTATCCACGTGGAGAGAGCGATCTATAGGCTGAGTCATATCAAGCTGGCGAATCCACGAAGACCTCTTTACGAGCAAGTACTAATCAGCAACCTAATGTTCTGGTATTTAGGCGTCATCAACAAAACGCAAAGTCCGGGGTCTCCGGGATCGGGGCAGCAGCAGCATGGGCACTCGTCTGCGGACAAGGAGGTTAAAGAACGCGAACAACACGATGTGGACGAGCAACATAAAGCCGAGAAAGAGAAGGAGCGCCTGGAGAAGGAGAAGGAGAGGGATCGGGAGCAGCAACAGAGGAAAGAAGCGCCACCAAAGCGCGGGAGTCTCACCAAGAACACATCTACTGGTGCCCACGGTGGACGCAGAGCAGCAGAGATGCCTGTCAGAGGACCCCAGTACGAGATGCAGCATCGGGTTATGCAACAGGAGTATAGCAGCCTCGGGTCAGGGTCCTCACCGCCAATGTCTCCTCGATCAAGCAGCGGGCCACCTCGGCCAGGTCAACCGCAAAATACTGATGCGTATCATAATTTGGGTGGAAATCAACAGCGACCGCCCCAGTTGCAGCTGCCGCCTGGCGCTATGGCACCTATGACTTCCGAGATGTCGTGGCACTCCTCATCCACTGCTGCTCCCCTAACGAAGCCATCGCCTCGTTCATCCTCTCCTCCGCTGCCACCGTCTGAAGGACCTGCTTCTTCGGATGTCCTGGGACCTTCTGAAGCATTCCCAGCGGCTCGCCGATCCAGATCGCCACCTCAGCATAACCAAAATCGGTTTGCACCTTCCCCAATTCACATGCCCGACCTATATATTTCACCGACTCCGGTGATTGCCAGTAATGCACCGTCACGATCCCGTTCAGCAACCGCCACAGCCCCCCCAACCCAACCACCCGTTCTGCCGAATGGTAAACTCAGGAAGAACATGAGTGCGCAGGCCGTTATGGCGAACGGACGGAAGCCTAGAAGGAGCGATCCGACTCATCCTACGGGCGAGGAAGAAGATATGCCATTAGCTGTTTGGCAGCAACGGCAACGACGATGAATCTCCAACCACGTCGTGTCTACCACGGTTTCCCATATCTATTCGTTATCTCTGGATCCATTAGACTGTTTCACCAATCTACTATTGCTTTATCATGCTTCCTTTTCCGTCCATGTCGCGCACGTCAAGCTATTTTACGCACTTCCTTCTGCATGCACCTTGCCACTCGTATTCACACTGCAGACTGTTCCTACTGACACTTGCGATGGACTCGTGGATCGGGCCTTCCCTAAGCCTACATATTAATTGCGGGCTAATTTGGACTTCTGCGGACTATTTCCAGCATACAATACTATCGCTCCAGCAATTTTTATATCCAGCTTGTACTTTGCATGGCACCTTGCCTTGGTGCGAAAATCAATGGAATCTTTCATATGATGTTATGAGTCCCAGTCTCCATTGATACGTTTGTGTGCTTCATTCACAAACCATTTGAATACCAGTGGCCGACGTTGTCGTCCAACACCAGCCAACACCTTGCTTTCGGTACAACCATTACGAAACAAATAATGGTTACGTAGTTGATCATATAACACACTTAAAGTTCAATACATGTCCATGTATGTAGACAATGAAGAAGCATTCCGCCGCTCGATCGGGTACAAAGTGCGAGAGAGGCGAGAGAATCCGTGGACGTCCCAGCTCTGGCCGGTACAGATCTGCAGATGTGTCTGGCCAATGGTGGCCACCATGGTTACTTTGGTAACTGCACAGCCACAGCTTCCTGGCAGGAGCCGGCACGTGTGAATATATCGTACATTGTGTATTGACAGTTTTGGATTATTAAGCAAATAACTCGCAAAATAACTCGAATTTCAACTCGGGGTGACTTTGTGCTTATTTTAATTATCTCATCAGTGTTCCTCAAGTCAGATCATGCCTTAGTTCCGATCGTGATGGCTTGTGATGACAACTTAGTGCAATTAGAAGCAGGGTTGCCTTGAACTGCAAACCCTCATTGAAAAAAGGGCATTTTAAAAATAATTAAAGTAGTAAAAAAGTCCTAACTAATTATATAATTGAACTCTGGTTGGGGGGAGGTTTTTTACTTCCAGACGAGAAGGCTGGCACTCGATGCGCGCAAACAGCAGGGGGCTCAGTGGGAACACATACCCGATCAGGAAATTTGGTGCCCCCAATTGTCTGGTGGATCCACCTGGCACTTTCCTCAATGGGCAGTTACCCTGACCACAATTGTATACTGGCTCGGTGCCGCTGGATGATCTACGAGGGGGTGGATGGATCTAAGCGCCGAAGACTCTTTTGTGACAACCAATTGGTCGGGTACTGCACCCTGGAGAAGCAACTTCAGATAAACCTCATATGAATCAGGTATGACTATTGATCCAGGTGTCAGAGTTTTTGACTGATGAACTGAATTGAAAAGAGTCACAGTCAGCAGCTGGTACTGAGAATTGCTGGGTTCAATATCATCAAATGCTTTGGCTAGAGAGTTGTCCTCTGCATAGGTATGAATCTCCTTTGCATTGCCTTCCTTAGCCAGAGTGCACTTGGCTGATGTATGGTGCAATGCACTTAGTTGCTGCCTACCGTGTGCAATCTGACTAAAACCAAATTAGGAAGGTCAGTTTTCCCTGGATTTCTTATCCCTTCAGTAGAAATGCTTCTTTTGATGCAAGGAACATTTCCTCTGAAGCAATTTTGCTAAAACTCAAAATTGACGGAGTTATTTCTTTTGCACCTCCCCAATTTGGCAGATATACCATATATCGTAGTATAAACAAGTGATTTATTTCCTAAAAGGGTGATCAGCAGAATATTTTTGTCAGTCTGGAAGCTTTAAAAATATTGTTCAGGATGGTAGAACATGCAAAAATGCATCAGTCCATCTGTTGCAAGCAATGCTGCCAGGTCTGGGATTCAAATGATAGATTTCAAAAAAAAAAAAAAAAAAGGTCCTGACCAAATTGGCGGCTGCACATGGCAGGCGGTGACTAAGTTCATTACACCATAGCCTCACGAACTTGTGACTGAACTTCCAGTGAAAGCAACAATAGTTCATGTTGAGTCAAAGTGACTGGTGCCTCCATTGTGCAATCATAAACATCTGCAGCAATCTTTCCATTGTAGATGGGAGGCAAAGTGCGGTACACTGGTTTGACCTTTTTCTGAACTGAGGGCTTCAGTGGTGCACTGAAGTTGCAGTTCTGAGGAACAGCATAGGTTGCATCATGTCCTCTGCAAAAGGATGTACTGGTGGTTCAGGCTACAGGACATTTGCTGACCACTCTGGCTCAGGCTGAGCTGCCTTGCACTGAACCAGAATAACAACCTCTGGCTGCATAGCCTTCTTCTTTACAGGTCTGACTGGCTCTTCTTTGATTTCAATGCTAGGTTCATGATCCGCAGGTGAAGCTGATTGCTAACACCTTTGCTTGCCTTTATCAGCTTTGTGCTGAGCCTTAGTGTGGACCTGAGGCTCAAACTTCCAACCACACAACTGGAAGAGTTTGCGCTCAAGACTAGCAATGCAGTCATCGGCTGAGAGCTGCATTACAGGCATCAGTGACTGAGGGATAAGGTTGGGGTGGGTTTCCCTAGTAGCGACAGTGATCTGTGGAGTCTCCATAGTGCATGAAGATTTGATGCACTGGAAAATGCCATTAGACAAGACATTGTATAGCATCTGCAAAGCTGTGAGTTGTCCAGGGTTGTGGCAGTGCCATTCCTCAATGTGCTCTTTAAGGTATTTACAAGGGATCTCTCTTGGCATGAAAGCTCCACTAGGTAAAGTCACCTGTCCCTCAACATTCCTCTTACACAATCCACTCTTTGTATCTTCCACCACTTGGTTACAATCACGGATGAAGTGAGGTCCACTGCAATAGTTGCAACTGGAGGATGGGTCAGAATGTGGTGGCTGACTGAAAGATGAACCACCCTGTGACCCACTATTGTTTCCCACACTGTTTGCTGTGAGAGCCTTGACAAAGTACTCTGGTAATGCACTCTAAGATAGCAGTGAGATCCTCAGTTTTGACCCCATTGTTTGCGCGAGTGAGCAGTGAGTTTGTGGCAGGTGCTGATAGTGTCAGAGGAGTAAGGAGATTGGAAGGAGTGCTGTGGAGAACATATCATGCTACTTTGTGGATAGCATCTAGCATATAAGGGTCATTGGGAAAGTGATCCAGAAGCTTTAGCTGAAGCCTCTGCAAAATGCATATCCAGAGATTGGATTGAAACCCATGGACAAAGGCCCTACTCTGTTCTGCTTTGGAGAGACGCTGCTTGCTTCTGAGAAAGGTAGTGATGGTGTAAAAGTGTTGGTAATAATCACCAAGGTTGGCAAGAGATAGAATGCCCAAATGCAATCACTCTCTGACCAGCTTATCCATATCCACAACTGACCACTTACACTCCTTTTCCGATCCCAGATAGAGAGCATGTACTGCTTTCACAAACTCCTCATAAGTAGCACCCACATCCACAAACTGACTAATGAACTCCCAAAGGTCTGCTGTGTCAACATCCACATAGCGATGGGCATGCTTTTTCTGTGTGGCAAAATCCACGATTCTGGCCCTTGTAAACATGAAATCAAGGTCCACAAAGAAGCAGCAGAGTTTGCATGGTTACTGAGGATCAAACTGTGGCGCCAATCAGTTGCCGCACACTGACATAGGAATGATAGGCTGAGCACTCATAACTGATGTAATGGTGGGGGTTGAAGTGGATTGTAAGGTTAAAGATGATGGTGTGGCTGAAAAAGCTGAAGGTGACAGAGTAGCTGATATGGTTAGTGACTCAGGGGTGGCAGATAATGTGTTTTGTAATAGGGAAGTTGAAGGTGGTGATGTCAATGGAGTATCAAGTGGTGTGAATGATATGGGTGTAGATGGTAGGTTATAGTGATGAGACTTGTGCTCAGGAACAATGTTGGAGTCAAGGAAAATATCAGAATCTGATAGTGGAACTTCAGTGAAGGCTGCATGGATTTCCTAAGAAGGGTCCTAGCTGTGGTAGCTCTAGGATGCTCAGAGTGTGATGAAGATGAAGATGACATAAACTGGTTTGATGAAGACTGTGAAGGTGTTGGCAACGGAATTTGAAACTCTACCCCTTGCAGTGGGCTCCAAATATGATACACTTGCAGTGTATTTATTGATGAAAATAATAATCACTAATATAACACTGCTGGGTCATGGACTGAGTTTTACGTGATACACGGTGCAAGAGTGATGGATAAACATGATTTCCAATCACAAAATACAAAAAGCAATTGAACATGATTGGCTTTCTGACTAAAATGTGGTGCAGGTCACAAATGAGATCTGAACTGTCAAGAGTGAGGGAGAACTACTTTCTTGTTTTTTCTGCTATGTACAGGGGATATATATATATATATAAAGTGAAAATTTAAAATGAAAAGGGAGAGCATATGAATTTTTATCAGGTGAATTTAATGTCTGGAGATGCACATGTAAAGTCCAACAAAAAGATTTACATTTTCAGACTCAACCTCTGATCACATGACCTCTTAGTACTCCAGATCACTGATGCTGAAATGGTTTTGTTAATGCATCCTCGCTATTGTGATGCACTGGCAGGCTGATGAGCTTGGTAATAAAAGATTCAATTGATACAATTTGCAAGGGGATGCTGTGGCTTTTAGATTTGGCAACAGTGGGGTGATGGTGATGTGATAATGTGCAGTGAAATTGGAAAAAGGCTGGACCGAGTGTAATTTTCATTGGAAATGGTCAGATAACTTTGGAATGAGCTGGGAATGGTCAAGTGACATTTGTGACATGTGACATCTTCACATGATGGCCCATCTGTGTTAGAATGAGTGCGATAAAATGCAAAAATACACAATTAGCCACTTAGCAGTAGTGTTGCCACAGTTGTGACCGATGTTTTTCAAATAAATTAATTTAGCGTGAGAAATAAAGTTGGTAAAATTACCAAAATATTTGTGAAGATAGAGGACCCCGAAAACCGAGGGGTCATTTAAGGGGCTGAAACATTTAGTGCCCTGGTTCCCGAGTTATTTCCAATAAGCTGATTGACTCAAACCAGTCAGAAACAATCAGCTAATTGGAAATAACTCGGGAACCAGGGCACTAAATGTTTCAGCCCCTTAAATGACCCCTCGGTTTTCGGGGTCCTCTATCTTCACAAATATTTTGGTAATTTTACCAACTTTATTTCTCATGCTAAATCAATTTATTTGAAAAACATTGGTCATGACTGTGGCAACACTACTTAGCAGGCTCATCAACATGCTTGAAAATTTACCACTTACTATGCACCTCCATGACCAGTACCTTCATCATGCCTCTGAAGCCAACAACCTGTACAGCCTTGACTTCCAACTTGCCAGGAGCATTTAGTTTGCCCTTAAAGACATCTCCCACACTATCCAGTGTGCCGCTAATCCTCTCCTAAACCTGTTTGGTGACCTCCCAGGCACTATTGATCCTGAACTTCTTGAATGGATTGGTATGGCTTTCCCACTATCCTCGCCATCAAAAAATACACTCAGAACCTCCTCATGATCATGAGCACATGAGAGGAATTGCATCACTTGTTCATCATCACTCAGAGAATTGGTTTAGATGGTGCATGATGGATTCAGACAACTAGTGAGAAATGTGTCAAGGTGGGTGATGACTTTGGTTGGGATTGGTCTGAAACTGGTAATGGTCCTGCCTTTTCAGTAAACTCTCCTAAAACAGTCAATTGCGGCTTCATTGAGAGCATCATTGATTCTGATGAACCTAATCATTCTAAGGCATTAGGTTTACATCTGACTCTTTCTACTTACACACAGGAACATCCTGATTTTGACCCTTTTATTTTACCTAGTGACAACAAATTTTTCTAAAAAATACAGACATTTCTGCAAAAACATAACCACTACTTGCACTTTGTAGAGTGGTACCTAACTTACCTATTACTTAAGGCTTGAATTATTAGGAGCATTGCATTACTTTCATACCATTCTAGACAAGGGGGGCTATGTTAGGAATATGGTTATGAATTACATATCTTTTACATTTTACTCTTACATTTTATTCTACTATTAAAAACATCTTTCATTATTTCTAGACGATAAAGTATGTCTAGAAATGGTACTTCAGTTATTTATGATTTTACATATTATTTAGAAATTGTTTATGTGAAGCTTGCCACCAAGTGGAAGCTTCATGGAGTTTCAACTTACCTTCCTAGTTTGGAAGCACTTTGTTCAGAATATGTTTGGAACACCTGCTCAGCCACCACAACCTCTAACCTGAGACTGAGGCCTTTGGGTGGCCAAAAATACATTCCTATGAGTCTTCTCAGCTCATGAGAATTTTACCAAAGACTTGGGAATGCTTGGGAAGTCACTGTGGACTGTCTGAAAGTCTTGCTGGTGACTCGGACTGAGTCCCTCACTTTCCCTACTATTCTATAATCCATGTATAAATATGAGGCCAAGCCTCCACTCAAATATAATCTACTTTTCACCTCTACATCACTCTCAGACCGAGAATAAATTCTGAACATAAGACATATGTTTGGTATGCCATTTAAATAATATATCGATGTGCTCTATATTATTTGAGCTGAATAGTTTCACACACTCTCAAACTAAGAACTTGAGCTAGATAGCTTTGTGCTCTCTCAAATAGTTTCTTTGAACATAGTAGGTTAGTTGGTGACCCACTAACAATTATGCATCAACGCAAGCTGCGCCATAATGCAGCTTCCCTTTCATTCTTATTGAGCAGTCCTTCTGCAACTGCCGTGTTGCTGAAATATGTTCATTCTACAGGTCGTTTCAAGTCTCATTTCAGTCTACACGATAAACCAGAGACCAACACAAGAGTCAATGCTGAGCATCATGATGTTTTTCAAGCTCTGGCTGCCACAATTGCCATGCTCTCACATTAACTACCTTGTTACTGTATCCTCCATCACCTCTTTTACCCCTCTTTTTGCTACAGCCTCCCTTCAATTCCACCTCCACTTTTACTTTTACCTTTGGTTTCCTTTTTTCAGTCTCTCAGTGGTTGTGCCCTGTAGGGCCATGCTTACTTTCTTACTCCCCCCCCATTTTATTTGGGTCTCATAGCAATCATTCAATCACAGTTACTATTAGCCTCGCAGTATTTGTTCCACAGGGTTTTAAAGGGGAGCTTGTATGCCACAGGTTGGCCAACGGATAACCTGGTCTCCCAAGCTACCCCCATCAAGGGGTGGGGAGGGAGAACCTTCAAGGTTCTTGTAGCTCTTATTTGGTTCAGGTTTGATTAGTGCTACATGTCAGTACACCCTCCCCCACTTTTTCCCTGTTTGTAATAGATGTGTAACTTAGGGACCTTCCCTTTAGCACAATAAACTTGATTCAAAAAAAAAAAATCCAAGAATATTCCCAGTTCGTCCTATCATCATTATATCTAAGTGCCACCAGCACCTGTGCCACTCAAATCACACTCAAGGTATATTTTCACATTATGCCTCAAATACAAATATATTTTGCTAGACTTATTTGCTTAAGTAGAGTAGAATTAGTGTTTCTTAAGATTAAATACATATTATATCTTAAGAATTAGTTCATTTCCCATAAATTGGTTAATATTTCGTAGAACACCAATTTAGTTTATAGATCTATTAGAATACTTGTACATACAATTATTCTATGGACCCATAACACACTCTATAAGGTTTAAATACTGCCAGAAGATCTGGACATGTTTCACATTTGTGGTTTTCAAGTAATATCTGTGCATTTTTAGTAGAATTTTGAAAGGCATATACATATCATGTAGATTGGCAATTTCTTTTGCAGCTTTCAATATTAATTTTGGTGCAAGTATAATTAGAGGCACACTGCACAGTACATTATCATCATTGAGATGTAAGCTTTGCTTGTTATCTTTTTTGACACACTGTTGAAACTGATACTGTTTCTCATTAAAGTCAATTGATGCATATGTGTGAAGTTCATCAGATGAAAATATGAGAGCTTTTCCACCACTGTAAAAATGACATCCACTTGATCAGATCATTCTTCTTTGATGTGAGTATGAGAATTATTTGAATATTTTTTTCAATTGCCAAAAACTCCCATTGTTTGCACAAATTAATCCATAGATATTGTATGTAGAAACAAGTATATACTTGAAATATTATGTCTGTGGATGCTTCTTATTTTAATAAGTCAAAATATCTTTTACTGGAGGCATGCAATGTCCTTTGTAAGTCCAGCTTCCCATTGACACCTGTCTCATATCCCTTTATGAGTCTGCAAGAGCAGAATGCAAATCTATATAACACGTAATAATATGAAGGGCCATTAACCAATTGAACAAACTGACTTTTTCATGCTTGCAAGCGGGACAGCCTTGAGAGATTCAATGTGTTTCAAATTTAAAGCACCATTTTGCATATAAGTCACCTCAATCATAAAAATATTCAGTTTTTTCTCTGTGAAGTTGTTTACACTGTACAAATACACAATTCTATCCTCTCAAAATATTTTATTTTGTGTATGTAGAAGACTTATAAATGAAATGATGATTTGTCATGAAATGTAACGCATCAGGTCATGTGATGTAGTCATATGTGCTTGTGGCCTACCTTAACTATACATGGCCCTCCGGGCAGCCCTGGCTCTGGCTGAGAATGGTTATAATTCAGTCAGACGGACTTCAGGCTGTCGCTGGATATATTTTATCAATTTTATTTATGATTTTACTCCCAATGATGTATAAGTTAGACAAGTGTTTAGCTGAGGTGACATCCATGCTGAAGTTAGGGGATCAAGGCTGTGTTTTCTCTTGCTTCTTTGGGATTTTGATGACCATCATTTGGCGGTGAACCGGTGCCAATAGATATAGTTTGCATATTTTTTTTTTCATTTGTGAAAACTTATAAAAGTATTTTTATTATTTTGATTAAGTAGTCAATTGTTACTATACTAAAATGATAAAGAGTACAACCAGCATTTGGCAGTGAATCAACATCAGTAGCCAGGGATTTTTGCCGTGCATGTGAAGGGCAATCAGTCGACATGACGTCAGCTTCTCATGCATTGGAATCCTAACAGTGGTCCGAAGACGGGCCTGCAACAGGTCAGAGCCGTGGGAATGAATTTTATGTAATTAGAGCTTTTAAGACCTGTTCACTGGTAAACCAGAGCCAGGAATATGACACCTGGGACATAACAGCATTTGTCCCTTTGACGAAATTAGAATACTACCGCGAAAAATAAATAGATTATTGTTATACTTTTGCCTTCTGGAGATAACCTAAGCGAGAATTAGATTCTGGAATTAATTATTTGAGGCAGACAAAAGAATAAGCCGTATTCAGAATTTATCCGGAGGATATAATCTAAATCTGGATAACATATTTGTTTAGGGGACATAACTATTGTCAGAATTTGATTGCGCCAATTGTTCCGTCAGGTCTACAAAAGTGTTTCCTGTATTTAGATTATTTCTTGATGACAAAAT